>JAGSMP010000271.1:600000-789305 GCA_029286625.1 Parnassius orleans | reverse complement strand
AACGTGTGCGAAGACAAGACATACTTTTATATGCAAGATGAAGAATTTGCCATCAAGGGTAAGACCGGACTATCCTTCCTCGGCGTCGATATATCGAATGACGTTCAGTTCCGCGGTCACTTGAAAGGGAAGGCCAAATTGGCCTCTATAAAGCTTGGCGTGCTTAGTAGATTGGATGAGAAATTCAAGGTCATATTTAGCGACTCATCAAAGAAAATAATATGACGTTTCTAAAAGTCTTAAAAGTCAAATACCAGTACTGCTTATTACGTCAAAAGATTTTAGAGTTCCTTCACATAACCAAACGAGTTTCATAATTTATTCCATTTCGGCGGTATTTGTATGTAGATAATAAAGGGTTTTGTCATGTCTTCTTTTGAAGATGACATGCAAACATAATTTTCTTGCTTTCTTTGCTCAAACTCGTTATACTTTCACGAGCTCTACCGTCTTATTTCAACAGTAAGATTTAAATGTTTGGCTTTGTTAATTAGGTACCTAAGCAAAGTAATTTCCATTTTACTATCCAAGATTGAATCTTAAACTTATTATAAAATTCACAGACATGGGAGAATGCCTGTGCTCAGCCTCAGGACACAATATATACCTAGTCTATTAGTTTGTCTTTTTTTATTCATTCATTTGATAGCCCTTAATATAAATAATTGCCCTGTGGCAGTGACCTTGGTGTCATCATCATTCTCTAAACCATTTCCCATTATCTGGGGTCAGCGCAGTAAATCTTTTGTTCCATTCCTCTCTATCAGCCGTCATTTCCATACTTCTCCTTTCATTCTCATATCACTCTTCACACAATCGATCCATCTTTTATTCGGCCTTCCTCTGCCCGTGTGTCCCTCCACATTCATATTCAACACTCGTTTTGTGACATGACTTTCATTCCTCCGCATCACATGCCCAAACCATGCCAATCTGCTTCCTCTCACCTTTTCTACCACTGGCGCTACTTTCAGGCTTCCTCTTATATACTCATTCCTTATCTTATCCATCCTTGTCACACCACATCCATCGTAACATTCTCATTTCATTCGCATGCAGTCTATTTTCATCCTTCTTCTTGACGGCCCAGCATTCACTTCCATACATGACGACAGGTCGGATGATCGATTGTAAATTTTCCCCTTCAGCCTTATGGCATTCAGGGGTCGCACGTTGTAGCTGTGACCTGTCGCCATTTCATCCACCCTGCGTTAATCCTATGCTGCACAGCTCTATCTATTCCGCCGTCGCCTTGAATGAGGGAACCGGGTACTTGACATCTGAGCAGATAGGCAGTATAGCGCCATCCAACGACATGGGTACAGGACTGGAAGGCCGCCGAAATCACAGCACAGATATTCGGTTTTGGATCTGCTGATCTTCAAGCCAACACTTTCCAGCCTCCGTTGCCACCCCGTCAGTCTGCTCTGTACCTCGATGCCTTCTTCCCCGACAAGCACGATGTCATCGGCAAGAGCATGCACCAGGGTGCCTCATCCTGCAGGTCCGACGTCAAAGCGTCCATAATCAGTAGGAAGAGGTAAGGGCTCAATGCCGACCCTTGGTGCAGCCTACCGCCACATCGATACTGCCCGTAGTTCCGCGGCAGATCGTACACATGTACGGGATGCTCTGTACATAGCACGGACCAACCTCACATACTTCCCGGCATACCTTTCATCTTTAACGCCCACCACAAAACCTCACGGGAACCCGATCATACGCCTTTTCAAGGTCGACAAAACCATGTGCAGATCTTTATGCACGCGCTTGTACTTTTCGCACAATTGGCGTAATGCGAAAATGGCATCTGTCGTACCTCGACCGGGCATGAATCGAACTGGTTTTGTGTTATCTCCTCTTCTCTCATTCTTCTCTCTATTATTCTTTCCCAGACTTTCATCGTATGTGACATGAGTTTTATTCCCCGGTAACTGCTGCAGTTTTGGACGTCTCCTTTGTTTTTAAAAATGGGGACCAGTATACTGCTGCACCATTCCTCAGGTATTTGTTCTTCCTGCAACAATTTACCGAAAAATAAACTCAACCACTTCCATCCATCCGCCCTCAGCAACTTCCACACTTCTACTGGTATTCCATCTGGGCCGACCGCCTTCCCATTCTTCATATTCTAACAGCCATTTTACTTCTTCCACACTAATTTCTCTCACTAAGCCCATATTCACTGGTGGGTTTTCAAGCATACCATTCCATTCATTCTCCTCATTCATCAATTTCTCAAAATACTCCTTCCATCGCTTCTTTATACTTTCATCGTCAGTCAAAATCCTTCCAGAATCATCTTTTATACATTTTACATGAAACATCTCTTCCATTCCTTTCTCTCGCTCTTGCAATTTGAAAAGTCGTTTTGCCCTTCAGGCTTTCAAGGGACCGATATAATTTATCTTGCGCCTCTGCCCTACAAATAGCAACTTCCTTCTTCGCTCTCTTCTTACATTCTTCGCTCCTCTCTTACTTTCTTTATGGATTCATTCTGGTCTTCTACGCTCTGCCATTCTTTAAAGGCATTTTCTTTTCTCTCAAAACTTCTCTAATACTTTCACTCCACCACCACCCATCCTTATCTATCATACGCTTCCCTTTGATTCTCCTAACACCTTCCTTGCCACACTTCGGATACAATCAGCCATTTCCTTCCAGCACTCATTCACTCATTCCTTCCATATCACCCATCTCTATCATCTTGTTTACAACTAGCTCTCTAAATTCACTTGCATACCCTCCTTATGCAACAAATGCCACTTTATTTTGGGTGGGGACGATCCTTATGTTTGTTGAGGCGAACAGTTAAGCAGATGTCAGCCAGCAGAATTCGGTGCTGGGATACTAAGTCTTCACCTGGAAGCACTTTGCAGTTTTACACTCTTGATTTGGTTCCGTCTTATCAGAAGATAGTCGATCTGTGTCGCGTGGTGGCCACTTTATAAGTAACAAGATGCTGATCTCGTTTTTGGAACCACGTGTTTACTACAGCCAGGTCGAAAGCACATGCTGCTTGTAGAAGAACTTCCCCTCACGGTTCCGCATTCCGTACCCCATCCACCGTGTACTCTTTCATACCCGTCATTCACTCTCCTACATGTCCATTAAAATCTCCTCCCATATAAACATCCTCACGCTCAGGTATTCCATCATCATACAATCAAATTCCTCCCAAAACTTCTCTTTCACTCTCTTCACAGCCTGTTTGCGGAGCATACACACTTACAACATTCACTACTTTGTTTTCAATCATTAATTTAACAACTATCATTCTGTCATTTACTCTTTTCACATCTGTCACTCGTTCTTTCATTCCACTATCTAACACAACTCCTACTCCATTTCGCTTCCCATCACTTCCACAATAATACAACTTGTATCCTCCCCAATCTCTTGCTTTATTGCCCTTCCATTTTGTTTCCTGCAAACAGGCAACATTCACTCTTCGTCGTTTCAAAACATCTGCTAACTCTCTTCCTCTTCCAGTCATCGTACCTATATTCCAGCTTGCAAACCTCACTCTGACATTCTTCTCTCTCCGGGCTTGCCTCTTACGTCGCACCCGCTCCGTGAGGTGCGACAACCCTGCCACTTCCACAGGAGCTGGGTGCTGCCCTGCGCGTCGCCTGCGGGGTACGCCCTAGCCCTGTCACATATCCCACAACTCGTACTATTCATTTACTGCATGGGATTTGGCAGAAGTTTTACAGTCGGCCGCCTGCCTGACACCAACCCTCTTTGGGTATGCTATTGTTGGTAGAGGAAGCTACCATTTTGGGAAAAGGAAAAGAAGTTTGGGGTAGGAGCATAGGTGTAAGGATACTGTTATCTCGGCAGGAAAGGTATGAGAATAACAGTAGCTGGGAGCTGGGGCCACCCATTCCATAACAGGATCACCGGAAAGGTAGGCCAGCATGGAAACCCCTGACATGGACCTTGGTGTATATATACATAAATCTTATTTTAATCTATATAAATTTGAGAGGCCTATATTTAGCAGTAGACTACCGCATGCCGATGATGATGATTAGGAAGAAGATGGTTTCATCATTGACGTATGGCACAAAGTAGTACATATGACGGACTTAATGCCATAGGGCATTCTCTCCCAGTCAACCTTTAGGCTAAACATTGAGACATATAAGAGGAGGTGCAGCAATAATGAAACTAGAAAGGGATGACATAAAGTAAAATTATATATATAAATATATTATATACTTAAATACATTTATGGTTTTCCTTTTCTATATTTTTATGTATTTATACTCGTCATTCCAGTTCTCTAGCGTAATAAGTATATGATTTTAGAAAATACATCATGTACCACAATTGTCACGTTCTTTGAAAATCAAAGGCCACGAAACATAAATAGGCTGAAGTAAACAAAGAATCCTTACAAAATTTAAATGATTATGGAGTAAGAATATCAGAAACCTGTACTTAATAATAGGACGTTTCTAGGTTGTTACTTAGGTTAATTTTTTTACTAACATACTCGTAGTTTGAATGCATTAGATGAAACTGGACCCGTATTGGTCCAGTTTCATCATCATCATATTATAATATTTTTTATTTATTATAAAACTATAATTTAAAAAAAACTAAAACTATTAACTTAATTATCATAGAGTCCTACTCCCAGTGGTATTGTGCCAAGAACGCTGGCTGCGTTTCCTCGCTGAATGGCTATACTAAGCCTTTGAGCGAGAAAAGAACCTACACTCTTATTACCAGCAGCAACAACCAGTCGTGGGTTGAGTTCCTTTAGGAACTTCACCGCACGTGGAGCCCATGGACTGATAGTCTCTATAGCAAATGGCACAAATATGTAGTCATCTCTCAGAGACTCATATTTGTGCCACTTAGTTCAGCTGCCTCTGATGCCACTACGGCTCTAGACGAGGTACCCCTGAGTTGAGAGGCTGCCAAATTGTCTACGCAAGTAGTATCCCACACTAGAGCTTTACCTCTCTCCCAAGAAACCAATGACATACCGTCGGGTCTACTGCCATCGTTTCTATATATTCCAAAAGGCTCTAAAACCGAGTGAACATTTATAGAGATAAGATCCCTTCGAATGACGTCGTTCTAAGAACCGTGCCGTGAAAACCTATCTGCACTTTTCTTACATGAAAGTCAGTGGGGCCCAAATTCATCGACGCTGCTATTATATACTATATATATATATATACTATATTCATGGCACTGATGGGGTTGACCAATTGCCACTCCTAGTCGGATTCCTACGGCAATGCGCAAGCTTTCACAATCAAGTAATGTACCGCGATTACTTGATGGTAAAGCGTGTAACCAGTGACTAGATTCCTTAGTCGAAACAGCTAAAAGGCGTGCCTGATCTTGGTTATTATGGAAATTATGAAACAAATCTTTCTGCACACTCTGTACCAACGGAATATCCCACTGTTTTTGTTGGTTAACTTCCAGTGGAACATTCTCGCCGGGACAGAACGTTTGCCATGTCTTTCTTGCCTCCGTAGCAAAGCACAGGTCTACTTTATTATTTAAAATTATGTTACATAAGTCACTGACGCTATGCACGGAAGCAAGGAAAGCAGGTTTTTTATGTTTTCTATGCTGCAGCTAGATTAGTAGTATTAGTTGTAGCACGAATGGGTCGGCTCGACCGGGGAAGGACCACGCTCTCACAGAATACCAGCGTAAAATAGCAGCTTAATGCTGCTGTGTTTCGTACGGTGAGTGTAGATAACCGGAGACCCTTTTTACTGGAAAAGAGGCATTCTATCTTAGTCCTCACGGCTGACAACACATTTGCATATAAATTCGTAAACGAAGATAGATGTAGATGTCTATGGGCCATAGCAACCACTTACCATCAGGTGGACTGTGTGCTCGTTTGTCACCCTTATTCTATAAAAAAAAAAAGGCAATGCAACGCTAGAAAGAATTCTAACACCAATACCACCAAATTTTATAGGTAAACTAGCTTGAGTCCAGGCTGTTGTATTTAAAGTTAAATATTTTCTATAGCTATTTTAAGATTATTATCAATATCTTTTAAAATATCCGAATATTTCCAGACTGGACTCGAGCGGAGTAAGTATCTAAATCTAAGTACAAGGAAACAATGTTTTAAAATAGTAAGAGCTATGTGGGGGTTTAAGATATACAATTTATCAACGTGGTTTCAAAACTGTTCAAATTTTGATTTTAAAACAGGTTTAATACTATCGAAAAACAACGGGGCACCTAGCAGATATAGCGATTCCATACTGACAGTTTTTATTCCTGGAGAAATAAACTTTAAATTTTGAATTAAAGTGTCTCTATTAGAACTAGATAAATTTTTGGAAAAAAATATTTCACATTTATTGCTATTTGGTTCATGACCAAAATTATTAAAATTTCGTAAAATATAAGTTAGATCACTGAAGACGTCATCAAGATTACGACACATCTTCTCGTCAGAGATACCTCAAAACCTCAAAACTAGATTGTACAATCAGTGCGTCTGTCCAGTGATGACCTATGGATGTGAGACGTGGTCCTTCACTGCTGGCCGTATGAGGAAGCTCAAAGTCGATCAGCGAGCTATAAAGAGGGCTATGCTCGGCGTTTCTCTGCTTGATAGACTTTAAAACGAGGATATCCGCAGTAGAACCAGAGTAACCGACATAGCCCAAAGAATTAGTATGCTGAAGTGGCAATGGGCCGGCCATATAGCTCGAAGAACCGACAACCGATGGGGAAGAAAGGTTCTCGAGTGGCAGCCTCATACCGGCTGGCGAAGTGTAGGGCGTCCCCTCACTAGATGAAGTGACGACCTGGTAAGACATGCAGGAAGTGAATGGATGCAGGTGGCTCGGGATCGTGCTTTGTGGCATTCCTTGGGGGAGGCCTATGTTCAGCAGTGGACTTGTGAAGGGCTGTAATGATGATGATAATGGAGCTTATGTGACTTTTACTAGAGTACAATCTTTAGATGGTGTAGTAGTAACTGAACTGAATCAAAGAAAACTCCTCAAAAATCCACGTAATAGCATAGCGTTGGAAGTGTTAGAGCGATTGAGAAGCACGTTGCGCGGGTCACAAATCGAAGAAGCCGATGAAAGGACACAAAGCTGTCTTTGATCTAGATCTGTTATTATGGCATTAACATAGTGATTACTCTAAGAACCCAAATATGCTATGTGATTTCAATAACCGCAATCAATCAATAACCCTGGTGAGCTAACGCCATAACGCCTATCTAAAAACCATCGCCAATGAATCACAAACCCTTTACAGAAAATCGTATTTCAATCGGTCAAACCTTTTTGGAGGTAAATGGGAACATTCGTTTGCACAAATATGCTTATTGCAGCGCCCCTGGTGAACTAACACTATAAAAACTATCCAAAAACCATCGCCGATAAGTCACAAACCATTTTCAGAAAACTGCATCTAAATCCGTTTAACTGTTTTAGAGATAAATGGGAACATTTGTTTGCACAAATATGCTTATTGAAGCGCCCTCTGGTGAGCTAACACCATAAAATCTATCTAAAAACCATCGCTGATAAGTGACAAACCCTTTACAGAAAACTGCAATTAAATCCGTTAAACCGTTTTGGAGACAAATGGGAACATTCGTTTGCACAAATATGCTTATTGCAGCGCTCCCTGGTGAATTAAAACCATAAAGACTATAAAAAAACCATCGCCAATGAGACACAAACCCTTTACGGAAAACTGTATCTCAATCGGTCAAACCATTTTGGAGATAAATGGAAAAATTCGTTTGCACAAATATGCTTATTGCAGCGTCCCCTGGTGAGCTAACACCATAACATCTATCTAAAAACCATCGCCAATAAATCACAAACCCTTTACAGAAGAACGTATCTCAATCGGTCAAACCCTTTTGGAGATAAATGGGAACATTTGTTTGCACAAATATGCTTATTTCAGCGTCCCCTGGTGAGCTAACACCATAATATCTATCTAAAAACCATCGCCAATGAATCACAAACCCTTTACAGAAAAACGTATCTCAATCGGTCAAACCCTTTTGGAGATAAATGTGAACATTTGTTTGCACAAATATGCTTATTACAGCGTCCCCTGGTGAGCTAACACCATAATATCTATCTAAAAACCATCGCCAATGAATCACAAACCCTTTACAGAAAACCGTATCTCAATCGGTCAAACCGTTTCGGAGATAAATAGGAACATTTGTTTGCACACACAAACGAACAAACTCTCACCCTAAACGCATATACACCTTCTCCGTTCCGTCGCTGGTAAAGAGAGCCGTACGGCCGTTTGGCAATGTTACAGTCAAAATACTAACTTGTTTTTTACGAAAACCATGTTATCGATTCTGCTGTCGGTGTTCAGCAGGGTGACCCACTAGGTCCAGCACTTTTCAGTTTGGGAATTCAACCCATTATTTCAAATTCGAAGTCCAAGCTGAATTTCTTGTACCTGGAGGACGGTATATAGATGACGTCCTCAGTGATCTTACTCACATTTTTCGAAATTTTACAAATATTGGTCTTGAACCAAATAGCAATAAATGTGAAACATTTTTTTCCAATAATTTATCTACTTTTCACAGAGACACTTTAATTCAAAATTTCTATCATATTTCTCCAGGAATAAAAACTGTCAGTACGGAATCACTATACCTGTTAGGTGCCCTGTTGTTTTTCGATAGTATTAAACCTGTTTTAAAACAAAATTTGATCAGTTTTAAACCAACGTTATAAATTTTATAAATTTAACCCCCACATTGCTCTTACTATTTTAAAATATTGTCTTCTTGTACCTAGATTTACATACTTACTCCGCTCGAGTCCAGTCTGGAAATGTTCGGATATTTTAAAGGATATCGATAATAATCTTAAAATAGCTATAGAAAAAGTTCTAAATTTAACTTTAAATACAACAGCCTGAACTCAAGCTACTTTACCTTTAAAATTTGGTGGTATTGGTGTGAAATCTTTCTAGCGTTGCATTGCCTGCTTTCCTTGCTTCCGTGCATAGTGTCAGTGATTTATGTAACATAATTTTAAATAATAAAGTAGACCTGTGCTTTGCTTCGGAGGCAGGGCAGCCATGGCAAATGCTCTGTCCCGGCGAAAATGTTCCACTGGAAGTTAACCAACAAAAACAGTGGGATATTCCGTTGGTACAGAACGTGCAGAAAGATTTGTTTCATAATTTCCATAGTGACTAAGATAAGGCACGCCTTCTAGCTCTTTCGACTAAGGAATCTAGTCACTGGTTACACGCTTTACCATCAAGTAATCTCGGCACATTACTTGATGGGGAAAGCTTGCGCATCGCCGTAGGTATCCGACTAGGAGCGGCGATTTGTCAACCCCATCAGTGCCCCTGTGGTAGCAGCATCGACAAGTTTGGGCTCCATGGACTTTCATGTAAGAAAAGTGCAGGTAGGTTTTCACGGCACGATTCTTTGAACGATGTCATTCGAAGGGCTCTTATCTCTATAAATGTTTCTTCAGTTTTAGAGCCCTGTGGAATATTTAGAGACGATGGCAGGAGATCCGACGGTATGACATTGGTCCCTTGGGAGAGAGGTAAAGCCCTAGTGTAGGATGCTACTTGCGTAGACACTTTGGCGGCCTCTCATCTCAGGGGTACCTCGTTTGGAGCCGGGGCGGCATTAGAGGCAGCTGAACTGAGTAAGTGGCGCAAATATGAGTCTCTGAGAGATGACTACATATTTGTGCCATTTGCTGTAGAGACTATCGTCCCTAAAGGAACTCCATCCGCGGCTGGTGGTTACTGCGGGTGATAAGAGGGCTGGTTCTTTTCTCGCTCAAAGGCTAAGTTTAGCCATTCAGCGTGGAAACGCAGCCAGCGTTCTTGGCACGATACCGCGGGGAGTAGGACTGTATGATAATTAAGTTACTAGTTTTAGTTTCTTTTTTATTATAATTTTTAATATTGTATATAATAAGATGAATAATTTAAAAGTAATGCACTAAAAAGACGAGGAACCCATTAATTTTCGGTTTATAATTTCCACATGGGTCCCGCCTGCTACTAAACTTAATGCGGGTATTTAACTTAGGCTTTCAGCTCTTAATATAGTCTGTTAAGCCGAAGTAGAGTTTACTTTGTTTATAGTTTATTTTAATTTTGTTTTCTATTCTCAATCTTGTTTCGGTCTTTTTAGTGCATTACTTTTAAAATGTCTTTTTTGCAGTCGGGTTTTTGATTTTTTTAATTATTTACTTTATTTTAGACTTTTTAATGTCCCGACATACTCTTATGAACTAAATTTCATATGATAGCACGAGGTCCGACACAAACATGGCCCATTTTTACGCCATGAAAAACTTTTTAAACCAATTTATAATTCCCAATTAAATTTAAACATATAACTTATATATATTTTTGTAATGCCCTTTTAATTTCCTTTATTTTGATACCCTATTCGAAAGGTTTGGTTATTTTTTTTTATTAACGTATATTAAAAAAATAACACAAACAGCTATCTAAGAACACTTGGGTTTCTAAGACGAATAAAATGATACCTTAACTGTCGAAATCCATCCAGCCGTTTGGAAGATACGAGGTAATATATAATAAAGAAATTTACAAACATACAAGATACGCGCGAAAAGCATAACCCTTCCTTGGCAGTCGGGTAATTTTAAACAGTCCCTTAGAGAAAAATTTAAGGAAACAAATATATTAACTTTGGCATCGCAATATATTTATGAAAATGTAATGTATGTACATAAAAAACATAAATAGCTTTGATAAGGATAACGATTTTCATACTTTAAACGCTAGGAACAAACTTAAGCTTGTAATATCAGTTGCTAGACTTCAACAGAATTAGTAATTCATTTATGGAGCAATGTATACGCTTTTACAACAAAATCCCAGAAAATGTACAAAATTTGTCAATAAACAAGTTTAAATGTTTTATTGAAGAAAACTTTTACAAAAAGGGTTATTATAATATCAAAGAATACATAAATGAAAATAACCCCTGGGAATAAGGTGATCGCCACCATGCTGGTTCTATTAAAATTCATTGAAAAATTGTGCAAACAAAATTATTGTAAAGTGATATTATGGTTATGTTTAAAAAAAAGTCTCGCTGGGTTTTTTGCTGATTCTTCCCAGGACAGAGGTATTTTCCGAACCAATGGTTAATAAAAAATTACTTTCAATAAGTATGTATTATGTAATAATCTATATTGAATAAAAATTATTCTATTCTATTCTATCTATGTCGGATTGGTTTTACGGTTTGAAGCGAGTCAAGGATTATGTAAAGCAACGCCAAATCTCATAATTTTCCAGTAATAAACGTAGACAACGCCTCATTGAGATTAAACGGTTAGAGGCTTAACACCACGACCCTCGTCACACTGACTGACTCATATCTTAATTCAAGCATTTGTGATTGATAAACATTACTTTGTTATTCGAAATACGAATATGATGAATTACTGCTATGGAGGAAAAGTAAGCAAATTATTACATATTTAACAAAGTAATTACTAATATTGTATTTCAAAATACTTTGAGTGTTGCATTTTAGAAATCATTGCGTCCTCATGGAAAAATATCGAGTACTTTCCTTTCGATACTGATGCGTTTGTACTCGATACTTTTTCGTATTAGTAAGTTTTGACAAGTATCATATCGTTTTAAATAATTCCTACTTAATATGAGGCCTAAGCCAAACTACTCACCAAACTTTCTTTAAGCCGCATTTTGGATTTTTTTAGTTTCTGCTTACTTAATACTCCCCAATTACAAAAGACAGCTATATATTATGTTTAGTATGATATGTCACGCTTCACCCTTTGATGAATGAAGATAATTAAAAACTTGAATTGAATAAAAAGAATCTATTATTCGATAATACTCATGAGTACAGTATCGATACTTTTTTTATACGATACCGTGTCCCATTTATGCCTACTTAAGGTAATTAAAGCAGTCAATAATGCGCTCATATGTACATGGATGGAATAATAATGAATATATAACCCGATATAATATATAGTATTATATGTTTGCTTTTTTTAAAGAAAAATATTTTTTTACCTAATTTTACATTCTTGTCCACCACAATCACAGACTAATGTTTTTGCTATTTACTATTGATTTTTACTATTATAGTATATCACGTTTACTGAAAGATAAGCAATAAATAGTTTTAACCTATTGTTAAAGTAAAAATTTGCCAAATTTAAGCATATAAAAATAGCATTTATTCAAATTTTGGTGCAGAGCCTGCAATAGAGTGGGTGGTAGAAAATTCGAACATTTACTGTAGTTTAAAATATTAATTTAAATTAAGAAAACAGCAGACTTGCTACCATAATAATAAAAAACCAATGGATTTCGTGAATTCGTGGCCGTGGTACAAAAATGTAAAAATAAAGCATTAAATATCGTATAACCTATATATAATATTATATCATTATAATATCTTATAGTATATTGTATTACATATACACCTATCACCTCAACTACGTAGGTGGGTTTAGTCTAGATCTAGAATCAACACTTTGTATTATGTATTTATAAAATAGGCCCTACAAGAGCAGGGCAACAAAATTGAGTAAAACTCATTTGAGTGTTCCTCCACGGAAATCTTTAGTAAAAGGCGAAAGATTTATACGTTTTGAAGGGAAACCAGAGTGAATCTAGCAATACTGTAAATTATTATATATATGGTGATGGTGAACAAAACCATAGCGTGTTATATCCTTGGTAAAACGCCATCTAGTGAAATAATTCAAAAAATCGCAGTGCTTGCACTGCTGTGTTTCGGTCTAAACAGTAAAGAAAGCATTCTATCTTAAGCCTTAGTCTTAAAAACTCGGAGCCTTCTTGTTCAAAATTGGTTGTCCATGGGCTACAATAGCCACTTACTGTAATTCGATGGTCACATCAGTTTTATGAAAATAATGTTAAGACTTTTATAAATTACTTTTTGGCACACTTTATTTTGCCCTTGCATCGCTCAGTAGGTGGCGCAACGAGTTTCAAGTTCTGAAATAATCTTTATTCATTTACAGAGCCACCTATCGGGTCCAAATTTTGTGACTTTCTTTTTTGTCACTAAACCAACGTAATATATTGTAAATATTTAAGTCATTTGGGCCATGTTCATAGAATTTGTTAATAACTTGACTACAGCGCCATTTATCGGATCTAAATATTGCGAACAATTGTCTGGACAAAAAATTTGTCACAGAATAAAACCACTTATTCACTATATTCACTTTAATCGTTAATTTTATTCTTAATTTTCAATAAATGTTTTTGGTTTGAAAGTGCCTAAACCTCTTTTGAAAATATAAATCCTTTTAAAATACACTTTTAACATCATTGTGGAACAAAATCAAAATAAATACATTTCTACAACAGTAACAAATACACAAAACGGAAAAAAAGAAAACCTATCATTATTACCCAGAAACAAAACAAAATACTGAAATGCCCTGTCAAAATTTCGAGGTTGTAAAACCTTGAACCAAGAACTTGGAAGAAATAGACTTATATATTTAATTAATAAGTTTGAAAATGTTTATTTGAAACATAATATTATTTTTAAATTTACTATATAAAGTGTACAGTTTAATATGAATACACTTAGAAACAGCATGCTATCGAAAAGTTTATGTATAATTATTAATTAGTTCAACTTAGAGTATTTATAAGCATTTGCTTATAAATACTCTAAGCACTACTATAAATAATCTAGCCCTTAAAGGTAATCATACAAACTTTTCAAACAACTTTTGTATAATAATTATTTCTACCTTTTCTATGAATGCAAATTTTCTGGGAATTTTGTTGTAAAGCGTCTTGCCACATAAAAGAATTATTAACTGTTTGGAATCGAAGAACATTGCCGGCTTGTGCTTGTTCCTAGTATTTACAGAATGTGCATCACTATTTTTAATAAAACTATTTTTATTACATGCATGCATGTATAGTATAATCTCTAAATATACAAAAATATCTATGCATGCAGCATACTAATATCAATGCTGTTTTTCAAGTTTATTGAAGTAATAAAACGTTAATAAAACTGTGATAACACTACTGCCACTTAAGGACTTACGGACGCCTTCATTCTATAAAAAAAAATGAGGACTGATTCATTTGTTACACGGAATATAAAAACAACTTGTTTTTATATTCCGTGATTTGTTATGAGCTTCATGTTTTTAGGCAATCGATTAAGTTTTTATTCTGATTCTGTTTCTCTTCTGAACTAGGTTCCATTAATGTCCATTGATATCCCACAGATATTCTATTCAAATCTAGGCTTGCGGTCATTTTGAATAATTCATATTTATGAAATGAGAAATATATATATATATCAACCTAATCAACTTAATCACACACAAAATTTCATCAAAATCGGTCCAGCTGTTTAGAGGAGTTCAGTCACATATACACACACGGACGGAAGAATTATATAATATATAATATGCATGTATTATACATATAAACCTTTCTCTTGAATCATTCTGTCTATTGATGAAAACCGCATCAAAATTACATTACATTTACATATATATATACACACATACATATATATATGTACATATACACATACATACTTATATATACATACACACACACATAAAATGTAAGTTTATAAACATAATACAAATAATTAATTACAATATATATTAAATAAAATAACTTAAGTAGGTACTTATATTAGCAGCCTCAAAATACATATAGAAAAATAGAGTAGGTATATGTGATTTTAACTTAAACTGCTCTATTTCTTAATCGTTCTTGATGTCATCTTTAAACATGAATTTAGATTTCGCAAAGAGGTCAATTTGTCCAAACTGTTCATTATACGTACCTACGAGCGAGTCATGAAAGAACAGTGTTTCGGCAGTAGTTTGAATGAGTAGTTTGAATGAGACATGGGACTGCCGTAATCTGCTGAAGCTAACAACACAGTTTTTCTTCCTCTTCGTCGGTAAGTGTCTTTTGTCCACCACCTGGTTTCAAGTTTTTAACTTTGTACAATATCGTCTGTCGAGGGATACCGAATCTCATTTCTGCCTCCCGGCTCCTCTTATTTTCTACCATGTCAACCGCTAATTCTAAGATTTCCTCTGAATAATTTCTGTTTGCTCTCTATCCTAATTTCTATTTCTTTTCTTGTATTATTAGCATTATTCTTAGTAGTATATTAGTATTAGGCTTAGTATTATTCATCCTGAAAAAGAGACCTCAGTAAAATTAACAAATACGCTTTACAAAATAAGGTTATTGCACTCCTAAAAAAACACTATATTTGTATGAGAAAAAAAAAACATTAAAACATTTGGCTTAATAGCATCAAAATAAATACAGTTAACATAATGAGACTTGATACACTGCTTAGTACCTTTAAGAGATAGCATAATGATACTTATTTAAGATGTTTCTCAGACCATTTAGCGACATTTAAACGAAAATTTCAACGAGATCAGTGTACAAAAATACAAAGAAATCAACAAACGTACCTACAAAAAAATTGAAATTAGTCAACCTAATTATTTTGCAAAAAGGTACATTCAATACTTTTTACAACAACGTTTACTTTTTTATCATATGTATTGATTATTGTAATCCTTTGTATATCCTCTCATTCTGTCAACATTACTTAGGTAGTTTCGTAATGAATGTAATTTAACATTGAGGTGACAACCTAACGGTAATATTTTAGTGGGCAAAGTCGTAATGACTGCTTTAGAATAACCATTTGACATTGCCACCGTGATATTTTCAACTTTAAGAGATTTCGCGTTGGATATTTGATATTTCTTGTGTATTTATTACAAACTAACAGTGAAAAAACTTCCTTAACTGCTGTAATTACAAATTGAGTTTTGAAGAAAGTTTTTGCACGACTTTTGGCCCGCAAAATACACCACCAACTTCGACACAGTTTAACAGGCGAGTGAAGTGACGTTAGAAAAAACAGTTACGTAGTGTTGCCGGAGACGTAAATAATAAACGCACCAAATGTTGCCAGTTTTTTAAATATTTGTGAAAAGTACCTTGCTGGGCAAACTCAGATTAGTTGGCAAACTTGTAAGTTTTACTGTAGTACATTTAACACAGTAGGTGGCGTGCGTATCGTACCGACTAATTTATTTGAAGGTATAAATATATATCATTCAACTTCAATGTATGTATTATCATTTCTTATTAAACAATATAACAGTTCCAAATTTTACACGATATTCTTCCCACAATTATTTCTTCTGCACTCTGCAGCTGCAACGCACCGACCGCCGAGTACCAGCTAGTTATATAATATTGTATTACATAGAAAGTGTAAACCTATCATCTCAACTAGATGATCTAGATGTTTATACATTGGGTATTATATGTTATATATTTATATATAGGCCCTACGAGCGTAGGGCAACAAAAATTGCACCCCCTTACCCTGCTAAGGGGGTCGCTTCCGACTCGGAGAAAAGGCCAAATAGGCTAAAGCCGATCCCAAAGGTGGCACAGTACACATTATTAAGGAATTATATATATATGCTGATAGTGAACAAAACCGTAGCGTGTTATGTCCTTAGTAAAACGCCATCTAGTGAAATAAATAAGAAAATGGCAGTGCTTGCACGTGTGTGTTCCGGTCTAAAGAGTAAAGGAAGCATTCCATCTTAAGCCTTAGTCCTAATAACGCCGAGCCTTCTTGTTTAAAATTGGTTGTCTATTGTTTACTGTAATTCGATGGTCACATCAGTTTTATGAAAATAATGTTAAAAGACTTTTATAAATTACTTTTTGGCATACTTTATTTTGCCCTTGCATTGTCCAGGAGGTAGCGCAATGAGTTTCAAGTTTTCAAATAATGTTTACTCAAGTACAGCGCCACCTTTTTCAGAGGTCCAGATTTTGTGATTTTCTTTTTTGGCACTAAACCAATATTATAATATATTGTAAGCATAAAAATCATTTTGGTCCATATTGATGGCATTTGTTCATAACTTGGTACAGCGCCACCTATCGGATCCAAGTATTGCTTGAATCATCCTTCCGACTATAAAACTTAGAAGTCACGGAATAGAACCGTCTAAATCCACTTTAACCGCGAACCGTTTATTTTATTCTTAATTTTTTATCGCCTGATCGATTTGCAAATCTTTTTGGTTTGGAAGTGCCTAAGCCCCCTTTAAAATCGCATATTTTAAATGACGTTTCGGACCATAAACAGATAAATCCAGTAAAAAAAAACATAGATCTAAGTATCATTTTATTGCAACAAAATTGGATAAATCCTTTGAAAATATTTCCTTTTAACATTTTTGTGGGACAAAACCACATAAATACATTTTGCTAAAACTACAAGAGACAGTTTTAAAGAAAACGTAAAAAATAAAACATATTATCAACTAGAAAAAAATTAAATACTGAGTTGCTCTGTTAAAATTTCGAGGTTTTTACAAGAAGTTAGAGGAGATCAAATATATTTAAATATATTTAAATCTCTTTGGAGGATATAGACTTAAATATTTAATAAACACCTTTGTATAATAAAATTTTCTTATACATCTTATTTATGGAAGCATATTTTCTGGGAATTTTGTTGTAAAAGCACACATGAAGGAATTACTAACTTTTTGGAATCGTAGATTATTAACACCTAGCTTGCGCTTGTTCCTAGTATTTACAAAATGTGCATCAATATTTTCATGTATATTGCCATCGATTACGTTATGTGTACCTATCATTCTGTCTCTCTTCTCTCTCTAGGTTCCATTAATGTCCATTGATATCCCATAGATATTCTATTCAAATCTATGGGGGTGGTCACGTTGAATAATTCATATTTATGTATTTTGATATTTTTATGTAGTTACGAATCACACGAACAATGTGTAGGACAAAGCATTTTCTCGCAATTAAACTTTTGATCTATTGATGGGGTGTGACATTACATGGGGTCTTAGAATTTCTATACTGCATTTTATTGGATATACACCGTAAATAGTAGTGACATTGACCATCAATGACGATCAAATTCATTCGCGTTTCCAAACTAATATGCCACCCTACAACAAATGCCTTCACAAAAAATACTGATTTAAAAAAAAATAGTCTACAATACTCGTGGCACTGATATCTATCTATTTACATAGTTTCACCACCATCGATTCAGCCATTCCAAAGATTAGCCCGGACACACAATTTTTTTAAAAATGTTTATTCGTGTCTTAACAACACGCAAATAACCCCTTGAGCTTAATAGTCGCCAGTTATTTCAATATTACAGATGAACACTTCAATTTTATTTATATGGTATGGATAATTTAAGTATACATATAATTAATCTGTAGAAAAGTCGTGTCTGTAATTTTAATATTTTCTATTAAAAAACAAGTCCAGGAGACTAAAGAAAGGATACTGAAGAAAAATTAGTGGTTTCTATCATTTTTGTCAGTCTGTCTGTCTGTCTGTCTGCCTGTGCATTAACGATTCACGCATAAACCACTACACAGATTTCCATGCAATTTTGTGTGTAGATAGGATCCGGGCAACTTACAGGCTACCAACTTACGGAATTATTATT
Organism: Parnassius orleans; assembly: GCA_029286625.1. Classification (NCBI taxonomy): domain Eukaryota; kingdom Metazoa; phylum Arthropoda; class Insecta; order Lepidoptera; family Papilionidae; genus Parnassius; species Parnassius orleans. The sequence continues at coordinate 770,722 of JAGSMP010000271.1, read as the reverse complement.
TTATTACGGAACTTCAAAAAAGGATACTTAAGCGTTTTACTTCCTTTAGATATTCATTTCTATTTTAAATGATTCTGTTAGTAATAAGAGGGACAACGTAGTGTTTTATTTTTATTTTAAATAAATATCATATTTATAAATATTCCTAAAATAAGTTTAAAAACATTCAGTTTTCAAAACAGCGCCATCTATCATTAAATAAAAAAGTAGTACATTTTTCGTTAAGTTTAACTAAAGTTCACTAATAAAGTTAACTTAGTTAGTTAAAACTAACTTCTCAATGTTAATTACTTGAGAAGTTAGTTTTAAAGAAAAGTTAATCAGTTTCATCAGTTAATGCACAAAACAGAGCCTCAGTGATTTGCTTTTTAATTTATTCCACATTTTTAACTCTTTTTTTTTAAGTGTTCTAATTTTATGAATATATATACACAAAGCAACATTAACCTTTACCTTTTTCGAACAAACTAACTTCCCCGCTATGTAATTTTCAAAATATTACACCTCATTTTTAAGTGGTACCGCCCCGGTGGCAGATATAGACATGGGTGCCCTCATTATATAAATGTTCGCTGCTTAGTTGCGCAATTGGGCCACCCCAATCACACCTCAACTTACTGTCGATATTTTTTTTATAACTGGCTTTACGGCTCTGGGTTCTAGCCCTTCTGACCCTGAAGTTACAATGTCTAATTATCTTTCATAGTACACTGCTTCACAATATCTTGATGCGTCACATTGTGCAGCCCTTGGGAGATTTTGACGGCAACTTGAGTCAGCAGACAGCTGAAAGTTGGCGATGGTATCTCAAGGAGCAGACAGACACCTTATCTTGAGAATCACATCACCATCAGAGCACTTGTTTCACCGTTTCCACTAATAGTTCACATGCGCAGACACTTAATACACAAAATCGCACCACTTTTACATATCAAAATCCACTTCAAACCATTATTTAAACAATAATACAGGAGCAGCAAACCGCCGCCGATCAAGTTCCCGCCAAAACTTTACTATCGATGATAAACTAAAAATAAGTAACTGATAAAATGAGGGCATCCACGACTTTTTTGCCACCAGGGCGGCGCCACTAGAAAGTGAGGTATAATATTTGAGAGATTTCATAGCGGGGAAGTTAATTTGTTCGGAAAATGTAAAAGTTATTGTTTCTTTCTGTACTATTAGCTATATTTTATATTAATAACATTAAAAATAAATAAACCAAACCACAGATATTCATAAAAGTAGAAAAATTATAAAAAAAGTTACAAATGTGCAAAAAGAAAGAACAAACCACTGACACATTGTTTTGTGTATTAATATAATACTCTAGAAACTGATAAACTTTTATTAAAAAACAACTTCTCAATTAAATTACATTGTGTAACAAAAAACTTTACCTCAGTGTCAACTAGCGACATCTGGTGAGCAGAAAATTATTAGCCCTCATTAAAAAGAATGCCAATGAACACTTTATAAATAAAACTGTGATCCAGAGAGCAAGAGAAAAACTCTTTAGTTGAATATATTGGGTGTCTATCGGCATAGCAATAATTTCACTAACATCATTTGTTATCAAGTTATATGATGTAAGTAATTGAAAATTAAGTACATTGTGAGATTTTTATTTTTTTCTGATGGAATAGTTAGTGGTAAGAAATGCTTCCTGTCCATGGACATCGCACACCTCTACCGGTTGTGGGCGGCGTCTTAGCGCATAGCGTTATGATACGTCGGCTATCTTTCGGATTAGGGTGAGTGTGTTTGGTAGTACTTTTAAGTTTTAAGTGCACCAAGGATACTCAACTCCATGTCTTAGTGCAATAGCGTTATGATACGTGGAGTTTTGGCTACTGACGTCTTAGTGGCGTGCTACTATGATACGCTGGTGGTATTTTTAGTTAACAACATTATCAATTTTGTTCCAAAGTCGATAGGGATCATGTGGGTGTGTTGTGAGGGGGTGCCATCCGTATGGTAGTTGCATTGATTCTTACTGCTACTTGCGGTATTGCGTCTTGTGATGGATCTGCGGGTGTGTTACGCCTGATTCGACGCATCTTGTGGTTCTGGTCGATGGAGGTATGTGGATGGTGATGTCTGCTGGGATTGTATGGGGGACCTTGGGATGGTGTAAGCCGACGATAGTCGTATTGATTCTTGTTGCGTTCTGCGGCATTGCGTCTCTGCGATGGTTGTTTGGCGGGTCGCTATTCTCAATGGCGTCTTAGTTTGACTCACAACCTAAGTAGTTTTGTCCAAGTCGGGTCCCTTCATTACGGGGCTGCAGACTGTCTGACCTCCATGATGTTTTATATAACAACATAATAATATATCTCTGTAAAGTTTCCACCTTTGAATGATTGAAGGCAACTTGTTGGTGGGTGAGACAAACATGATCGAAAAATGCATATACTCAACGTCAGTGTCACAAACCCCTTCTGATGGTGAATTATTACTAATATCTTATAACTGGCTATTGGCTATATCTGCCATTGTATTGGTTGGCGGAGCATATGTGTCGACCTCATGCGGGTGGTAGCTGGAGGGAGGATCTGAGGAGACTCTCAAGGCTGCGGCCGAAAGCCGCGCAACGTGGGACCCCATTCCCTTGAGGTGAGCGGTAGACTCATGACACGCTCTGCGGCCAATTGGTCGTGCTAATCGTGCAATTGGTGGTGATGCCTTACACTTACATCACGTCTGCAGGAACGGCGGTCTGGCAGGTGGTGGCGCTCACGGACGGCTTTTTATGGCCAGTGTGCCTATTGTTGCCTAACCCGTGTGACGTACATTCACTGTGGCTGGATTTGATCGTATTCTGTATGGCGTTTACACACATTAACATGCGCGACTTCGGTCGATGTTTGTGCTTACGCACTACCAAGGGGCCAAGTCCTCTTTTACTGGTTCGCCAGTTATTTTGCTGTGGACTACGGTCCAGTTTCCAACTTAACGTACCCTTCGGGGGGAGCGCGTTGGTTGTTTGGCGCTCACCGCACGCGGCGTGTGTGGAGCCGTGTGCCTTTAAAATGTGGGAGAGCGAAGCCCTTGTATCTGGTATTTGATATAAAAATTGTGAGACTTTTCCAAGCGGGAAGGGATTCATTAATAAGGAATTGATTTATGTGAACCTGATACAAGTGGAATAGGGACGATTTAATGTTCTAAACCTTTTTTGAGCTCTGTCTTCGTGAACGGGGTTATAAGTCACTACCAACGGCTTTCGATTGCTCTAGTGAATATTCATTCTTCCAAAAGACACCTAAAAGAACTAAGTTACTAAACAAACACAACGTAAATAAGGGTCCTAACTAAGACGATCACGCCAGATTTATAAACGGCCTATATTTAAACCTTTAGAAAGATCAATATATGAATAATATACTGGTCACGTAAATTTTATATATCTTAAATTCAAATTTAAATGAAATAAACAAAAATAAAGTAATGAGGGGGGGGGGGGGAACGTTACAATTGCAGGTTGACCAGGACCGGTCAACCTGCAATTGTAACCACTTCACCGAACCGATTTACCACGTGTTCGGTGAAGTGGTGAAGAATAAGTTCGTCGGGAAGCCTAGATGTCTGAGTAGTTAAAAACTTTCGTGGACATGTGAAAACCGCTAATACGCTTTGAAGCATTGCGGCGAACTCTTTTATCCCCACAAAACACTACGGATAATAAGGAGCTCTGTGCACAGTCGTGAGACGTATGTAAGCTGCTACAGTTGACCCAAGGTAATCCGACAAACGTTTTGCACGGCGGTGTCGGATTATCAAATTTGTCGGACTATAGAGTACCACAGCCCCTGGTAGTCCGGAAGTACCTTGTAGTCCGACAATTTACATATAAATTACATAAATATAAAATAATAAAAATGAAAAAATCATGTGATACACAATGAATACCTAAACAGTAAATAATGAATGCCCGCTAGCACTACTACTATTTACTACTTAGACTAGCTAGCTACTATTTAGACCGCTACCATAGTCACATTCAAACTGATATAATACGCGTCAAACTAGATTCGTGGTGGCACTATTTTGCTTGCAACCTGTTTGTCCACGTATTTGCGAAAGATCGATTATACCTACATGTTAAAGGCATGCCGGATTACAATGGGGGGGGGGAATGCCGGATTACAATGAGGGGGGGATTAGCCATGCGCATATTATATATATGCCAAATTTCAACATCTATGTCCAATAGTCTCTGAGAATTCAAAAAAAACCTGTGGCAAACAGACATAGAGACACAGACATCGAGGTGACTCTACAAGTATTTAATTTTGCTAATTTTGGTTCGGAGTAGTATTAATTACATATTGTACCACACACATAGTTGAGTTTTTATCATTATAATGAGATTATTTAATTTTTTTATGGATTTTATTACATTTAATTGTACACAAAATTAAAAAAATTGTAATAAAATAATTAAACTTAAAAACTAAAGTTATCATACAGTCCTACTCCCCGTGCCAAGAACGCTGGTTGCGTTTCCTCGCTGAATGGCTATACTTAGCCTTTGAGCGAGAAAAGAACCAGCCCTCTTATCACCAGCAGCGACGACCAGTCACGGATACAGACCCCACGGACCGATAGTCTCTACAGCAAATGGCACAAATATATAGTCATCTCTCAGAGATTTGCGCCACTTAGTTCGGCTGCCTCTGATGCCGCCCCGGCTCTAAACGAGAGAGATTATTTCAATGTAACAAAATTATTGGTAATGATTAATAAAACACAAGATATATTTAATTTTTATTTAATTTTTTCATTACAAAATATAAACTTCCCTAATAACTCGAAAATTTTTGAATGTAACGAAAAAAATTCGCGTTATTTTGCTAGGTTTTTTTTATCACAGGATTAAGGAAATTTTCATAAACTATTGTAAACCTTCAATAACATATAACTCCGCTTAACCTTCCTTAAAATATTTCTCTTGAGATTTATATACTTATAATTTTTTACCATTACAATAGCTTTTCGAAGCAGAATTTTTCTAACCTATTTTAGTACAGCGATCTTATTTATTAAAACATTAATAAATAAGATAAGATACATTTAATGATAATAGGTATTTGATAAAATTTCAATTTCCAATCACTAGCCTTTTTTAATATTTAACACCATTATAAACCCAAAATTTTATAATTATGCGTAATTCATAAAATTCATTCTTTAACATTCATTCCTTCACAAGGTACCCTAACGCTTTCATCTCCTTGTCAAACTGACCGTCTCTGTACTTCTTCACCTTCTGAAACCACTTCCCAATAGACACGTGGTTCCTGCAAGTGCCTCCATATCTCGTCGGGAGACATGCAGGGTCTATATGCTGGTGCAGGGACTTGAGGTCGTGACCGTGGAAGAATATCCGATCCCACGTTTGTTGAGGGATGAACCGCTTGAAGATGTAGAAGAAAGTGTTGAGTAGCCAGTTGTAGTTAATGATATGACAGGATCGAAGACGGGCTGGCATTGCTACCTACGAAAAAATTATATGCTGATAATTGTTGTTTGTTTATTATTAATGTCTGTTTTTGGACGAAGTCAAAGACGAAGCCGTTGTGCGGCTTTATCGGCTGAAGCCAAAGGCGATGATGTAATTACACTTAAAAATCTATAATGTATTCTATTATGTGTTAAAATGATGGCTTTGATTGCAATTATACAGGTAAATTGTATTTTAGTTAATATTTTAATAATTGAAATTAAAATATTATAGTAGAAATAATTAATTTAGTCAAATATAAATTTTACAATAAGATAAAATAAGAAATTTGCTGTTCGAATCGAATCGAAATCTGAAACCTTTCGAGTTGTAACTTCGGTCAATCAAATACACATTATTTCATTCTTACTTATTCTTATAACATATAATAAAACATTATTTAAAAAAAACTCCTAAAAACTAAAACATAACGAATGTTTTTATTACATGTTATAAAGTTCAAATGTGCTTGTTTAAAAGTAGGTATCTAATCCATTTGTGTCTTTTAACTTACCCCCATTAAGCAAACTATCTGGTGAGCGATAGTTGGAGTCAAGGCAGAAACGTGTTTTAGGGTGATCCCCTCGAGATCGACAATCACCGTTCCGCCCAAGACTTGGATCTTAGGTTGTCGGATTCCTATTTCAGTTATAGCCATCCCAGCCCGTACCAGGTCATCAACGGAAAACTCGCTTGGATCCCATGTTCCTTAAAACACAGAATTATATTATTTTACATAATAGGGGCATTCAGAGAACCGTGATAGCTCAGAAGCTAAGCGCACTGAGTAAATTTCACAGAACGCGAGCACCCTGGGTTCATTCTTCGCTGAGGAATGAAAGTTTTTACATGGTAGAACCATACTGCAGCTATTTTATGGCTGAACTATCGATGGGAAGGACCACGCTCTCACAGAATACCAACGTAAAATAGCAGCTTAATGCAGCTGTGTTTGCTAGAGTGTAAATAACAGCAGCGAACCGGAAAATTTTACTGCAAATGAGGCATTTCATCTTGGCCCTCATGGGTGTCAAAGCATCTGCTTTTTGATTATTAATCGAGGATAGATTTAGATGTCTATAGTTCACAACATCTACTTACTACCATCAGGTGGACTGTGTTGCTAGATTGCCACCCTTGTGCTATAAAAATAATTTTTAAAAATGCTTTAAGTTTTGATGTACCACTTTCCTTGGGGTTAATTAAAACATCGCGTGCAAAATTTTATGAAAAATAAAAATATTTTCAGATATGTAACGTATGCTAAAATGCACTGCACCATACTGGGCCGCGGTGGGTTTTAAAGTAACTCTCTGTGCTCTTTCCACCCATAGTAACAAAAATTTTCCAATACTGTATCCCAGGCTGTTATGCAGTATGTAATATGTAATATGTAGAATGCGCCACAGAGCAAAATATAAAGATTTAAAAGTCGTTAAGTCGATATTACTCTACTACTCTTATTTTTAAAACCAACAAATTAATTTGCTCATTCCATAACGACATTCTGTCAATAAATATAACACCAAACTATGAAAAGTCCACTGCTAATTATAGGTGGTCCCCATAGATTGCCTCATATTGGCGATATTTTCCATAGTTGCCACGCTCGACAAGCTCAGTTGGCGACCTCAGTTTTTTATTATTTTCGTTGTTATCAGGAAAACGCTGCTGCCCATCTCCTAATTCAAATTCCCTCTGTCGTCTCTTACGACACCCACGGGATGATACGGAGTATATTCTTAAACCGCCACTACACGGTTTAACACCTAAAACCTAAATATCTTTAGAGTATACCTACTTAAGCAAGCTATAATTATGTATACAGTATACTCAAAGTATATACATCTGATATTATTTTGAACGCGCAATTAAAGGACAGTTACCGTGTAACCTGATGAAACACACAGGTAGTCGATGGATGCAGGTGGCTCAGAACTACACTTTGTGTCGATGTATGGGGAAGACCTATGTTCCGCATTGGACTTGTAATGGACTGTAGTGATAGTGACAGTTTGATAGTTGGCAAAAATTTTCAACAAACTGTAGGCGGCGAAGAGTAAAAACCACGGTTCTCTTTTACGTTTACCGCCTGTAGGGTATTATCTGCATGAGTACGAGCCTCGCCCTAAGACACTTTGCCATAATCCCATTTCGCCCCTTGGTTGTGGAAAGAGGAAAACCAGAAATATGTTATGGCCTATCATTATTGGCGGTATAACCATTATTTTGAGACAGGTGCAAAATTACCCGATCGGCGACGGCAGGGTTACTGATACGAGGCGTCTGGTACCGTGACCGTCCATCTAGCCTGATAAGCGTGGTCCTCCATATAACGGGGTAGACTAGTAGTGACGTAGCATTGGTTGCTCTCGCCCGGAGCCACTAGAGCCAATAATGCTGCCCCTTATTCTCACCCTTCCCCCTCCCTTTTTAGCAAATCTTAAAAAATTGGTAACGGCATTCTGTAATCTTTGTAACATTATTTCAGAATGAAAAAAACAATACCTAATCTGTAACTTAATGCATTTTAGTACTTGTTCATACGCTTGACAAGTGTGGTTGCAGTCTGCAGATTATCTCTGTTTTCAAAACTTTTATTACTACAATTTTTGTTAAATTATGATCAAACTATTCAGTAAGAGGTACCTATTTTTCATACTTTTTGAGATATGTTTTTACCAGAATTATTTATAAGATATCGATAAGGTGTGAAAATCTACTAACCCACCTCCGTTCTACGTCACCGGGAAGGTATATCGAAAGGTCGTAATCAATAGACCTTATTAATTCAATTTATTTATTACTACCCACTCCCCACTTATTCTCACAAAACATTTCAACATAACCAGTCAAATCAGCTTCAAGACAAGACGTAACGGACAGCAAATCAAATGGCTTTTATTTAAATAGCAATTTAACGATTTTAATGATTTAATAGGCCCTACGAGCGTAGAGCAACAAAAATTGAGTAAGACTCATTTGAGTGTTCCCCTCCACGGAAATCTTTAGTAAAAGGCGAAAGATTTATACGTTTTGAAGGGAAACCAGAGTGACTGTAGCAAGTCTGTAAATTATTATATATATGGTGATAGTGAACAAAACCATAGCGTCATATCCTTGGTAAGACGCCATCTAGTGAAAAAACTCAGAAAATCGCAGTGCTTGCACTGCTGTGTTTCGGTCTAAAGAGTAAAGAAAGCTAGTCTAAACGCCGAGCCTTCTTGTTTAAAATTGGTTGTCCATGGGCTACAATAGCCACTTACTGTAATTCGATGGTCACATCAGTATTATATATGGTCGCATCAACATATTGTGAAGCAGTGTACTATGAAAGATAATTAGACATTGTAACTTCAGGCTCAGAAGGGCTAGAACCCAGAGCCGTAAAGCCAGTTATAAAAAAAAACATCGACAGTAAGTTGAGGTGTGATTGGGGTGGCCTTTATATAATGAGGGCACCCATGTCTATATCTGCCACCGGGGCGGTACCACTTAAAAATGAGGTGTAATATTTTGAAAATTACATAGCGGGGAAGTTAGTTTGTTCGAAAAAGGTAAAGGTTAATGTTGCTTTGTGTATATATATTCATAAAATTAAAACACTTAAAAAAAAGAGTTAAAAATGTGGAATATATTAAAAAGCAAATCATTGAGGCTCTGTTTTGTGCATTAAGATGTGATGCACTAATCTAGAAACTGATTAACTTTTCTTTAAAACTAACTTCTCAATTAAATAACATTGAGAAGTTAGGTTTAACTAACTTCTCAATTAAATAACATTGAGAATTTAGTTTTAACAAAAAACTTCACCTCAGTGTCAAATAGCGACATCAACAACTTTATGATATAATTAATTCTATGATCTGGCACACGACACGTTATTTATAGATTAAAAGTTAAAGTAATAACCAATTTTATAATTTGTGATAAATGTCACTATTATCTATTTAAGTTATTTATTTTTAAAATGAATTAACGCAAAAACCATAAAATTAACATTAGAATGTTTAAATCATTTTATAACTTTAATAATTTAAATTTATAAACGTTAAAATAATGAGATTTAGAGAGAATTATTTATTTTATTTTATTTATTAGTGAACTTTAGTTAAACTTAAGGAAAAATATACTACTTTTTCTATTTAATGATAGATGGCGCTGCTTTGAAAAACTGAAAGTTTTTAAACTTATTTTAGGAATATTTATTAATATGATATTTATTTAAAATTAAAATAAAACACTACGTTGTCCCTCTTATTACTAACAAAATCATTTAAAATAGAAATTATTATCTAAAGGAAGGAAAACACTTAACTATTCTTTTTTGAAGTTCCGTGATAAAATAATAATTCCGTAATAAAAAGTAGCCTGTAAGTTGCCCCGGATCCTGTCTACACACAAAATTGCATGGAAATCTGTGTAGTGGTTGCGTGAATCGTTAATGCACAGGCAGACAGACAGACAGACAGACTGACAAAAATGATAGAAACCACTAATTTTCCTTCAGTATCCTTTCTTTACTCCCCTGGACTTTTTTTTTAATAGAAAATACTAAAATTACAGACACGACTTTTCTACAGATTTATTATATGTATACTTAGATTATCCATAACATATAAATAAAATTGAAGTGTTCATCTGTAATATTGAAATAACTGGCGACTATTAAGCTCAAGGGGTTATTTGCGTGTTGTTAAGACACGAATAAACATTTTTTTTTAAATTGTGTGTCGGGCTAATCTTTGGAATGGCTGAATCGATGGTGGTGAAACTATGTAAATAGATAGACATCAGTGCCACGAGTATTGTAGACTATATATTTTTTTTAAATCAGTGTTTTTTGTGAAGCTGAAGAACTGATAAAATAAATAGTTTTAATGATTATCTCATAAACGTTCGTTGCGTTGTAGGGTGGCATATTAGTTTGGAAACGCGAATGAATTTGATCGTCATTGATTGTCAATGTCACTACTATTTACGGTGTATATCCAATAAAATGCAGTATAGAAATTCTAAGACCCCATGTAATGTCACACCCCATCAATAGATCAAAAGTTTAATTGCGAGAAAATGCTTTGTCCTACACATTGTTCGTGTGATTCGTAACCACATAAAAATATCAAAATACATAAATATGAATTATTCAACATGACCACCCCCATAGATTTGAATAGAATATCTATGGGATATCAATGGACATTAATGGAACCTAGTTCAGAAGAGAGACAGAATAATAGGTACACATAACGTAATCGATGGCAATATACATGAAAAATATTGATGCACATTTTGTAAATACTAGGAACAAGCGCAAGCTAGGTGTTAATAATCTACGATTCCAAAAAGTTAGTAATTCCTTCATGTGTGCTTTTACAACAAAATTCCCAGAAAATATGCTTCCATAAATAAGATGTATAAGAAAATTTTATTATACAAAAGGTGTTTAACATGTTTATGTGAAATTACCCCTTTTAGGGTTCCTAAGGAATAAATCATGTGTACGATGAGGTGATCGCTAACATGCTGCTTCTAAATGTTTTCATATTAATTTGTACCTACTTTTTATATTGTAAATTTAATAAATTATGTTATTATAATTCGGCAAAAATACCCTCAAAATTATTAATTAAATATTTAAGTATATCTCCTCCAAAGAGATTTAAATATATTTAATTATCTTTGATCTCCTCTAACTTCTTGTAAAAACCTCGAAATTTTAACAGAGCAACTCAGTATTTAATTTTTTTCTAGTTGATAATATGTTTTATTTTTTTACGTTTTCTTTAAAACTGTCTCTTGTAGTTTTAGCAAAATGTATTTATGTGGTTTTGTCCCACAAAAATGTTAAAAGGAAATATTTTCAAAGGATTTATCCAATTATGTTGCAAAAAAATGATACTTAGATCTATGTTTTTTTTTTACTGGATTTATCTGTTTATGGTCCGAAACGTCATTTAAAATATGCGATTTCAAAGGGGGCTTAGGCACTTTCAAACCAAAAAGATTTGCAAATCGATCAGGCGATAAAAAATTAAGAATAAAATAAACGGTTCGCGGTTAAAGTGGATTTAGACGGTTTTATTCCGTGACTTCTAAGTTTTATAGTCGGAAGGATGATTCATAGCAATACTTGGATCCGATAGGTGGCGCTGTACCAAGTTATGAACATTTGCCATCAATATGGACCAAAATGATTTTTATGCTTACAATATATTATAATATTGGTTTAGTGCCAAAAAAGAAAATCACAAAATCTGGACCTCTGAAAAAGGTGGCGCTGTACTTGAGTAAACATTATATGAAAACTTGAAACTCATTGCGCTAGCTACTGTACAATGCAAGGGCAAAATAAAGTATGCCAAAAAGTAATTTATAAAAGTCTTTTAACATTATTTTCATAAAACTGATGTGACCATCGAATTACAGTAAACAATAGACAACCAATTTTAAACAAGAAGGCTCGGCGTTATTAGGACTAAGGCTTAAGATGGAATGCTTTCTTTACTCTTTAGACCGGAACACACACGTGCAAGCACTGCCATTTTCTTATTTATTTCACTAGATGGCGTTTTACGAAGGACATCACACGCTACGGTTTGGTTCACTATCAGCATATATATATAATTCCTTAATAATCCGTACTGTACCACCTATGGGACCGACATTAGCCCGTTTGGCCTTTTCTCCGAATCGGATGCGACCCCCTTAGCGGGGTAAGGGGGCGCTATTTTTGTTGCCCTACGCTCGTAGGGCCTATATATATATAACATCTAATACCCAATTTATTAACATCTAGATTATCTAGTTGAGATGATAGGTTTATACTTTCTATGTAATACAATATTATATAACTAGCAATATATAACTAGCTGGTACTCGGCGGTCGGCGCGTTGCAGCTGCAGAAGAAATAATTGTGGGAAGAATATCGTGTTAAATTTGGAACTGTTATATTGTTTAATAAGAAATGATAATACATACATTGAAGTTGAATGATATATATTTATACCTTCAAATAAATTAGTCGGTACGATACGCACGCCTCCTACTGTAAGTTAAATGTACTACCGTAAAACCTTACAAGTTTGCCCAACTAATCTGAGTTTGCCCAGCAAGGTACTTTTCACAAATATTTAAAAAACTGGCAACATTTTAGTTGCGTTTATTATTTAATTTATGGAACAAATTTGAATACGTCTCCGGCAACACTACGTAACTGTTTTTTCCTAACGTCACTTCACTCGGCTGTTAAACTGTGTCGAAGTTGGTGGTGTATTTTGCGGGCCAAAAGTCATGCAAAAAACTTTCTTCAAAACTCAATTTGTAATTACAGCAGTTAAGTAAGTTTTTTTCACTGTTAGTTTTTAATAAATACACAAGAAATATCAAATATCCAACGCGAAATCTCTCTTAAAGTTGAAAATATCACGGTGGGCAATGTCAAATTGGTTATTCTAAAGCAGTCATTACGACTTTGCCCACTAAAATATTACCGTTAGGGTTGTCACCTCAATGTTAAATTACATTCATTACGAAACTACCTAAGTGATGTTGACAGAATGAGAGGATATACAAAGGATTACAATAATCAATACATATGATAAAAAAGTAAACGTTGTTGTAAAAAGTATTGAATGTATCTATTTGCAAAATAATTAGGTTGACTAAGTTCAATTTTTTTGTAGGTACGTTTGTTGATTTCTTTGTATTTTTGTACACTGATCTCGTTGAAATTTTCGTTTAAATGTCGCTAAATGGTCTGAGAAACATCTTAAATAAGTATCATTATGCTATCTCTTAAAGGTACTAAGCAGTGTATCAAGTCTCTCATTATGTTATTTGTATTTATTTTTGATGCTATTAAGCCAAAAATTTTTTTTCTCATACAAATATAGTGTTTTTTTTAGGAGTGCAATAACCTTTTTTTGGTTAAGCGTATTTGTTAATTTTACTGAGGTCTCTTTTTCAGGATGAATATACTAAGCCTAAAAACACAAGAAAAAGAAATAGAAAATTAGGATCGAGAGCATACAGAAATTATTCAGAGAAAATGTTAGAATTAGCGGTTGACATGGTAGAAAATAGCAGGATATCAAGTCGGGAGGCAGAAAAGAGGTTCGGAATCCCTCGACGGACGATATTGAACAAAATTAAAAAAAAATCACTTGAAACCACCTGGAGGACAAAAGAAACTCACTGACGAAGAGGAAGAAAAACTCGCAAATGTGTTGTTAGCTTCAGCAGATTACGGCAGTCCAATGTCGAAAATGGATATAAAAATGTTGGTCTATAAATACGTAGAAAAAAATTCACGGACTGATTTGTTCGATGGCAAATTACCCAGTGATACTTGGGTGGAAGGATTTTTAAACAGACATCGTTCGATATTAACCATTATAACAACCCAAAATATAAAAAAAGTACGGGCCGAGAAAGGATTGGAAGAAATGGAGCAATTTCATACCAATTTACGTGAAACGCTAAATGGTGTACCACCGATGAATATACTGAACTACGACGAGACTAACTTGTCCGACAATCCAGGTACTTCAAAATGTGTATTCAGAAGGGGCGTTAAATATCCTGAAAGGATTCTAAATAACACAAAAAGTTGTGCAGCCCTTGGGAGATTTTGACGGCAACTTGAGTCAGCAGACAGCTGAAAGTTGGCGATGGTATCTCAAGGAGCAGACAGACACCTTATCTTGAGAATCACATCACTATCAGAGCACTTGTTTCACCGTTTCCACTAATAGTTCACATGCGCAGACACTTAATACACAAAATCGCACCACTTTTACATATCAAAATCCACTTCAAACCATTATTTAAACAATAATACAGGAGCAGCAAACCGCCGCCGATCAAGTTCCCGCCAAAACTTTACTGTCGATGATATTACTAGATACTTAGAGTATATAATTACACTAAGACTAGATAGTACTGTTTTGGCTTTCATAGTTTCAATCTATTATTAGCGCCATCTACTTATTGCTTAATAAACTAAAAATAAGTAACTAATAAAATGAGGGCATCCACGACTTTTTTGCCACCAGGGCGGCGCCACTAGAAAGTGAGGTATAATATTTGAGAGATTTCATAGCGGGGAAGTTAATTTGTTCGGAAAATGTAAACGTTATTGTTTCTTTCTGTACTATTAGCTATATTTTATATTAATAACATTAAAAATAAATAAACCAAACCACAGATATTCATAAAAGTAGAAAAATTAAAAAAAGTTACAAATGTGCAAAAAGAAAGAACAAACCATTGACGCATTGTTTTGTGTATTAATATAATACTCTAGAAACTGATAAACTTTTATTAAAAAACAACTCAGTGTCAACTAGCGACATCTGGTGAGCAGAAAATTATTAGCCCTCATTGAAAAGAATGCCAATGAACACTTTATAAATAAAACTGTGATCCAGAGAGCAAGAGAAAAACTCTTTAGTTGAATATATTGGGTGTCTATCGGCATAGCAATAATTTCACTAACATCATTTGTTATCAAGTTATATGATGTAAGTAATTGAAAATTAAGTACATTGTGAGATTTTTTTTCTGATGGAATAGTTAGTGGTAAGAAATGCTTCCTGTCCGTGGACATCGCACACCCCTACCGGTTGTGGGCGGCGTCTTAGCGCATAGCGTTATGATACGTCAGCTATCTTTCGGATTAGGGTAAGTGTGTTTGGTAGTACTTTTAAGTGCAGCAAGCATACTCAACTCCATGTCTCAGTGCAATAGCGTTATGATACGTGGAGTTTTGGCTACTGACGTCTTAGTGGCATGCTACTATGATACGCTGGTGGTATTTTTAGTTAACAACATTATCAATTTTGTTCCAAAGTCGATAGGGATCATGTGGGTGTGTTGTGAGGGGGTGCCATCCGTATGATAGTTGCATTGATTCTTAATGCTACTTGCGGTATTGCGTCTTGTGATGGATCTGCGGGTGTGTTACGCCTGATTCGACGCATCTTGTGGTTCTGGTCGATGGAGGTATGTGGATGGTGATGTCTGCTGGGATTGTATGGGGGACCTTGGGATGGTGTAAGCCGACGATAGTCATATTGATTCTTGTTGCGTTCTGCGGCATTGCGTCTCAGCGATGGTTGTTTGGCGGGTCGCTATTCTCAATGGCGTCTTAGTTTGACTCACAACCTAAGTAGTTTTGTCCAAGTCGGGTCCCTTCATTACGGGGCTGCAGACTGTCTGACCTCCATGATGTTTTATATAACAACATAATAATATATCTCTGTAAAGTTTCCACCTTTGAATGATTGAAGGCAACTTGTTGGTGGGTGAGACAAACATGATCGAAAAATGCATATACTCAACGTCAGTGACACAAACCCCTTCTGATGGTGAATTATTACTAATATCTTATAACTGGCTATTGGCTATATCTGCCATTGTATTGGTTGGCGGAGCATATGTGTCGACCTCATGCGGGTGGTAGCTGGAGGGAGGATCTGAGGAGACTCTCAAGGCTGCGGCCGAAAGCCGCGCAACGTGGGACCCCATTCCCTTGAGGTGAGCGGTAGACTCATGACACGCTCTGCGGCCAATTGGTCGTGCTAATCGTGCAATTGGTGGTGATGCCTTACACTTACATCACGTCTGCAGGAACGGCGGTCTGGCAGGTGGTGGCGCTCACGGACGGCTTTTTATGGCCAGTGTGCCTATTGTTGCCTAACCCGTGTGACGTACATTCACTGTGGCTGGATTTGATCGTATTCTGTATGGCGTTTACACGCATTAACATGCGCGACTTCGGTCGATGTTTGTGCTTACGCACTACCAAGGGCCAAGTCCTCTTTACTGGTTCGCCAGTTATTTTGCTGTGGACTACGGTCCAGTTTCCAACTTAACGTACCCTTCGGGGGGAGCGCGTTGGTTGTTTGGCGCTCACCGCACGCGGCGTGTGTGGAGCCGTGTGCCTTTAAAATGTGGGAGAGCGAAGCCCTTGTATCTGGTATTTGATATAAAATTGTGAGACTTTTCAAGCGGGAAGGATTCATTTATAAGGAATTGATTTATGTGAACCTGATACAAGTGGAATAGGGACGATTTAATGTTCTAAACCTTTTTTGAGCTCTGTCTTCGTGAACGGGGTTATAAGTCACTACCAACGGCTTTCGATTGCTCTAGTGAATATTCATTCTTCCAAAAGACACCTAAAAGAACTAAGTTACTAAACAAACACAACGTAAATAAGGGTCCTAACTAAGACGATCACGCCAGATTTATAAACGGCCTATATTTAAACCTTTAGAAAGATCAATATATGAATAATATACTGGTCACGTAAATTTTATATCTTAAATTCAAATTTAAATGAAATAAACAAAAATAAAGTAATGAGGGGGGGGGGGGGGAACGTTACAATTGCAGGTTGACCAGGACCGGTCAACCTGCAATTGTAACCACTTCACCGAACCGATTTACCACGTGTTCGGTGAAGTGGTGAAGAATAAGTTCGTCGGGAAGCCTAGATGTCTGAGTAGTTAAAAACTTTCGTGGACATGTGAAAACCGCTAATACGCTTTGAAGCATTGCGGCGAACTCTTTTATCCCCACAAAACACTACGGATAATAAGGAGCTCTGTGCACAGTCGTGAGACGTATGTAAGCTGCTACAGTTGACCCAAGGTAATCCGACAAACGTGTGTACGGTGTCGGATTATCAAATTTGTCGGACTATAGAGTACCACAGCCCCTGGTAGTCCGGAAGTACCTTGTAATCCGACAATTTACATATAAATTACATAAATATAAAATAATAAAAATGAAAAAATCATGTGATACACAATGAATACCTAAACAGTAAATAATGAATGCCCGCTAGCACTACTACTATTTACTACTTAGACTAGCTAGCTATTATTTAGACCGCTACCATAGTCACATTCAAACTGATATAATACGCGTCAAACTAGATTCGTGGTGGCACTATTTTGCTTGCAACCTGTTTGTCCACGTATTTGCGAAAGATCGATTATACCTATGTTAAAGGCATGCCGGATTACAATAGGGGGGAATGCCGGATTACAATGGGGGGGGGATTAGCCAGGCGCATATTATATATATGCCAAATTTCAACATCTATGTCCAATAATCTCTGAGAATTCAAAAAAAACCTGTGGCAAACAGACATAGAGACACAGACATCGAGGTGACTCTACAAGTATTTAATTTTGCTAATTTTGGTTCGGAGTAGTATTAATTACATATTGTACCACACACATAGTTGAGTTTTTATCATTATAATGAGATTATTTAATTTTTTTGTGGATTTTATTACATTTAATTGTACGCAAAGTTAAAAAAAATTGTAATAAAATAATTAAACTTAAAAACTAAAGTTATCATACAGTCCTACTCACCGTGCCAAGAACGTGGTTGCGTTTCCTCGCTGAATGGCTATACTAGCCTTTGAGCGAAAGAACCAGCCCTCTTATCACCAGCAGCGACGACCAGTCACGGATACAGACCCCACGGACCGATAGTCTCTACAGCAAATGGCACAAATATATAGTCATCGCTCAAAGATTTGCGCCACTTAGTTCAGCTGCCTCTGATGCCGCCCGGCTCTAAACGAGAGATTATTTCAATGTAACAAAATTATTGGTAATGATTAATAAAACACAGATATATTTCATATTTATTTAATTTTTCATTACAAAATATAACTTCCTAATAACTCGAAACTTTTGAATGTAACGAAAAAATTCGCGTTATTTGCTAGGTTTTTTTATCACAGGATTAAGGAAATTTTCATAAACTATTGTAAACCTTCAATAACATATAACTCCGCTTAACCTTCCTAAAAATATTTCTCTTGAGATTTATATACTTATAATTTTTACCATTACAATAGCTTTTCGAAGCAGAATTTTTCTAACCTATTTTAGTACAGCGATCTTATTTATTAAAACATTAATAAATAAGATAAGATACATTAATGATAATAGGTGATAAAATTCAATTTCAATCACTAGCCTTTTTAATATTTAACACCATTATAAACCCAAAATTTTATAATTATGCGTAATTCATAAAATTCATTCTTTAACATTCATTCCTTCACAGGTACCCTAACGCTTTCATCTCCTCCAAACTGACCGTCTCTGTACTTCTTCACCTTCAAACCACTTCCCAATAGACACGTGGTTCCTGCAAGTGCCTCCATATCTCGTCGGGAGACATGCAGGGTCTATATGCTGGTGCAGGGACTTGAGGTCGTGACCGTGGAAGAATATCCGATCCTACGTTTGTTGAGGGATGAACCGCTTGAAGATGTAGAAGAAAGTGTTGAGTAGCCAGTTGTAGTTAATGATATGACAGGATCGAAGACGGGCTGGCATTGCTACCTACGAAAAAATTATATGCTGATAATTGTTGTTTGTTTATTATTAATGTCTGTTTTTGGACAAAGTCAAAGACGAAGCCGTTGTGCGGCTTTATCGGCTGAAGCCAAAGGCGATGATGTATTACACTTAAAAATCTTATTCTATTATGTGTTAAAATGATGGCTTTGATTGCAATTATATAGGTAAATTGTATTTTGGTTAATATTTTAATAATAAGGAAATATGCTGTTATTAAGATCGAAATCTGAAACCTTTCGAGTTGTAACTTCGGTCAATCAAATACACATTATTTCATTCTTACTTATTTTTATAACATATAACAAAACATTATTTAAAAAAATATCCTAAAAACTAAAACATAACGAATGTTTTTATTACATGTTATAAAGTTCAAATGTGCTTGTTTAAAAGTAGGTATCTAATCCATTTGTGTCTTTTAACTTACCCCCATTAAGCAAACTAGCTGGTGAGCGATAGTTGGAGTCAAGGCAGAAACGTGTTTTAGGGTGATCCCCTCGAGATCGACAATCACCGTCCCGCCCAAGACTTGGATCTTAGGTTGTCGGATTCCTATTTCAGTTATAGCCATCCCAGCCCGTACCAGGTCATCAACGGAAAACTCGCTTAGATCCCATGTTCCTTAAAACACAGAATTACATTCTTTTACATAATAGGGGCATTCAGAGAACTGTGATAGTTCAGAAGCTAAGCGCACTGAATAAATTTCACAGTACGCGAGCACCCTGGGTTCGATCTTCGCTGAGGAATGAAAGTTTTTACATGGTAGAACCATACTGCAGCTATTTTATGGCTGTAACACAAATTGACCCGAGCCGATGGGAAGGACCACGCTCTCACAGAATACCAACGTAAAATAGCAGCTTAATGCTGCTGTGTTTACTATGGTGAGTGTAAATAACAGCAGCGAACCGGAAAATTTTACTGAAAATGAGGCATTTCATCTTGGCCCTCATGGGTGTCAAGTGTCAACGCATCTGCTTTTTGATTATTAATCGAGGATAGTTTTAGATGTCTATAGTTCATATCATCTACTTACCATCAGGTGGACTGTGTTGCTGGTTTGCCACCCTTGTGCTATAAAAAAAATTGTTAAAAATGCTTTAAGTTTTGATGTACCACTTTCCCTGCGGTTAATTAAAACATCGCGTGCAAAATTTTATGAAAAATAAAAATATTTTCAGATATGTAACGTATGCTAAAATGCACTGCACCATACTGGGCCGCGGTGGGTTTTAAAGTAACTCTCTGTGCTCTTTCCACCCATAGTAACAAAAATTTTCCAATACTGTATCCCAGGCTGTTATGCAGTATGTAATATGTAATATGTAGAATGCGCCACAGAGCAAAATATAAAGATTTAAAAGTCGTTAAGTCGATATTACTCTACTACTCTTATTTTTAAAACCAACAAATTAATTTGCTCATTCCATAACGACATTCTGTCAATAAATATTACACCAAACTATGAAAAGTCCACTGCTAATTATAGGTGGTCCTCATAGATTGCCTTATATTGGCGATATTTTCCATAGTTGCCACACTCGACAAGCTCAGTTGGCGACATTGTTATCAGAAATACGCTGCTGCCCATCTCCTAATTCAAATTCCCTCTGTCGTCTCTTACGACACCCACGGGATGATACGGAGTATATTCTTAAACCGCCACTACACGGTTTAACACCTAAAACCTAAATATCTTTAGAGTATACCTACTTAAGCAAGCTATAATTATGTATACAGTATACTCAAAGTATATACATCTGATATTATTTTGAACGCGCAATTAAAGGACAGTTACCGTGTAACCTGATGAAACGCACAGGTAGTCGATGGATGCAGGTGGCTCAGAACTACACTTTGTGTCGATGTATGGGGAAGACCTATGCTCCGCATTGGACTTGTAATGGACTGTATTGATAGTGACAGTTTGATGGTTGGCAAAAATTTTCAACAAACTGTAGGCGGCGAAGAGTAAAAACCACGGTTCTCTTTTACGTTTACCGCCTGTAGGGTATTATCTGCATGAGTATGAGCCTCGCCCTAAGACACTTTGCCATAACCCCATTTCGCCCCTTGGTTGTGGTAAGAGGAAAACCAGAAATATGTTATGGCTTATCATTATTGGCGGTATAACCATTATTTTGAGACAGGTGCAAAATTACCCGATCGGCGACGGCAGGGTTACTGATACGAGGCGTCTGGTACCGTGACCGTCCATCTAGCCTGATAAGCGTGGTCCTCCATATAACGGGGTAGACTAGTAGTGACGTAGCATTGGTTGCTCTCGCCCGGAGCCACTAGAGCCAATAATGCTGCCCCTTAATTTTCTTCCCTCCTTTTTTAGCAAATCTTAAAATGGTAACGGCATTCTGTAATCTTTGTAACATTATTTCAGAATGAAAAAACCTATACTCTGTAACTTAATGCATTTTAGTACTTGTTCATACGCTTGACAAGTGTGGTTGCAGTCTGCAGATTATCTCTGTTTTCAAAACTTTTATTACTACAATTTTTGTTAAATTATGATCAAACTATTCAGTAAGAGCTACCTATTTTTCATACTTTTTGAGATATGTTTTTACCAGAATTATTTATAAGATATCGATAAGGTGTGAAAATCTACTAACCCACCTCCTTTCTACGTCACCGGGAAGGTATATCGAAAGGTCGTAATCAATAGACCTTATTAATTCAATTTATTTATTACTACCCACTCCCCACTCATACTCACAAAACATTTCAACATAACCAGTCAAATCAGCTTCAAGACAAGACGTAACGGACAGCAAATCAAATGGCTTTTATTTAAAAAGCAATTTAACGATTTTAATGATTTAATAGGCCCTACGAGCGTAGGGCAACAAAAATCGAGTAAGACTCATTTGAGTGTTCCCCTCCACGGATATCTTTAGTAAAAGGCGAAAAATTTGTACGTTTTGAAGGGAAACCAGAGTTACTTTAGCAATCTGTAAATTATTATATATATCCTGATAGTGAACAAAACCATAGCGTGTTATATCCTTGGTAAGACGCCATCTAGTGAAATAACTCAGAAAATCGCAGTGCTTGCACTGCTGTGTTTCGGTCTAAAGAGTAAAGAAAGCTAGTCTAAACGCCGAGCCTTCTTATTTAAAATTGGTTGTCTATGGGCTACAATAGCCACTTACTGTAATTCGATGGTCACATCAGTTTTATGAAAATAATGTTAAAAGACTTTTATAAATTACTTTTTGGCACACTTTATTTTGCCCTTGCATTGCTCAGTAGGTGGCGCAACGAGTTTCAAGTTTTGAAATAATCTTTACTCATTTACAGAGGAGCCACCTATCGGGTCCAAATTTTGTGACTTTCTTTTTTGGCACTAAACCAACTTAATATATTGTAAATATTTAAGTCATTTGGGCCATGTTCATAGAATTTGTTAATAACTTGACTACAGCGCCACTTATCGGATCTAAATATTGCGAACAATTGTCTGGACAAAAAAATTTTTGTCACAGAATAAAACCTTCTATATTCACTTTAATCGTTAATTTTATTCTTAATTTTCAATAAATGTTTTTGGTTTGAAAGTGCCTAAACCTCTTTTGAAAATATAAATCCTTTTAAAAATACACTTTTAGAAAATTTAAAAAAAATTACCTAACTTTACATTCTTGTCCACCACAATCACAGACTAATGTTTTTTGCTATTGACTATTGGTTTTTAATATTATAGTATATCACGTTTATTGAAAGATAAGCAATAAATAGTTTTATAAAACTTGAATCACCTATTGTTATAGTAAAAAAATTGCAGAAATCCTCACTTTGACAAATTTAAGCATACGTTGTATAAAAATAGCATTTATTCGTAATATTAGGTGCAGAGCCTGCAACAGAGTGGGTGGCAGAAAATTCGAACATTTACTATAGTTTAAAATATTAATTCAAGTTAAAAAAAAACAGCAGACATACTACTATAATAATAAAAAACCAATGGATTTCGTGAACTCATGGCCGTGGTGTACAAAAATGTAAAAAAGTAAACCATTAATTATCACACAACCTGTATATAATATTATATCATCTAATATATAAAAAATAATTATTGTTTGTTCGTTTTTTTTATAGTATAAGGTTGACAAACGAGCACACAGTCCACCTGATGGTAAATGGTTGCTGAGGCCCATAGACATCTACGAGTACATCTATCTTCGATTACGAATCAAAATTCAGATGCGCTGTCACCCGTGAGGACTAAGATGGAATGCCTCGTTTCCAGTAAAAATAAAAAGGGTCTCCGGTTCTCTCCATACCTCTCTACTCACCATACGAAACACAGCAGCGTTAATTATTATAGTGTAAATTATTATATATATGCATATAGCAGATGCGTTGTCACCCGTGAGGACTAAGATGGAATGCCTCGTTTCCAGTAAAAATAAAAAAGGTCTCCGGTTCTCTCCATACCTCTCTACTCACCATACGAAACACAGCAGCGTTAATTATTATAGTGTAAATTATTATATATATGCATATAGCAGATGCGTTGTCACCCGTAAGGACTAAGATGGAATGCCTCGTTTCCAGTAAAAAGGGTCTCCGGTTCTCTACACTCACCATACGAAACACAGCGGTGTTCAGCTGCTATTTTACGCTGGTATTCTGTGAGAGCGTGGTCCTTCCCCAGTCGAGCCGACCCATTCGTGCTACAACTATACTACTAATATAGCTGCACCATGGTTCTACCACGTATCAAAATGTTCGTATTTTATGCGCTGCCATACCGTTCATCAGATTGCGGTAAAACTTTGTGAACTTATTGCTTGCACTTCCGCGAAGGTTATAGGCATCTCGTCGTAGTTCAGTATATTCATCGGTGGTACACCATTTAGCGTTTCACGTAAATTGGTATAAAATTGCTCCATTTCTTCCAATCCTTTCTCGGCCCGTACTTTTTTTATATTTTGGGTTGTTCTAATGGTTAATATCGAACGATGTCTGTTTAAAAATCCTTCCACCCAAGTATCACTGGGTAATTTGCCATCGAACAAATCAGTCCGTGAATTTTTTTCTACGTATTTATATACCAACATTTTTTTATCCATTTTCGACATGGGACTGCCGTAATCTGCTGAAGCTAACAACACATTTGCCAGTTTTTCTTCCTCTTCTTCAGTGAGTTTCTTTTGTCCTCCAGGTGGTTTCAAGTGAATTTTTTTAACTTTGTTCAATATCGTCCGTCGAGGGATTCCGAACCTCTTTTCTGCCTCCCGACTTGATATCCTGCTATTTTCTACCATGTCAACCGCTAATTCTAACATTTTCTCTGAATAATTTCTGTATGCTCTCGATCCTAATTTTCTATTTCTTTTTCTTGTGTTTTTAGGCTTAGTATTATTCATCCTGAAAGAGAGACCTCAGTAAAATTAACAAATACGCTTAACCAAAATAAGGTTATTGCACTCCTAAAAAAAACACTATATTTGTATGAGAAAAAAAAAACAATTTTTTGGCTTAATAGCATCAAAAATAAATACAGTTAACATAATGAGAGACTTGATACACTGCTTAGTACCTTTAAGAGATAGCATAATGATACTTATTTAAGATGTTTCTCAGACCATTTAGCGACATTTAAACGAAAATTTCAACGAGATCAGTGTACAAAAATACAAAGAAATCAACAACGTACCTACAAAAAAATTGAAATTAGTCAACCTAATTATTTTGCAAAAAGGTACATTCAATACTTTTTACAACAACGTTTACTTTTTTATCATATGTATTGATTATTGTAATCCTTTGTATATCCTCTCATTCTGTCAACATTACTTAGGTAGTTTCGTAATGAATGTAATTTAACATTGAGGTGACAACCCTAACGGTAATATTTTAGGGGGCAAAGTCGTAATGACTGCTTTAGAATAACCAATTTGACATTGCCCACCGTGATATTTTCAACTTTAAGAAAGATTTCGCGTTGGATATTTGATATTTCTTGTGTATTTATTACAAACTAACAGTGAAAAAAACTTCCTTAACTGCTGTAATTACAAATTGAGTTTTGAAGAAAGTTTTCTGCACGACTTTTGGCCCGCAAAATACACCACCAACTTCGACACAGTTTAACAGCCGAGTGAAGTGACGTTAGAAAAAAACAATTACGTAGTATTGCCGGAAACGTATTCAAATTTTGTTCTATAAATTAGTTAGGCAAACTTGTAAGGTTTTACGGTAGTACATTTAACTTACAGTAGGTGGCGTGCGTATCGTACCAACTAATTTATTTGAAGGTATAAATATATATCATTCAACTTCAATGTATGTATTATCATTCCTTATTAAACAATATAACTGTTCCAAATTTAACACGATATTCTTCCCACAATTATTTCTTCTGCACTCTGCAGCTGCATCGCGCTGACTGCCGAGTACCAGCTAGTTATATAATATTGTATTACATAGAAAGTGTAAACCTATCATCTCAACTAGATAATCTAGATGTTTATTGTTTTACATTGGGTATTATATGTTATATATTTATATAGGCCTCACGAACGCAGGGCAAAAAATTGACCCCACCTCTGCAGGGGGTCGCCTGACTCGGAGAAAAGGCCAAATAGAAAGCCGATCCCAAGGTGGCAGTACACATTATTAAGGAATTATATATATATGATAGTGAACAAAACCGTAGCGTGTTATGTCCTTAGTAAAACGCCATCTAGTGAAATAAATAAGAAAATGGCAGTGCTGGCACGTGTGTGTTCCGGTCTGAAGAGTAAAGGAAGCATTCCATCTTAAGCCTTAGTCCTAATAACGCCGAGCCTTCTTGTTTAAAATTGGTTGTCTATTGTTTACTGTAATTCGATGGTCACATCAGTTTTATGAAAAGAATGTTAAAAGACTTTTATAAATTACTTTTTGGCATACTTTATTTTGCCCTTGCATTAACCAGGAGGTAGCTCAATGAGTTTCAAGTTTCAAATAATGTTTACTCAAGTACAGCGCCACCTTTTTCAGAGGTCCAGATTTTGTGGTTTTCTTTTTTGGCACTAAACCAATATTATAATATATTGTAAGCATAAAAATCATTTTGGTCCATATTGATGGCAAATGTTCATAACTTGGTACAGCGCCACCTATCGGATCCAAGTATTGCTATGAATCATCCTTCCGACTATAAAACTTAGAAGTCACGGAATAAAACCGTTTAAATCCACTTTAACCGCGAACCGTTTATTTTATTCTTAATTTTTTATCGCCTGATCGATTTGCAAATCTTTTTGGTTTGGAAGTGCCTAAGCCCCCTTTAAAATCGCATATTTTAAATGACGTTTCGGACCATAAACAGATAAATCCAGTAAAAAAACATAGATCTAAGTATCATTTATTTAACAAAATTGGATAAATCCTTTGAAAATATTTTAACATTTTGTGGGACAAAACCAATAAATACATTTTGCTAAAACTACAGAGACAGTTTTAGAAAACGTAAAAAATAAAACATTATCAACTAGAAAAAATTAAATACTGAGTTGCTCTGTTAAATTTGAGGTTTTTACAAGAAGTTAGAGGAGATCAATATATTTAAATATATTTAAATCTCTTGGAGGATATAGACTTAAATATTTAATTAATAATTTTGAGGATATTTTTCCGAATTATAATAACATAATTTATTAAATTTTCAATATAAAAAGTAGGTACAAATTAATATGAAAACATTTAGAAGCAGCATGTTAGCGATCACCTCATCGTACACATGATTTATTCCTTAGGAACCCTAAAAGGGTATTTCACATAAACATTTTAACATTTGTATAATAAAATTTTCTTATACATCTTATTTATGGAAGCATATTCTGGGAATTTTGTTGTAAAAGCACACATGAAAGAATTACTAACTTTTTGGAATCGTAGAATATTAACACCTAGCTTGCGCTTGTTCCTAGTATTTACAAAATGTGCATCAATATTTTTCATGTATATTGCCATCGATTACGTTATGTGTACGTATCATTCTGTCTCTTCTGAACTAGGTTCCATTAATGTCCATTGATATCCCATAGATATTCTATTCAAATCTATGGGGGTGGTCACGTTGAATAATTCATATTTATGTATTTTGATATTTTATGTAGTTACGAATCACACGAACAATGTAGGACAAAGCATTTTCTGCAATTAAACTTTTGATCTATTGATGGTGTGACATTACATGGGGTCTTAGAATTTTATACTGCATTTTATTGGATATACACTGTAAATAGTAGTGACATTGACCATCAATGACGATCAAATCTTCGCGTTTCAAACTAATATGCCACCCTACAACAAATGCCTTCAAAAAAATACTGATTTAAAAAAATAGTCTACAATACTGTGGCACTGATGTCATCTATTTACATAGTTTCACCACCATCGATTCAGCCATTCCAAAGATTAGCCCGACACACAATTTTTTAAAATGTTTATTCGTGTCTTAACAACACGCAAATAACCCTTGAGCTTATTAGTCGCCAGTTATTTCAGTATTACAGATGAACACTTCAATTTTATTTATATGGTATGGATAATTTAAGTATATATAATTAATCTGTAGAAAAGTCGTGTCTGTAATTTTATTTCTATTAAAAACAAGTCCAGGAGACTAAAGAAAGGATACTGAAGAAAAATTAGTGGTTTCTATCATTTTGTCAGTCTGTCTGTCTGTCTGCTGTGCATTAACGATTCACGCATAAACCACTACACAGATTTCCATGCAATTTTGTGTAGATAGGATCCGGGCAACTTACAGGCTACCAACTTACGGAATTATTATTTTATTACGGAACTTCAAAAAGGATACTTGGTTTTACTTCCTTTAGATATTCATTTCTATTTTAAATGATTCTGTTAGTAATAAGAGGGACAACGTAGTCTTTTATTTTTATTTTAAATAAATATCATATTTATAAATATTCCTAAAATAAGTTTAAAAACATTCAGTTTTCAAAACAGCGCCATCTATCATTAAATAAAAAAGTAGTACATTTTTCCTTAAGTTTAACTAAAGTTCACTAATAAAGTTAACTTAGTTAGTTAAAACTAACTTCTCAATGTTATTTAATTGAGAAGTTAGTTTTAAAGAAAAGTTAATCAGTTTCTAGATTAGTGCATCACATCTTAATGCACAAAACAGAGCCTCAGTGATTTGCTTTTTAATTTATTCCACATTTTTAACTCTTTTTTTTAAGTGTTCTAATTTTATGAATATATATACACAAAGCAACATTAACCTTTACCTTTTTCGAACAAACTAACTTCCCCGCTATGTAATTTTCAAAATATTACACCTCATTTTTAAGTGGTACCGCCCCGGTGGCAGATATAGACATGGGTGCCCTCATTATATAAATGTTCGCTGCTTAGTTGCGCAACAACACCCAATCACACCTCAACTTACTGTCGATGTTTTTTTTATAACTGGCTTTACGGCTCTGGGTTCTAGCCCTTCTGACCCTGAAGTTACAATGTCTAATTATTTTTCATAGTACACTGCTTCACAATATGTTGATGCGTCACATTGTGCAGGCCTTGGGAGATTTTGACGGCAACTTGAGACAGCAGACAGCTGAAAGTTGGCGATGGTATCTCAAGGAGCAGACAGACACCTTATCTTGAGAATCACATCACCATCAGAGCACTTGTTTCACCGTTTCCACTAATAGTTCACATGCGCAGACACTTAATCCACAAATATCGCACCACTTTTACATATCAAAATCCACTTCAAACCATTATTTAAACAATAATACAGGAGCAGCAAACCGCCGCCGATCAAGTTCCCGCCAAAACTTTACTATCGATGATATTACTAGATACTTAGAGTATATAATTACACTAAGACTAGATAGTACTGTTTTGGCTTTCATAGTTTCAATCTATTATTAGCGCCATCTACTTATTGCTTAATAAACTAAAAATAAGTAACTGATAAAATGAGGGCATCCACGACTTTTTTGCCACCAGGGCGGCGCCACTAGAAAGTGAGGTATAATATTTGAGAGATTTCATAGCGGGGAAGTTAATTTGTTCGGAAAATGTAAAAGTTATTGTTTCTTTCTGTACTATTAGCTATATTTTATATTAATAACATTAAAAATAAATAAACCAAACCACAGATATTAATAAAAGTAGAAAATTAAAAAAGTTACAAAAAAAAAGAAAGAACAAACCACTGACGCATTGTTTTGTGTATTAATATAATACTCTAGAAACTGATAAACTTAAAAAACAACTTCAATTAAATTACATTGTGTAACAAAATTTACCTTTCAGTGTCAACTAGCGACATCTGAGCAGAGAAATTATTAGCCCTCATTAAAAAGAATGCCAATGAACACTTTATAAATAAAACTGTGATCCAGAGAGCAAGAGAAAACTCTTTAGTTGAATATATTGTGTCTATCGGCATAGCAATAATTTCACTAACATCATTTGTTATCAAGTTATATGATGTAAGTAATTGAAAATTAAGTACATTGTGAGATTTTATTTTTCTGATGGAATAGCAGTGGTAAGAAATGCTTCCTGTCCATGGACATCGCACACCTCTACTGGCGGCGTCTTAGCGCATAGCGTTATGATACGTCGGCTATCTTTCGGATTAGTGAGTGTGTTTGGTAGTACTTTTAAGTAAGTGCACCAAGGATACTCAACCCCATGTCTTAGTGCAATAGCGTTATGATACGAGTTTTGGCTACTGACGTCTTAGTGGCGTGCTACTATGATACGCTGGTGGTATTTTTAGTTAACAACATTATCAATTTTGTTCCAAAGTCGATAGGATGCGGTGGTGTGTTGTGAGGTGCCATCTGTATGGTAGTTGCATTGATTCTTACTGCTACTTGCGGTATTGCGTCTTGTGATGGATCTGCGGGTGTGTTACGCCTGATTCGACGCATCTTGTGGTTCTGGTCGATGGAGGTTTTTTGATTTAGCTATATTAGTAGTATGTTGGCACGAATGGGTCGGCTCGACCGGGAAGGACCACGCCTCACAGAATACCAGCGTAAATAGCAGCTTAACACTGCTGTGTTTCGTATGGTGAGTGTAGAGAACCGGAGACCCTTTACTGGAAAAGAGGCATTCCATCTTAGTCCTCACGGTGACAACGCATCTGCATTTTGATTATTTATTGAAGATAGATGTAGATGTCTATGGGTCACAGCAACCACTTACCATCAGGTGGACTGTGTGCTCGTTTGTCACCCTATACAAAAAAAAAAAAAAAAGGTATGTGGATGGTGATGTCTGCTGGGATTGTATGGGGGACCTTGGGATGGTGTAAGCCGACGATAGTCGTATTGATTCTTGTTGCGTTCTGCGGCATTGCGTCTCTGCGATGGTTGTTTGGCGGGTCGCTATTCTCAATGGCGTCTTAGTTTGACTCACAACCTAAGTAGTTTTGTTCAAGTCGGGTCCCTTCATTACGGGGCTGCAGACTGTCTGACCTCCATGATGTTTTATATAACAACATAATAATATATCTCTGTAAAGTTTCCACCTTTGAATGATTGAAGGCAACTTGTTGGTGGGTGAGACAAACATGATCGAAAAATGCATATACTCAACGTCAGTGACACAAACCCCTTCTGATGGCGAATTATTACTAATATCTTATAACTGCCTATTGGCTATATCTGCCATTGTATTGGTTGGCGGAGCATATGTGTCGACCTCATGCGGGTGGTAGCTGGAGGGAGGATCTGAGGAGATTCAAGGCTGCGGCCGAAAGCCGCGCAACGTGGGACCCCTCCCTTGATGTGAGCGGTAGACCATGACACGCTCTGCGGCCAATTGGTCGTGCATCGTGCAATTGGTGGTGATGCCTTAACTTACATCACGTCTGCAGGAACGGCGGTCTGGCAGGTGGTGGCGCTCACGGACGCCTTTTTATGGCCAGTGTGCCTATTGTTGCCTAACCCGTGTGACGTACATTCACTGTGGCTGGATTTGATCGTATTCTGTATGGCGTTTACACGCATTAACATGCGCGACTTCGGTCGATGTTTGTGCTTACGCACTACCAAGGGGCCAAGTCCTCTTTTACTGGTTCGCCAGTTATTTTGCTGTGGACTACGGTCCAGTTTCCAACTTAACGTACCCTTCGGGGGGAGCGCGTTTGTTGTTTGCCTCACTGCACGCGGCGTGTGGAGCCGTGTGCCTTTAAAATGTGGGAGAGCGAAGCCCTTGTATCTGGTATTTGATATAAAAATTGTGAGACTTTTCCAAGCGGGAAGGGATTAATTAATAAGGAATTGATTGATGTGAACCTGATACATGTGGAATAGGGACGATTTAATGTTCTAAACCTTTTTTGAGCACTGTCTTCGTGAACGGGGTTATAAGTCACTACCAACGGCTTTCGATTGCTCTAGTGAATATTCATTCTTCCAAAAGACACCTAAAAGAACTAAGTTACTAAACAAACACAACGTAAATAAGGGTCCTAACTAAGACGATCACGCCAGATTTATAAACGGCCTATATTTAAACCTTTAGAAAGATCAATATATGAATAATATACTGGTCACGTAAATTTTATATATCTTAAATTCAAATTTTAATGAAATAAACAAAAATAAAGTAATGAGGGGAACGTTACAATTGCACGTTGATCAGGACCGTGCTTTGTGACATTTCTTGGGGGAGGCTTATATTCAGCAGTGGACTTGTGAAGGGCTGTAATGATGATGATAATAATGATTGTTGGATGATTAATTATTAGGTAGACGAAGTCCACAATCGCGCAGAAGCTTCTTTTCAGTTTTTATGAATTTTATTTTAACAAATACGAGAGCTGTGTCGCTCGCCGTAAGATTTCATGGCACATGGAAACTGGTATAGGAAATTTTATGTGCCGATTTACCACGTGTTCGGTGAAGTGGTGAAGAATAAGTTCGTCGGGAAGCCTAGATGTCTGAGTAGTTAAAAAAAAATCGTAGACATGTGAAAACTGCTAATACGCATTGAAGTATTGCGGCAAACTCTTTCATGCCCACAAAACACTACGGATAATAAGGAGCTCTGTGCACAGTCGTGAGACGTATGTAAGCTGCTACAGTTGACCCAAGGTAATCCGTCAAACGTTTTGCACGGCGGTGTCGGATTATCAAATTTGTCGGACTATAGAGTACCACAGCCCCTGGTAGTCCGGAAGTACCTTGTAATCCGACAATTTACATATAAATTACATAAATATAAAATAATAAAAATGAAAAAATCATGTGATACACAATGAATACCTAAACAGTAAATAATGAATGCTAGCGGGCACTCATTATTTACTATTTAGGCCGCTACCATAGTGACATTTAAACTGATATGATTCGTGGTGGCGCTATTTTGCTTGCAACCTGTTTGTCCATGTATTTGCGAAAGATCGATTATACCTACATGTTAAAGGCATGTCGGATTACAAGGGGGGGAGAGGAATGCCGGATAACAATGGGGGGGGGGATTAGCATATTATATCTATGCCAAATTTCAATCATCTATGTCCAATAGTCTCTGAGAATTCAAAAAAAACCTGTGGCGAACAGACATAGAAACACAGACATCGAGGTGACTCTACGAGTACAAGTATTTAATTTTGCTAATTTTGGTTCGGAGTAGTATTAATTACATATTGTACCACACACATAGTTGAGTTTTTATCATTATAATGAGATTATTTAATTTTTTTATGGATTTTATTATATTTAATTGTACACAAAATTAAAAAATTATAATAAAATAATTAAACTTAAAACTAAAGTTATCATACAGTCCTACTCCCCAAGAACGTGGTTGCGTTCGCTGAATGACTATACTTAGCCTTTGAGCGAGAAAAGAACCAGCCCTCTTATCACCAGCAGCGACGACCAGTCACGGATACAGACCCCAAGGACCGATAGTCTCTACAGCAAATGGCACAAATATATAGTCATCTCTGAGATTTGTGCCACTTAGTTCGGCTGCCTCTGATGCCGCCCCGACTCTAAACGAGAGAGATTATTTCAATGTAACAAAATTATTGGTAATGATTTATAAAACACAAGATATATTTCATATTTATTTAATTTTTTCATTACAAAATATAAACTTCCCTAATAACTCGAAACTTTTTGAATGTAAAAAAAAAATTCGCGTTATTTTGCTAGGTTTTTTATCACAGGATTAAGGAAATTTTCATAAACAATTGTAAACCTTCAATAACATATAACTCCGCTTAACCTTCCTTAAAATATTTCTCTTGAGATTTATATACTTATAATTTTTACCATTACAATAGCTCGAAGCAGAATTTTTCTAACCTATTTTAGTAAAGCGATCTTATTTATTAAAACATTAATAAATAAGATAAGATACATTTAATGATAATAGGTATTTGATAAAATCTCAATTTCCAATCACTAGCCTTTTTTAATATTTAACACCATTATAAACCCAAAATTTTATAATTATACGTAATTCATTAATTTCATTCTTTTTCATTCATTCCTTCACAAGGTACCCTAACGCTTTCATCTCCTTGTCAAACTGACCGTCTCTGTACTTCTTCACCTTCTGAAACCACTTCCCAATAGACACGTGGTTCCTGCAAGTGCCTCCATATCTCGTCGGGAGACATGCAGGGTCTATATGCTGGTGCAGGGACTTGAGGTCGTGACCGTGGAAGAATATCCGATCCCACGTTTGTTGAGGGATGAACCGCTTGAAGATGTAGAAGAAAGTGTTGAGCAGCCAGTTGTAGTTAATGATATGACAGGATCGAAGACGGGCTGGCATTGCTACCTACGAAAAAAATATATGCTGATAAATGTTGTTTGTTTATTATTAATGTCTGTTTTTGGACGAAGTTAAAGACGAAGCCGTTGTGCGGCTTTTTCGGCTGAAGCCAAAGGCGATGATGTAATTACACTTAAAAATCTATAATGTATTCTATTATGTATTAAAATGATGACTTTGATTGCAATTATATAGGTAAATTGTATTTTAGTTAATATTTTAATAATTGAAATTAAAATATTATAGTAGAAATAATTAATTTAGTCAAATATAAATTTTACAATAAGATAAAATAAGAAATATGCTGTTATTAAGATCGAAATCTGAATCCTTTCGAGTTGTAACTTCGGTCAATCAAATACACATTATTTCATTCTTATTTTTATAACATATAATATAACATTATTTTTAAAAAAAAAACTCCTAAAAACTAAAACATAACGAATGTTTTTATTACATGTTATAAAGTTCAAATGTTCTTGTTTAAAAGTAGGTATCTAATCCATTTGTGTCTTTTAACTTACCCCCATTAAGCAAACTAACTGGTGAGCGATAGTTGGAGTCAGGGCAGAAACGTGTTTTAGGGTGATCCCCTCGAGATCGAAAATCACCGTCCCGCCCAAGACTTGGATCTTAGGTTGTCGGATTCCTATTTCAGTTATAGCCATCCCAGCCCGTACCAGGTCATCAACGGAAAACTCGCTTGGATCCCATGTTCCTTAAAACACAGAATTATATTCTTTTACATAATAGGGGCATTCAGAGAACCGTGATAAGTTCAAAAGCTAAGCGCACTGAGTAAATTTCACAGTACGCGAGCACCCTGGGTTCGATCTTCGCTGAGGAATGAAAGGTTTTACATGGTAGAACCATACTGCAGCTATTTTATGGCTGTAACACGAATGGACCCGAGCCGACGGGAAGGACCACGCTCTCACAGAATACCAACGTAAAATAGCAGCTTAATGCTGCTGTGTTTACTATGGTGAGTGTAAATAACAGCAGTGAACTGGAAAATTTTACTGAAAATGAGGCATTTCATCTTGGCCCTCATGGGTGTCAAGTGTCAACGCATCTGCTTTTTGATTATTAATCGAGGATAGATTTAGATGTCTATAGTTCACAGCATCTACTTACCATCAGGTGGACTGTGTTGCTCGTTTGCCACCCTTGTGCTATAAAAAAAATTGTTAAAAATGCTTTAAGTTTTGATGTACCACTTTCCCTGCGGTTAATTAAAACATCGCGTGCAAAATTTTATGAAAAATAAAAATATTTTCAGATATGTAACGTATGCTAAAATGCACTGCACCATACTGGGCCGCGGTGGATTTTTAAAGTAACGCTCTGTGCTCTTTCCAACCATAGTAACAAACATTTTCCAATACTGTATCCCAGGCTGTTATGCAGTATGTAATATGTAATATGTAGAATTCGCCACAGAGCAAAATATAAAGTTTTAAAAGTCGTTAGGTCGATATTACTCTACTACTCTTATTTTTAAAACCAACAAATTAATTTGCTCATTCCATAACGACATTCTGTCAATAAATATAACACCAAACTATGAAAAGTCCACTGCTAATTATAGGTGGTCCCCATAGATTGCCTCATATTGATGATATTTATAGTTGCCACGCTCGACAAGCTCAGTTGGCGACCCAGTTTTATTATTTTCGTTGTTATCAGGAAAACGCTGCTGCCCATCTCCTAATTCAAATTCCCTCTGTCGTCTCTTACGACACCCACGGGATGATACGGAGTATATTCTTAAACCGCCACTACACGGTTTAACACCTAAAACCTAAATATCTTCAGAGTATACCTACTTAAGCAAGCTATAATTATGTATACAGTATACTCAAAGTATACACATCTGATATTATTTTGAACGCTCAATTAAAGGACAGTTACCGTGTCACCTGATGAAACACACAGGTAGTCGATGGATGCAGGAGGCTCAGAACTACACTTTGTGTCGATGTATGGGGGAGACCTATGTTCCGCATTGGACTTGTAATGGACTGTGTAGTGATAGTGACAGCTTGATGGTTGGCAAAAATTTTCAACAAACTTATTCTCACCCTTCCCCCTCCCTTTTTAGCAAATCTTAAAAAATAGGTAACGGCATTCTGTAATCTTTGTACCATTATTTCAGAATGAAAAAAAACAATACCTAATCAGTAACTTAATGCATTTTAGTACTTGTTCATACGCTTGACAAGTGTGGTTGCAGTCTGCAGATTATCTCTGTTTTCAGAACTTTTATTGCTACAAGTTTTGTTAAATTATGATCAAACTATTCAGTAAGAGGTACCTATTTTTCATACTTTTTGAGATATGTTTTTACCGGCATCATTTATAAGATATTGATAACGTGGGAAAATCTATTAACCCACCTCCTTCTCCTTGCTACGTCACGGGAAGGTATATCAAGAGGTCATAATCACTACTCATACTCACAAAACATTTCAACAAAATCGGTCAAATCAGCTTCAAGACAAGACGTAACGGACAGCAAATCAAATGGCTTTTATATAAAATGCAATTTAACGATTTTAATGATTTAATAGGCCCTACGAGCGTAGGGCAACAAAAATTGAGTAAGACTCATTTGAGTGTTCCCCTCCACGGAAATCTTTAGTAAAAGGCGAAAGATTTATACGTTTTGAAGGGAAACC
The DNA here is from genome assembly GCA_029286625.1 of Parnassius orleans. Classification (NCBI taxonomy): domain Eukaryota; kingdom Metazoa; phylum Arthropoda; class Insecta; order Lepidoptera; family Papilionidae; genus Parnassius; species Parnassius orleans. The sequence continues at coordinate 734,335 of JAGSMP010000271.1, read as the reverse complement.
AGAGTGCAATGATAATATTTTAATACTGTAATATCAGAAGCAGCCCAACATAACCATAGCGTGTTGTAATTTTAATATGGCGCCATCTAGCGATATGAAGTTTATCACTTGTTGTTTGACTTAGGTGCTGCCCAGCGGCTTGGATAACGTCTTAATACCAACATTTCTCAAATCTCAACAGATGATGCAATAAAAATTATCTACAGTATATTTACCTATAGCAGAAAAAAAATATTTGAAAAAATTAAATAAACATTGATGACTTAATGCCATTATTAGATGTTTTATTTGACAGACATTTAATAATGTTATGTTTATTATCAAATATTATTTTTAAAGACACATAAATCAAAACTTGGTACAATGCTGACGGCTGACCAGCCGATGTTTTAAACCTGAATAATAAACCTAATTCTAGGTGCGAATTCAAAATAGTTTTTATGAAACAAATGGATAAGCCATAGATTTAAACATAACGGCAATTATTTTAGATTAGAAATTGATAAACCGAACTACAAATATTCCTAAAAGAAGGTTTCAAATATGTAAAAAAATTAAAGATAAACAACGTGTAAAGAATGTGTAAACATATACTAGAAACCGGAAAAACAAATTAAACAAAACGGCATTTTAAGGCGATACTTCTTATCACACATGCTCGATCATAAACATTCTCCTAGCCTCATTCGAACTTTTTATTATTATTTTTAAAGACACATAAATCAAACCTTGGTACAATGCTGATCAAAGACGCAAAAGTCGGCAGGAGCTCTGGAAGTTTTAATAATTCTTACAACAATTTCTCGAAACACAAAAATTGCTAATTGTTTTGTACAGTAGACGCTGATTAAGCTTGTTAGCAATAATCTTACGCTCACCAGATGTCGCTAGTTGACTAAGGTGATCTTAAGTGTTACGCAAGATGGTCACAGTTTCATCATCATTGAAAGTTGCGATTTAACTATAAGTTTTTCAGTTTCTAGTGTATGTTTAATAAACACTCATTCTCTATACATTTTTGTAGTGAAAACTTCTTAAGCACCGTTGTGATTTGAAACAAATGAAACGAAAAACCGACACTAAAATGAGAGAAATATTTAAGATCAATAGGAGAAAATGAGATAGAATCTATACTAATATAATAAAGCGGAAGAGGTTTTTTGTTTGTTTTAAACACGCTAATGAAATTACCAGTCCGATTTGATTAATTAAATATTGATTTTTGTTAAGTTAGTCGGAAGAAAAAGCGCTCAAGAACTGCTTTATCCGCGTGCACTGGCGTAATAGTTATTGATAGTGATACGTAAATACAATGTTCTACAAAAATATTGATCTATCCTCCATCTAAAAAAAAGTTCAGGATACCATTTTGTGACAAAAAATATTGAAAATTAAAGCGATTTATGAGCGCGGCACAGCTGGTACAGTATAAAATGTTTCCTATTATCTCGATCTCCTCTGCGTGCGGTTCTTTAAAGATTGTTAATATAACATTTACTTTTAAATTAAAAAAATTACACAATCAAATATATTTAATAAAATCATTGAGTAAAATAAAATTAATTTATTTCTCATTCTCAATTAATTAATCATTTGTTTTAAAATTAAACTTTTATCTTATATTTTATGCCGCACTTATGGTTGAAAATTATCAAATTAAATATATCAAAATTATCAAGTGAAATATTTTGTTATATATTTCATTTCATTTGAAGGTTTCACTTCTACTTCTACCGTGTGTGCTGCAGAACTAAGTCTGCTTGCTAATTTTGATTTACGGGGCCCCCATTAAAGTATCGACAAAACTCTGCTCATCCCCATTTAAAATTACATTAGTTGGTATTTAGATGTTTGACATTTGGATTTTCATACATTTAGTTTTAGTGCCATTTTAAATGCAAATTAATATCGATAAACCAATTTACTAGTTTAGATATACCATTATTTGGTGATTAATGAGGTTCATTATTATAACAGGTTTAAATTATCATTGTACCAAGGTTTGAGTTATGCGTTTTTAATCATCATTCGCTCACTTATTGCAAGAACGTCATTTCTCAAAATCATGACTTTTACGAATTTATAAAAAAAGCATTCCTTTATCGGTATATTTTTGATGCAATAAGGACAAAAACTTATTTTCACGTTAGGTCGCTAGATGGCGAGAAGTGTCGTATTTGCACGCTATTGCTAGGTGTCATAATTTTTATTTCAATAAAGTTCTATCTTAGTTAATCAACAAATACACGTGTGCTGTACTGCGCAAGGACGTCATAATTGGAAATAATATGTTATTGCAACAAATGGTAAGAACAATTTTTAAATAAATATTTTAACAACATAATATAGTTATTTTGGGTTATTTCACTATTGCAATTTAAAACATGTAATGTTTAGTAATATTATTCAGCAATTTGACGTTATTGTTGAAAAATATACGCACGATTTTGTATTATTTGCAGTTTTGACTTTATTAAACGATAATTTCTTAATTTCAACACTGAACACTACATGTAACATTTAGAATTATGTCGTTCTTACTGAAAAATGTGTTAAGCTTAGTGTATTATTTTGATTAGGTATGTTGTTATTGCAATGAATACCGGGTGTGTTCTTGAAGTTTATTTAAAAATCTGAAATTTATTTTATCATTTCAGACTTCTGAGGCCCTATTACTTGACCTTGTTAACAATCGTGACGATAATCGTAAATACAAAGAAGATCGAGTCACCATATAACCATTGGATACTAACATGCATCGTACAAAATGCAAAATAAAATAGGCTCATCCACTTCGTCTTTTTCGTCTTCGTCTAGTTCATTAAGTTCATCTATTTTTTTTAGTTTATCAGGGTGGTGCTGCCATCACCTGTTTCAGTTTCCCTCTGTTGCAGGATGAAATGGGATAGTGGATATTCTTATGCTGCCATTACATGATTTACATTATTGTTACTTATTTATTACATTATTGAAATTTTAGATATAGACAGCTTTCACTAGCATACCAAATACAGAAAGTAGTATTTCCAATAAAAAATAGTCCACTTCTATACATTCAGCTACAGTTCAAAACAATATGCATGCAGCTATGATATCTAGTAATCCAGAAAAGAAGAAACAGAGAATAAAATATTAAAAGAATATTATGACAGACATCAAGAAGAAGATTAGACAAAGAAAATGACAAAACAAACCAGCACTTAATGTTTTCAAAAAGTGATGAAGTTCACTGGTTCACTTATTAATGGAACGACAGATTAAATGCCATATAAGAAGTGGTCCCATGTAAACACCCGTATCCTTTATAACTGCTATAAAAATTTTGAAGTCGATGTATTAAGTCACGAAAATTTCTATGACATATAAAACTATTTTCGAGTTTAAGTAATGTGTGCCTCGACGCTTTGTATGTCAATATGTTCAAGATCGTCCCAACCATTATATCTGATTTGATAGACCGCAAACACCGATTTCTACCAAGGATGATTCGCAAGGCTATTGAATTAAAAAAAATCCTAATTTCAATAGAGATGATGGCTGGGTGCTTCCTGGGATTTCTTCCGCTTGGGATCCCATAATTACCTAAAGTTACAGGCTATATACGTCCCACTGCTGGGCACAGGCCCCTCTCATTTCTGAGAGGGTTTTAGGCCAAGGAAGTGTCCGCCGCGCTGCCCCAGTGCGTGTTGGCGAACTTCACGTCTTCCTGCATGTCTGAGAAATAAAATATATTTTTTTTATTTTTTTTCTCAGACATGCAGGTTTGACCACGATGTTTTCTTTCACCGCTGAGCACGTGGTAAATCAGCACTTAAAATTGCAATTAACAATTTCATTGGTGCCGGCGGGGATCGAACCCGGTTTGCTCGCATACTGTGAAATTTACAGCGAGCGCTAACCATCTGAGCTACCACGGCTCGGCACGGCATAATTACTTACCTATGACCGTGGTATGACCGTTTCGGGCTCCTTCCAGCACCCCCATGACCGTGGGTGCTGGAAGGTGCCCGAAACGTCGAGAATTAAAAAAAGTATAAATTAAACGCGATAAGATCCGTAAAATTAGTTTTATTCCATGATAGAAATAAAATTAAAGGTTCCAAAAATTTTATTTATTTTATTATATTGTTTAGATTTTTTTCTGAAATATGGTACTAATTTAATATAAATTAAAATACTGGAAAAATACTGTAACTAAGCAATTTTTTTCTGCAATAATGACACAAGTGAGTACCGCATGGCTTTTTCGGTACACAATTCGACTGTATGTTTTTCTTTTTTTTTTATGTGTGTTACCTCATAACTTTTTTCTGGGTAAACCGATTTCGATGATTCTTTTTTTATTTGGAAGCTGGTGCTTCTCACATGGTTCCATATAAATTTGATCAAGGTCTGACTAATAGTTTTTAAGTTATTCTTAATAATTTATATTGAAGTCGGTTGTACAATTTTTTTAATTTTAAATTATTTATTTATCATGTGAACATTTAAAACATAAATTTATTATTTGGTTTTAAAGTTCATTAATCAATACATGTAATCTAATAAAGTTAATAAATTGACGCTGTTTTATTTTTTAAATACATGAAGTTCAAAGTTTAAAACTGCTCTCCTGTAAAATGACGATTTTTGTGTTATAACTGTCTTGCAATAAGTGAGCGCATTTGCATCAAGGTTTGAGTTATGCGTCTTTGATCAGCATTGTACAAAGGTTTGATTTATGCGTCTTTAAAAATAATAATAAAAAGTTCGAATGAGGCTAGGAGAATGTTTATGATCGAGCATGTGTGATAAGAAGTATCGCCTTAAAATGCCGTTTTGTTTAATTTGTTTTTCCGGTTTCTAGTATATGTTTACACATTCTTTACACATTGTTAATCTTTATTTTTACACATTTGAAACCTTCTTTTAGTAATATTTGTAGTTCGGTTTATCAATTTCTAATCTAAAATAATTGCCGTTATGTTTAAATCTATGGCTTATCCATTTGTTTCATAAAAACTATTTTGAATTCGCACTTAGAATTAGGTTTATTATTCAGGTTTAAATCATCGGCTGGTCAGCCGTCAGCATTGTACCAAGTTTTGATTTATGTGTCTTTAAAAATAATATTTGAAAATAAACATAACATTAAGAAATGTCTGTCAAATAAAACATCTAATAATGGCATTAAGTCATCAATGTTTATTTTATTTTTTCAAATATTTTTTTTCTGCTATAGGTAAATATACTGTAGATAATTTTTATTGCAGCATCTGTTGAGGAATGTTGGTATTAAGACGTTATCCAAGCCGCTGGGCGGCACCTAAGTCAAACAACAATTGATAAACTTCATATCGCTAGATGGCGCCATATTAAAATTAATTACAACGCTATGGTTATGTTAATGCTTCTGATATTACAGTATTAAAATATTATCATGGCACTCTGGTTTCCTTTCAAAACGTATAAATCTTTCGCCTTTTACTAAAGATTTCCGTGGAGGGGAACACTCAAATGAGTCTTACTCAATTTTTGTTGCCCTACGTTCGTAGGGCCTATTAAGTCAATATATCGCTTTATAATTGAAAGCCAGTTCATTTGCTGTCCGTTACGCTTACGTCTTGTCTTGAAGCGGATTTAACCGATTTTGTTGAAATGTTTTGTGAGTATGAGTGGGTCCCTATCCCTAGATGGTAGATGGTTTACATTCACAATTGGACCCAGTAGGTGGAAATTTTGTCTAGTTCCAAAATCACGCGTGCGAAGCCGGGGCGGATCGCTAATAATAAATAAATAAATTGAATCAATAAGATCTAGTGATTATGACTTTTGATAGACCTTTCCTGTGACGTAGCAAGGAGGTGGGTTAATAGATTTTCCCACGTTATCAATATCTTATAAATGATGCCGGTAAAAACATATCTCAAAAAGTATGAAAAATAGGTACCTCGTACTGAATAGTTTGATCATAATTTAACAAAAATTGTAGCAATAAAAGTTCTGAAAACAGAGATAATCTGCAAACTGCAACCACACTTGTCAAGCGTATGAACAAGTACTAAAATGCATTAAGTTACTTATTAGGTATTGTTTTTTTTCATTCTGAAATAATGTTACAAAGATTACAGAATGCCGTTACCTATTTTTTAAGATTTGCTAAAAAGGGAGGGGGGAAGGGTGAGAATAAGGGGCAGCATTATTGGCTCTAGCGGCTCCGGGCGACAGCAACCCATGCTACGTCACTACTAGTCTACCCCGTTGTATGGAGGACCACGCTAATCAGGCTAGATGGACGGTCACGGTACCAGACGCCTCGTATCAGTAACCCTGCCGTCGCCGATCGGGTAATTTTGCACCTGTCACAAAAGGATGGATAAACCGTACATCACATATATATAAGCCATAACATATTTCTGGTATTTCTCATAGTGGAGTGGCTTCTTACCACAACCAAGAGGCGAAATGGAGTTATGGCAAAGATTGGTGTGAAACGAACGGAAAAACAACCGTTCGCCGCCTAAAGTGTGTTAAATTGGTTGTCAAATATAACATCATAGTCCGACTCCGATGGGACGGCAAACCAACCCGACTGGAAAGTAATCAGGCGCAGGACCAACAGCTTTACGTGCTTTCCGAGGCACGGGAGTGTATCACCGTCAACTTCCTGACTCAATAACTGATTATTTTCGCCCAACCCAGGATTCGAACCTCATAATCAGCAGTCGCGTTTAAGACCACTACACCAACGAGGCAGTCATGCTGTAAATAGGATGACGGCTTCGTGGCGAAGTGGATTAGCATTGCGGCGCTGAGTTGGAATCCCGCACAAATTTGTATGATCTACAAATAATTGTTCCAGGTCTGGAAGTTTGTCCTGATGCAATTTATGTACTACGTAAACTGCTTCCACGATACAGGAGAAAATCCTAGTGTGGGGAGTATCGTGTTTATAAAAAAATAGAAATTTGTAAACAATTTTTCATAAATATTCATGATGAAAAGTAAGTCGATAGAATCACTTTATAACGTAGGTAACACACTTTTCTATCGCTTGTAGTTAACATTTAACTTTACTGTATTTCTCTGTGAAGAGTACGTTCAGGTAAATTTTGCTAGTAAAAAAAACAAGTTGTGTCGTGAAGGGTTGCGCGAACGACGACAATAAGCTTCGTAAAATATATTATATTTCATATCACCGGTAAATCGGAAATATATATATATAAACTTGCTTACATTATTAAAATAATTTTGTTTTCGTCTTTTATCTCAACGTTCAGCAAAGACGAAGCGATACATACATATCTAGTCCACACCGATCATATCGTAGTTGAAATTAGTTCTAATAGATGGCGCTAGTTTTCCTAACAAAAACGGTCAGGCAAATGTTTGGACGACCGTATCTTTACTTTTTAAATCAATTGGTTACATTATAATAGAAATGTGCCTGTGTGTATTATTGCGTTCAATGCCTATGTCCCTTCACATGAACTGTGTCCAAAAGAAGCTCAAGCATCTTATCTTTCTTCTTCATTTCAATCAATTCTAAACCTTAGAACAGATGAATTACGGACCAAAATTGATAAACGACTGAGCCGTTCTATTTGCGCAACACTAACCAAATACTAAAAACATTCCACGAGCTTATGATACCCTGGTAGCAGCTGCAGACATGATACGTAACTTTTGTGTACGTCGTTTTTTAGTCACTTTGTTCGGGTTGGTCGGCAACTTTTTAATGTTTTTCCTTGAAAACTTATGAATAAAGTAATTTTTTGTTAACGATAGGTATGTATTAAAATGTTTTTAAACTCACCAAACCTAAAAATCGATAAGCGACCAACATCAGGTCGGTCCAACATTGAACCCTCATACGCGTCCTTCACCTTTGTGAGACCCCATAGGTCGACACCCTCGTAAAGATGCGGGTATTGCTTGCGAAAGTTGCAGTAACGTACCAACTGTAACAGAAGTTTTGAAATCGTAAATCACACTAAATTAAAACGAATTAATTTTTAAGGGCCGATTTTTCAATTGTTAGATAAAAAGTTATCCATCAAATATAATCTGACTGAATGAATGTAAAAAGTCAAACAATTGAACAATTCATTTATTACATTTCTGTCATTTTTAATTTCTTTATGTTGTATATTTTATTCTATGAATAACTTTTATCCGACGATTGAAATCGGCCTAAAAATGCAACAAAAATTATAAAATAAACTCATTAGGATAATTCACCGCTAAAAATGGGGCTCACCCATAGATTACCTATACCCATAGGAGGGACATTTGCCATAGTTGTTACGCTTGGTTGGCGGGTTGGCAACTGCAGTTTTCAATATGATAACGCTGTTGCCCATCTCCTGGCTTGTTTCCCTCTGTAGCGTCTTTCGAGACGATATAGGGTTTATTATATCATTGAAACCGCCACTATACACATAACACAGTTACATAGTACTATTAAGGTACGTGAGGGTAATATGGTCACCTTAAGCTTTGCCGCCCTATAAAACCAAAACTAGGAGAAGGACAGAGACAAAAACACAATGTCGTATACTATAACTAATATATTAAGAGAAAAATAGCAAAAAAAGCCTTTGCAATAATTAGGAACACTTCGAAAAATCAACTTAAAAAACCAACTACAGTACCCAATACTAAAATCGACTAAAATATTTACTATAACATCATCGGTCAAAATGGCGTCGATAAAGCGGCGCCCTTTTGATCCTTTATTATTTGAATGACTGATGAAGAGCTATCATATCACAAAGCTATCTATGCAATACGGATGTAGTTTTGGAGTTATAAGAAAGTGACCATATTAACCGGATGACCATATTACCCTCACGTACTATATTTAATCTCTACAAAAATAAAAGTTATCATTTTTTCTTTGGTGGACTCACACAGTGGTACTTTTGCCAGTGTCAATATGGGATTATCCTATATGGGATATTTAATATGGGATTACACTTTAAACTTTAAAATAATTAATTTAAAAAATCTTCACAATCATAATAATAATATGATGATGCGTCAGATTGCGAAGTTTTTGAGAGATTTTGAGGGCAGCTCAAGGTCAAGTAGCTGACTGTCAATAATGATAATATCTCAAGGCGTCTATAAAGCTATAAACTAACTTTAACTTTACATTAACATCGGAGTACTTTTGTAATCGTTGCCACTAATATATCACTGTAGATATATCGCATCACTTTTTCCTATCAAAATCCACTTCAAACCAACAGGAGCAACAATCCACCACCGGGCAAGTTCCCGCCAAAAACTACATTTTATTTACATATTTAGAATATTAGATTACTGGAAATATTACATACAATCATTGAAGTAATATGTACTAGGTATAATTTTTTTTTTATAGAATAAGGATGACAAACGAGCACACAGTCCACTTGATGGCAAGTGGATTCTGTGGCCCATTGACATCCCATATATCTTCAATTAAGAAATAAAATGGAGATGTGTTGTCACCCCTGAGGACTGAGATGGAATGTCTCGTTTCCAGTAAAAAGGGTCTCCGGTCCTCTACACTCACCATACGAAACACACTTTTATATAATCTAAGGAAACAGCAGTATGAAGCTGCTATTTTACGCTGGTATTCTGTGAGAGCGCGCCGCGGTCCCATCCCGACTGAGCCGAGAGCCGATCTATTCGCATTCGTGCCACCCCAACTCTATACTGCTTATATATGTACTGCATAGAGGAAAGGAACACGATCTGCAGGGTTAACATGGGCAGGAGACAATTTTATACCCGGGGAAAGGAGAAAATGTTTATCCCCTCGCTTAGTTTTATCCACCCTTAGAGCATAGGTACACCGGTGGATATAATATCCACAGTAGATAAAATGGGAGATAGACTTAGACTAAGATAGATTTTTTTGTATGAATATAAACTTCAACCCACGTCCAATGAACTAGGATAAAATCATCCCTTTCAAATGTCAAAAAAGCATAATTTTTATCTTTCATTTGGCTCCATGCTACGGACGGGGGATATATGTCTAATCGTTATGTCAAACGGGGATATACTTCTCCCCGTTTGACATAACAAGATAATTTTATCTCTTGTCAGTGGATATAATCGGGGGATAAAGTTTTTGTCCCCCGCCCATGCTAGCCGGGCTGGCGCGCGTCCTATCCACAATCCACATGCACTTTATCATTATTTTGCATCATATTTATCCTTTAATAATTTTAATTTAAATATAATGTTAGCATGCTTTTCGTAAATGATAAAAAGTAAAAATATCTGACAGTAATTATTATAAGTTTTAGATTTCTTGAGACGAATTGGCTGTGTCCAAAAGTATTCAGAAGTAGAACAAAACCACTGACAAAAGTAATAAACATAAAAATCTAATATACAATTCCAACAAAGATAAGCTGGTAAGAAACTACTAAACGTTGTTACTTGATAATGCCAAATCTATTTGAATCTTCTTCTCCTCCATCAACCTTTAAATGTCTACAGCTGGATATGGGTCACTCCAGATGAAAGGAGGAATTTGTCGTAATCACCACGCTTAACAAGTGGTAAAATTAAAAAAAATTGTATATACAACCGACTTCAATATAAATTATTAAGGATAACTCAAAAACTACTGGTCAGACCTTGATCAAATTTATATGGGACCACATGAGAAGCACCAGCTTTCAAATAAAAATAATAGAGTGCCTTAAATCAGAAATGTTATCACTTACTAACTCCTTCAAACTGTGTCCAATAAATATAAATCAGCCCAAAACGAAATAAAAGAACACATACTGGCTATGGATAATCTGGTAAAGACATGTAAATATAATGAGGAGCGTTTTGACTCCTTAGTTAAACATCAATGTGAGTGTCAGCGTTCAATACCAGCTTCTTCAGAGTCGGTGTGTGCTGAAAATATTATACCACCACCAAAACTCTATGACAGTGCCATAGCAGAGGAGCTTAAAATAAAAATAACTCAAATATTAACAAAATAATATAATTGTGTATAGCGATGACATGGGAAAATCTAGGCATAACTTTAAATAACTCTTTAAAGGACAAAAATTACAAATTGCTGCATGCCTGGAGCATCTTTTAGTGACATCCTAAATAAAATTATAGTTACTAAATTTTGCCCAAATAGTACAATAATAATTTTGTTGGTAGAAGAGGCAGTGTAAACAGCAAACAGTTATTAAGATATATTGAACAACTTAATAACTTAAATGTACACAAAATTGTCTTGTTCACACTGCCTTACATACAGGGATTGCCACAGGAAAATAATCTAAGACATAATTTAAATATACAAATGAATAATTTAATATGTAACAATAATTTAAATTTGACATGTAATTGTGATAATAATGACAAATTTCATTTAATTGACATAAATAATTTAATAAAAAGTTTTGGACAAAGATAGGTATTACCTATCCAAATATAATTTAAGACTGGTAGAAATTTGCTATCTTATTATTTACTTTTAACTCAGCCAAGTTTTGGCTACCAAGACTCTTTTATTGAGCATGATAATCATTTGACATTTAATTTGGAATCAGTTCCAACTAATTTAAATTAGTAAATGCGACAATAGAGGCAATCTCTAGCAATAATAAGAGTTTCATTAATTTTGAATGCAGCCCACAAATAAGTAATAAAATTGTTTACACCTGGTGCATCAAAATATACAAGGCATGATGGGCAAAGAATGGAAGTTGAATTGTTTTTAAATAGTAACAATATACATATCCTTTGTATTACTGAACATTGGCTAAAAGATTATAATTTCATGTTTAATTTCAGAAATCACCAGGTGGTCAGTTCCTTCAATAGAGAAAAAGTTTACGTGGTGGCTCCTTAATATTAGCAGATAAATCATTATTATATAAAGAACGTAAGGATATTGTGAGCCTCTCTGTTGAGCGAACTGTAGAAATGGCTTGTGTCGAGCTCGAGCACCTCATTGTTGTAAGTGTTTACAGACCCCATGTGCTACTTATGACTATTTTGAAAGAATTGTGGAAGAAGTTTTGCTCAAACTTAGTAAACAGAACAAGTCTGTTGTAATATGTGGAGACTTTAACATCAATCTCCTTGAAACTTCTTCCATTAGTATTAAGTTTAGCTCATTGTTTAAATCGTATAATCTTGTTAATTTATTCTTAGAACCAACACGTATTGCTGGGCCTAGTGCAACCTGTATAGATAATATTTTTACAGATATTAAGCCCTTGCATAAATCAATTATTCAAAATTTAAGTTCAGATCACTGTGGACAGTTGGTATCATTGCCTTACATACACAAAAACAGAAAAATAAGGAAGTTGTGTTTGTTCCAATAAATGACCATCGCTTGGAGAGGTTTAGAAGTAATATAATAAAAGACTTCCATCACTTTCATTTAAAAATAGTGCTAATTATTTGTATAGTATATTATTTAAAATTATAACTTGAATTTAGTAGAATATTTACTTCTAAAACTTTCTCTTTTAACAGTCGCAAATCATTTAATGAATGGGCGACAGTAGGAATTATAAAAGTAGGCGAAAGTTATATGAGCTTTATAATGAAAGATCATATAATACTAGTGTTATATTTAGAGATTATGTAAAACATATTCTAAAATATTTAAAAAGTGTGCTACACAGCTAAGGCTTTACATTTAAGTAACAAAATTAAAACTGCATCCAACAAAATTAAAATGACCTGGAGAATAATAAATAGTGAAACAGGCAAGGTCAAACCGCGCAACTCAGATTTTCAATTGAATATTAACAACAGTTTAACTCGATCTGATCAAGAAGTTGCTATGGCTTTTGAGAAACATTTTACTGATGTTCCTTTTTTGACAACAAAATCATTAAATTCTTCTACTGTCGCCGAATCATTGCTTAAACAAAATGTAAAGGCTTGTTCAAATACTTTTAAATTCCATAGTATTGCCAAAAGATATCGTTAAATATTTTAAAACAATTGATGTTAAGAAAACGGCAGACTTATGGGGGATTTCCGTTAAAGTTATTTTATCTATAATAGATATAATAGCACCTTATCTAGCCACTATATTTAATACAAGCGTCGAATCTGGTGTGTTTCCTGATTTAATGAAACATAGTAAAGTCATACCTTTATTTAAATCTGGTAGTACATTAGACCCCATCAATTTTAGACCAATTTCTGTACAACTAACATTTAGTAAAATTTTTGAAAAAATAATTTTAGATCAGATCTTAAGTTTCTTTAATATTAATAAATTGCTACATAAAAATCAATTCGGTTTTACAAGGGGTCGCTCGACAACTGACGCTGGAGTTGAGCTTATTAAACATATTTTTTGTGCATGGGAGAATTCGGAGGATGCTTTGGGTATATTTTGTGACCTTTCCAAGGCCTTCGACTGTGTTCACCATGAGACATTAATCAGGAAGCTACAGTACTATGGTGTCAAGAACACAGCGCTTAAACTTATTATTTCATATTTAAGTAATAGAATGCAGAAAGTTATTATCAATGGTAAAAGTTCTTCCGGATCACCTGTACTAATGGTGTCCTCAGGGCTCGATTCTCGGCCCATTCCTATTTCTGGTATATATTGACTTACCTTCCTTGTGAGGATAATCATGATATAGTATTATTTGCTGATGATACTTCCTTGATTTTTAAACTTAAACGTCAATCATTTAAATGTGACGAAGTGAATAATGCTATATCAAAATTAGTGCATTGGTTTAACGTTAATAATCTACATTTAAACAAATAAAACTAAATGTATTAAATTTACAACAACGAATGTTAAAATCTGGGTACCAATGTGTTTTAAATGGGGAAGAACTGAGCCCTGTTGAATCCACTGTTTTCTTGGCATCACTCTCGACGCAAAGCTTCAGTGGGGCCCCATATATCAAACTAGCAAGCAGACTAAGTTCTGCAGCCTATGCTGTAAAAAGATTAGAGGTCTCACTAGTGTCGAGACAGCTAGACTAGTTTATTTCAGTTATTTCCATAGCATAATGTCTTATGGGATTTTGCTGTGGAAATGCAACTGATTCAGAAACTATTTTTGTTTTACAGAAGAGGCCATTAGAGCTATTTACAACCTAAAACCGAGAGTCTCTTAGAGATAAATTTAAAAATAAATATATTAACTTTGGCCTCTCAGTATATTTACGAAAATTTAATGTATGTTCACAAAAACAAAGGTAGTTTTAGTAAAAAGTGATATACATTCTGTAAACACTAAGAACAAACACAAGCTAGTGATACCAGTTTCTCGACTCCATAAGTCAGTAATTCATTCTTGGGGCAATGTATACGCTATTACAACAAGGTCCCGGAAAGTGTACAGGATCTCTCTATTACCAAGTTTAAATGTTTTGTTAAGCTGAAACTGTATAAAAGGGTTATTATAGTATAAATGAATATATGATTGATAATAACCCTGGGAATGAGGTGGTCGCTACCAAGCAGTTTCTAAAATAAATTTTGTACTTAAATAGTTTGTACAACCATTAATGTAAAACTTACTTTAAAAAGTCCCGCTGGGTTTCTTGCTGGTTCTTCCCAGGACAGAGGTTTTTCGAACCAGTGGTAAAGTAAAAATGACTTTCAATAAAATTACATGTAATCTATATTGAATAAAAATTATTCTATTCTATTCTATTCTATTCTAATCAAAATCGGTTCACCCAGAAAAAAGTTATGAGGTAACACACATAAAAAAATTAAAAAAATACAGTCGTTTTGAGTACCTCCTCCTTTTTGAAGTCTGTTAAGAACGGAAATAATATGCGACTAATTGTAAGTATAAATTATTCAATGCTCTCTGATGGGGAATATATTCTTCTTCATCACCAGCCTGCGGTATTCGCCTTGGTCGTCACGCTTGGCAGGCGAATTGACGATGGCACTCGCAGTACCAGACCGGACGTCGTACTCAGCAAGGAATATACTACTCACTAACAAGAGACCCCAGATGCTACTGCCCTTTGCCGTTATGGATATATTATTACGTCTGGCGTAAACAAGATATACCACAATCTTCCACCTATCAGAAGCTCTATGATTTTTCTCACATTTCCAATAGTCAGTAAAAATGCATCTTACGAAACCACACACGAGACGAAAAAGGATGATCTGTAAAAATCTAAATCTCTTATCTGGAACAGCACATCCGAGTTATATGACAAGATATCAAATACTAAAAACAATAATAACTAATATGTTTCATAAATAATGTTACAGGAATAAGAACCTAAGACCTGCAACACAGAAGTCAGGTAGGTACTTACAGTGATCACTTAAGGCTGGGTGTTCCAAGCGCATTAGGTATTTACAAACGGTCGTCGCAAAGATCGAGTCGGGCCGCAGATCGCGCATATAATCGTGATTTTTACAAAATAATCACAAAAATATTGTTTTAAAGTTATAAACAAATATTTACTATTAACTATAGTCTATATAAGTTCTATAAAACCATAGTTATTTACAATTTATTTTATTTCCTAAATATTATTTACGTAGCAGAAGAGAAGTGCGCGTTCAAAAATTTGGCACAGATTTTACCTCAGCAACGTCCCGCGGGACACTGGCAAGGCAAGTGGCAACTGGCATCTGGCAAGGTGGCAAGCGGCGTGCGGATCGAAAATCAGTTGAATAATCGATAATTTTTAAAATAAATGTAATGAAAAAAACGATCAGGTGAAATTGATTCCAAAATGAATTACCTATAAATTGATATTTTTATAGAAAAAAGGAGTATTAGTACTTGTTTAAAATTAAATTTGATTTGTAAACAACTGCAAATCGAACGTAGTTCTGTAATTTTTTCTATCGAGAAAATTGTATTGTATCGTGTATTGACCGGGTACATCATAAGGAGAAAGAATGCATCTAAAATAAATTTTTTTCAGATTCTAAAATGAACACCCAGCCTTAAACCTCGAGATTCTTAAACAAGTAGTACAATAAATATGAATCACGATTATTTTTGTCGGCTCGTATAAATATATTTGAATGTCTTTGGTCGGTTGTGTTGACAACTTACAAGTTTGTGAGCGCGTGGTACAATAAAATGCCGTGCTCGAAGGAATCGCAGAAGAAAAGCATCGTCAGTCCGATGAGGCTTGCATTCGTCGCGTTCTGTAGAAAACAGAAAACTAGGTTTAGAGTATATGGTTCCTTAGCTACCTATAACTTCGTTTGGTTTGATATCAAATGTATGTCGCGTAATTACGTACAGTGTAGTGTAGATGGAAATACTTTTTAAAAGTCGTCAAAACAAACATTTCTTTATAAGTTGTATGAGAATATGAAAATATAGTAATGTAACGCAGTCCTAGATAAAAATATTGTCATAATAATATACCTAATCATCTCTCAACTCTCAACAAATATGCATATTTTTATACACCATAAATTCGAACAAGTTTTAGACAATACTACGAGTAAGTAGTAAACATAAATTATATTGCATATGTACAATAAAATAAAAATATACAACATTTATTATAATAATAAAAAAAACTATAACTACAACTTAGAATTATCATACCAGTCCTACTTACTGAACTGTGTCCTCGCTGAATCGCTGTACTTAGCCTTTGAGCGAGAAATGAACCAGCGAATACGAGTATAGTTTCTTTAGGAATAATGGTGTCAACTGTTTATGTTCGTGGTAGAGCCATGCTGCAGCTATATTAGTAGTATAGTTGTAGCACGAATGGTCGGCTCGACCGGGAGGACCACGCTCTCACAGAATACCAGCGTAAAATGGCAGCTTGACTTGAGCTTGAGAACCGGAGACCCATTTTACTGGAAAAGAGGCATTCCATCTTAGTCCTCACGGGTGACGACGCATCTGCATTTTGATTCTTTATTGAGGATAAATGTAGATGTCTATGGGTCACAGCAACCACTTACCATCAGGTGGACTGTGTGCTCGTTTGTCACCATATCAAAAACTACCAAATTAAAGGCTGTGAGACATTTCATCTTGACAGACCTAATGAGAACGCATCTGTGGCTTCTTTATTTTAAGTTGTTTGCAGATTGCAGTTTGCAGGTATGCATGGACAATAACCACTTATCATCAGGTGTAATGTCAGGTCGTTTGCCTCTCTAAAATAATTAAAATATCGATATAAACATTGAAGTAACAATATAAGAGTACAAGTAACATTATAATTCAATGGTTACAAGCTCTCCGACCATTATAGAACGTAAGGAATAGCCGCGCCGCACGACGTGTGTGGTGATCTGTTTCTGATCTGTGAATTCCGTGATACCGTTACAGCTTATTAAAAGTTCACTGCTGAACATAGGCCTTCTTTTTAGATTATCTTATAGGGAGATATTTGCCATAGTTGCCACGCTTGGTAGGCGCGTTGGCAACCACAGTATTTTATTTTTCGTTGTATAGGAAGACGCTGCTGCCCATCTCCTGGTTTGTTTCCCTCGGTCGCCTCTTACGACCGACACCCACGGGATGGTATCGAGCCATTACCGCCGACTTAGTGTAACCGACAAAAACCAAACTTTACAGGAGAAGGTATTTTTTAAATATTTTTACAAATAATTGCGCTATTAAATTGAAATTTAACATATAATTATGATATTTGAAACCTTAGCTGTAACAGTTATAATTTTCGAAAAAAACATTAGGTTTTGAGGCTTTTTGGCGTTTACAATATTTTTGCTGTCTCAAACAAACGACTTCTTATGATTCCGGGCATTTGAGGATAACACTTGCGATAAAAAATAACCTGCTTGACGTTTTAACGCAAGCGACAGTAAGCCATTTTAACTATGTATCAATTTTCACTGGTTTTCTGCCACTTTTCTTATAGTAAAGGACAAAATTTTGATGTACTGTGTCGGTTGTGATATCAAGTAGGGTCGCCTACGCTGCAATTCTTAGATAATTATGCAACTTACGATAGATATCGGTTACTCTAAAATATAGAAAACCGTTGTGATAAAGATAAACTTAGCATATTTTGCTATAACTTTCGAATTGATTGTATTTTGATTGAAAATGTCGATGAACCAAGTCCGTTATAGTTTAATATGTCGTTTGCAATGAAAAACGCTGTTTAGGGTCGGCGGTAATGGCTCGATATGGGGTAGTGAATATATTCTTACCGCCACTACGCAGTGAAATTCATTAAATAGTAATAATATCCAGTTCATCGATGACAAACAAAGCTTCAACTTGGAAACGAGCCTTGTAAATTAATAAAGATAGACATGTAATTGTTTTTTTTTCGTTAATTTGAAGAAAATTAACATTAAAACATAACATTAATTTGAAGAAAATTAACATTTGAAACATAACATTTGAAGAAAAATTTACTACTGTCAATTTATGAAACGTAACAGTAGTTTGAAAGAACTCATGTCAGACATCAAGAACAAGATCTATAATTTTGATGAAGAAGATTATTGTATAATTATGATTGGTGAAAGTGACTTTAAAAGAATGTGGATTCAATTGAATTAGTCAGATTAATTAGAAACGCTAATAGAAATAAGTAACACAAATATAATTTTATGTACCCCACATATGTACTAGGAGCCCTATATATAATTACCAGTAGAAATGTTTAAAAATTTACTTTATATGGACATTGAAAATTATAAATATGCATATTTCTTTGATACTAACTACGACTTAACTTATGAAATGTTGTCGAATAAAACAGGTAAAATTAACAGATTAGGTATAAAATGTATATTTGTAAGTATCTTTAAGCGTATTCTTGTTGACTTAGAAACTGATTTCAATTCATAACATTAATAACGACTGACAGTGTCAAACAAAACAGCTTTTTCGGTCCATCTAGTAAGACATCTCTTGATAACATACAACAATTTATATTATTTCACCAGAATATAGCAGGCATATTAAACAAAATAGAGCTTTTGAAATAGTAATGACCGATTTGAGGAAGCATATTGGAGATATAGACTTTATTTGCTTTAGCGAAACCTTTTAAAATCTGGTCATGAAGGCAACCTACATTTAGAAAATTACAATTTAGCTGCTAATTTCTCAAGACAGGATAAAAACAGGGTGGGACATGTATACTAGTAAAAAAAGGTATATATTTTACTCCGTTGTCGGTAATTAATGATTTTGCGACAACATATTGTTTTGAATGTTGCGGTATAGAAGTGCCGAGTTATAATCTTTGTGTAATTTGTATTTATAGAACACCAGATTCCGACACATCTATTTTTTTTAAAAATCTAGAACTTGTATTATTCAAATTAACTCTTAATAGTAAAAACATATCGTTATATGCGGAGATTGGAACATAGACGTTCTCAAAGAGAATACGCAGAAAAAGGAATTAATATCAGTCCTCAAGAACTTTAATTTGCTAACTCACATAAACTTACCTACTAGAAAAAAATCTAGTATTGACCAAATAGTCAGTAATATTTCAACCAATAATGTGAATACTAATATACATAACTTAGCTCTCTCGGACCATGATACAGGTCAATCATTAATTTTCTATCTTCCAAAAAATAACAATAATGTTAAATCAATAAAATATTGGTATGAGACTGTGAGAGATTTCAATGAAAATAACATTAATAAATTTCTAGAATGCATAACAGCTTTAAGCTTTGATGAAGTATACAGAGAAACATGCTGCAACAAGTCGTTTAACGTTTTTCATGACCTTTATACTCTTTTTTTTCAAATTGTGTTTTCCCGTAATACGTGTTAAGAAAGGCAATAAACCTGTAAAAAATAAATGGATAAGTAAGGGATTAAAATTATCGTGCATTAAAAAAAGAACATTATATTATAAATATATACATGATGCTATAAGCAAAAACTTTCACAAGAAAAATTATCTTATATATTCTAAAATATTAAAGAAATGTATATCAAAATCTCAACGAATAAATAATGATAAATATATTTTTAACTCTAAAAATAAATGTAAAGCGACATGGTCTATTATAAAACATAATTTTGATAGTTCTGTTGATAAAAGTAATATTGAAAACTTAGTTTACCAAGATAAAACTATTAATAACCCTAATGATATATGTAACCTTATTAACAACTATTTTATTGAACTTACTCATAAAGATAATTTTGATGAATTGAATAATGACTTGAATAACATTAATATTCCCGCTCAAAGAGATAGCTTGTTTTTAACCCCAGTAACCGACACTGACATTATGAAAATTATTAACTCTTTGAATGATACACACGCTACCGGTTATGACGAACTCACAACAAGAATAATTAAATTAAGTGCTAAACATATAGCAATTCCTCTGAGTTACATAATTAATTTGTCGTTAGAACAAGGAATATTTCCTACTAGACTAAAAATATCCGTAATTAGACCTCTATTTAAAAAGGTGATCATTACAAACATTGATAATTATAGGCCTATCACATTAATACCAATAATGGCAAAAATTTTTGAAAAAGTAATGCATGATAAAATTAGTAATTATATTAATAAGAATAATATTCTTGTTGACAATCAATTTGGATTTAGAAAAAGTAGCTCCACTGCACTAGCTTGCTTTAATTTAGTTAAGCTGGTCACAGAAGCACTTAATAACAAAATGTCGACAATATCAATATTTCTAGATATGAGCAAAGCATTTGACTTTGTCTCGCATAAACGATTACTTTTCAAACTTGAGAGGTATGGAATTAGAGGAAAGTCACATGATTGGTTTAAAAGCTATCTGTCGAATCGCCAGCAAAGAACATTACTCTCAAAAATAGAAAATAATTCGAAAGTTACATATGAATCTGAACTTAAACCTAATAGTTGTGGTGTGCCGCAGGAAGCATTCTAGGGCCATTTTATTCATTATTTATATTAATGATCTCTGTAGTAACCTAAAACATAAATGCACATTGTTTGCTGACGACACTACACTAACCATAAGCTGTTTAAACAAAATAATCTCAATTTGAAACTAATAATGAGTTACAAAATGCAGTGCAATAGCTACAAGAGAATAATCTACATGTAAATTTAAATAAAACTAAATTAATACAGTACCAAACTCTAAATTCAAAGTGCCACCCTGTTAAAATACAATATAATAATACTGTTTTGCAACCAGTACAATCTACATTATTTTTAGGTATAATTATTGATGGTAAATTGAACTGGAAAGAACATGTAGATAAAGTGTGTAGTAAACTCGATAAATTTGTATTTGCTCTTCGCAAACTAAGACTCACAGCCAGTAAAGAAACAGTCCTCAGTGCATATCATGGGTACGTCTCTTCAGTACTTCGCTATGGATTAGTTATATGGGGTAATTCAGTGAATATAGGCAGGGCGTTTAAAGTACAAAAAAATGTATTAGATCCATGTGGCGCTAATTATTTAGATCATTGTAACCATTATTTCAAAATTAAAGATACTTCCACTGCCCTGTCTCTATATTTTTGAAATATGTTTGTTCGTTAAGAGATATTCCTATCTATTTCCAATAAATGAACGTGTTTCAAGAGGATCCAAGACAGAAACCCAAACCAATTGGTGGCACCATCCCAAAGACTTTATTTGTATAGTCGTAATGCCCACTGCATGGCAATAACAATCTTTAATAAGCTGCCACCACAGATCAGACAGTTGCCTATAAATAAATTTAAACGTGCAATATTTTCTTGGCTTTTGGATATGTGTTTTATTCTGTTAACGATTTCATAGATTATAAATTTATAAATTATACATAAATGAATGCTCCCAATATTGTATTAATAATAATAATAATATATATTTACAATTGATAATTCCTATATAATGTTATAAATGTATAAAATTTGTTTAAATAAGTACTATAAAGTGTTAAATATTATTCTAATTGTAATATTTCTACACCGAATACGGTAGTATATGTGAATCATTCTATAATTTCAACATCTGTAATTACCATATACTAAGAAATAAACGATATTCTATTCTATTCTATTCTAATCTAACAGAATATTTTAATCGTTTTATTTATGAAGAGTTTAAATCTAGTTAAACGTGATTTATGTTTTTTTCAAACAAGTATTTAAATTTACTTGCTGCTCATGTCACATTACAAGGATAGCATAATTTACGAAGTCGATTTTACCATACAGCATTTTTCTAAGCTCCATAATGGCTGTGTTCCTGGTAGACGGATTCTCATTACATAGTTCGTGTGCTATGGCGAGGCACTCGGGGTCTTCATTTGTATTCAACTCCGCTTCGAACGCGATTTCGAGGAAGCACTCGTACATGTTGCTCCCCTGGTAGTTGCGATTCTGTAAGAAAGGGTTTCTCAATCAAAAATAATAAAAATCAACTTTTAACTCAAAATTGAAAGAACTAAAAATAATACAATAATTTCACATTCTGAAGTTGGTAAGACATAGTTTTAGTTCTATGAAGGTTTTTTACTTTTAATATTAAAACGTAATTTTGATCAACCATTGAGTTCTAATGATTGTAGATAGTGTGGCATATTTAAATGAAGAAATTTATTTTTCTGTTGTAATATTACCTATTCATTCACTTGAACAACAAATAATTTTACTTATTTGACTACTGAATTATTAATTACGTTCAGGTTTAAACTTTAATTTGAAACCTCGTATTATTAGCGCAGCTCCACACTCTATGAATATTGAAGCCACACTAAATGACACTAAAGGTGTACGGATTGCAGTACAGTTCATTTGAACATAGTGAATGTTCGGAATGCCAAATCTAGTACGTAGTACATATATATCGATGTGATCAACCTTTTGAGTGGTCTGAGGAATGAATATAAATGGAATTATAATAAGATTATCACTTTCTCAACGTCTAGTTAGATTAAAAACTTTATCACTTATTTTGCTCAAATTAAGGGTGGATTTTTTCCCAAATTTATATGGCACCAACCCTGAAGAAAATAAAAAGAGAATCATCAAAATCGGTTCACATTTATTGACGACGGTAATGCGTAACAGTATATCAAAAAAGGAGATAAACTATACAAATGGAAAAGATATCATTCTTTGTTTTCGTTCATTCTTGTTTGTATTGAATACCAGCTTAAAATAGCAGCAATTCTGCTATTTTACGCTGGTATTCTGTGAGAGCGGGGTCCTTCTCCGGTCAAGTCGACCCATTCGTGCTACAACCATAATATAGCCTACAGGGTGGCTCTACCACGTTAACAAACATAATATAGCGTGGCCTTACTATGTTAACAACCATAAAGCGTGGCTCTACCATTTAAACAACTTTAAATTAGTTACAGCATGGCTTTACCATATTAACAACCATAATAAAACTGCAGCGTGACTCTACCACGTAAAAATTATATTACTATGTACCCTACGAAACAAGATTTTAGATAAAATATGCAATATCCGGTAGAAACTGGTTTAATATGCAAATATGGATAAATGCAAATATGTATATGCATATAATCCGGTCTCTAATCAAAACTTGTTGACTATAGTATAATGATGTGAAGAAATTATTCCACTTTATTTGCAAGACGGTAGCCTTCCTGACATCATCGATTTAGGGTTTGATATTCGTAAAATCCTTTGCATTAGGTGAACATCTAAAATATTTACGTTATATTCCTCCATTACTCCTGTTTATCATTTTCTAACTTAATGTTGTTTTTCAACTTTTAAGTCGAACCGTGTTTACGTGTACATTATGTAGGTAATAAAACGAGCCGCGACGAATAACGAAATGTTTTTGAAATTAAAAGGAATTTCTCTTGTATCATGGAGGCGTTTTCCGTACATAAATTGCACATGGACTAACATCCAGATACGGAACATTTATTTGTTTGTATGCCATACAAATACTTGTTCCGTGAGGGATTCAAACCCGTGGCGCGCAGTGTTGCAGCTAAATGCTCAACCACTGTGCTAGCGCTACGCCGTCAACCTATCGGATATTGGTTATAACGCCATCTATCGAAAGTCATGAGAACTTTATTAAATTCTCAGTGAGTTCTTACGTCACCTACTAAATAAAACTTAGTGATGAATTCTGCTTCGCCGCCACTACGAGTATATCCAAGTGTATCAAGGATTATCCATAACGATACCAATCTGATGCCGATATAACGGCCGACATTATCGACTGGCCGATTTATTCGCGAGAAATTTCCAAATTAGACAAAGCTTGCGCAAAGGTCTTACAGAGGTGATAATCTCAGTTCAATTATGACCGCTTTGGTCTAGTGGTCTTAAGTGCGGCTGCTGATTATAAGATCCCGGGTTTGAAAGCGTCGAGCCAAAAACTAAAATCAGTTACTGAGTTTTTCTATCAAAACATGCTCAGTAGCAGCCCAGAGTCAGATAGTTGAAGGTGTTTTACCCGCAT
This sequence comes from Parnassius orleans, assembly GCA_029286625.1. Classification (NCBI taxonomy): domain Eukaryota; kingdom Metazoa; phylum Arthropoda; class Insecta; order Lepidoptera; family Papilionidae; genus Parnassius; species Parnassius orleans. The sequence continues at coordinate 709,976 of JAGSMP010000271.1, read as the reverse complement.
GCCTCGGAAAGCACGTAAAGCCGTAGGTCCTGCGCTTTATCTCTCTCTGGTCGTGTCGGATTGCCATCCCATCGGACTATAAGAGTGAGGGAACAGAGAGTGCACCTGTGCTTGCGCATATACTCGGGCACCATAATCCTGTCCTGCCCAAATGGCTAGTCTCCGTTTAGAATGGTTGCCGTAACCGAGATTCGGTCTGGAGGTCATTACTAATCTCAGTTGCATCAGAGCGCTTGTTTTCAACTCCTTTTAGCCTCGTACAAAATGATAAGCATATCAAATTGTCTGTAATTAGTTTAAATAAACTTTGCATTCTAAACAAAAATCTATCAATAGTGAACATCAATTATTGACATTGTTTAACAATGTATTAGGTACTTTGTATAATGATAAATACTTAATAATATTGCTTGCTTATTAAGAATTCTAAATTATTAATACTTATTATTTTTGTTTCGACACTATTTATTCTTCCGAGGTTGGGTTACTTATAAAAAAAAATTATACATTTTATTAGTAAAATTATTATTCTTAGTTTTGTGAATAATTTAGACACATATACCAACATTTAAAACATTAGCCTCTGGCAAATACCTCAGTATAACTTTCTTCTTAGGCTGTGCAAATACTATGTACAAGTGCAAGTGGTCTCCCAGTGGTCGAAATTCGCCATTTCACGATTTATAAAATGTTTAAGATTGTATGTTAAAGCAAGCTGTATTCCACTTTTAACTGCACATTAATATTATATATGAAACACAGATGTTTATTATACAAAATAATATAAACGCTTTTTTGTCTTGACATACACTCCACAGACTATTCTAAAAGCAACATCTGAAATCACACAAAATTAACAGCTCATTCAGTCAACCAGTCAGTAATTATTTGTTGGCAACATTTTAAAAGTATTTGGCAATAATCTCTAATTCTATGCGAATGTTTGTTTGGCCTAAAGGTCTAGATACCAGGCCATAAACTCCAAAAAAAAATGCGAATGTTTGACAACAGACTATTGTGTTTAACATTGGCAGTATGAACTATGAACGTAAACAATGAATGTTGTTTTTTTTTTAATATAATTTAATATATTTGTAACAAATATCTTCTAGTATATAAAAATAAATTTTTGTTTGTTCGTATTTTATGCGCTGCCATACCCTTCATCAGATTGCGGTAAAACTTTGTCAACTTATTGCTTGCACTTGCGCGAAGGTTATAGGCAATAGGCATAGTACAATTAACTTACAGTAGGTGGCGCGCGTGGCATCGCAACAACAAATTTATTTTAAAGTTATATATCATTCGATTTCAAGGAATGTATTACGTAGCATTCCTAATTAAATAATATAACTTCCAAATTTAAAACGATATTTCCACATTTCTTCTGCGGCAGCTATGCGCCGGGTACCTGCTAGTTATACAGGGTTATTTTGCAATAACCGGCCAAATTTGCAGCGAAAGTTCAGAATAATTAATATAGGCAAATGGCGAAGAAAAATTAATAAAAAAAAATCCCTTTTATCTTTTAAATTCAAAATGCGTGGTAATGCGTGTAATTTTAATTGATTTTACTGCGCACGCACACATTTTTGTAAGGGTCACATTCAATTTGGAATAATTTCAAATAAAAGTAGAAGCCTTATTTACTCCTGTTTTCAGAAACTGCATTAACGTTATATCATTATTTATATATTTGAACTTAAGTTTAAAATTTGACTGCTCTTTGAATAATAACCCTGTATATAAATTTTAGCTTGCTACACTCATTCTCTATATAAACTTTAACTATGCCAAATCTCACACTTCTCTGTACGTGCAATATGCCTGCTTCAAAATTTAAAAAATAATCGATTCACATATTCAGATATTTATTACAATAATTGGTATCGGTATCGTATCGACTAAATTGTGTATCGTTGTCGTTACATCTCATATTCCTATACAAGTACAAAATATTTGAATGTGATCACTGATTACGCATGATCGCGCCAAGGTCTTGATCTCATTTGATGCAACTTACACCGATACTTGACGTTCATAATACAGTAATCGTTTGAACTTTAAAACGTAAAATTCGAAATCAAAATATCAAAGGTATTTCTTATTGTCGTGTATTTCCTTCATTGAAATCTGCCGGAATGTCATCATAAAGTGCAGATTATTATTATTAGATCTTCGGTTTTTTGGCGCAGTGCTCGTTGGCTTAGGAAACAAATTATACAAACAAGCAGTGCCATTGCAGTAGGAATATTTTGCCGATGGTTGCCACTGCGCAACTCCATTGTTTTTTCATTATGATATCTCTCCCTTCCTTGTAGAATATTATTTCCACAGAGTTCGATATGTTATTACAATATTTTTATAAAGTAGGAACATGTAATTGGCAGTAATAAATGTTAATATTTACTTAATTTACTGTGTTACAAAATGATGTCGTTTTATATAATATTTTACAATACAAAACATTTTCTAAGATAGAATAGAATAAAATAGAACCATTTTATTCAATATAGAGTACAAGAATACTCATTGAAAGTCATTTATGCTTTACCACTGGTTCAGTAAAAACCTCTGTCCTGGGAAGAACCAGCAAGAGACCCAACGGGACTAATTTAAAAAAAAATTAATATACAATATAATATTTTATAAAATTAAGTATGAATACATTTAAAAACAGCATCATCTCATTCCCAAGGGTTATTATCAATCATGTACATATACTTTTTAGTAGTATAATAATTTATAACTCTTACTAAACAATTTTTGCTTAGTAAAAATTTTAAACTTTTTCATTGATTAGTCCTGCATATTTCCTGAATAAAATAAGGTATTTATTTGTATTAAATTATGATCAAAACTGATATTTTAAACTACAAGGAAACGTCAATATACGAGGGTGATCCAAAAGTAATGATAATCGGTTACTTCAGGTCTGCATAAAAATCCAAAAATATTTTTGCTTGCTTATATACTCACTACGTCAGCCTAAAAATCATATAAATAGATCACGATTTCCGGGAGATACATTCATTTGAATACGAACTGTCAAAGAGATAACATCAACATGGAGAAAAACGAAATTAGAGCTGTCATCAAGTACCTCTGCTTGAAAAAATGTCTTCAAAAGACATACACAGTGACTTAGTGGAAACATTGGGGACTCTGCTCCTCCATATTCTACAGTTGCACGCTGGGCCAAGGAGTTTAAACTGGGCAGAACATCCACTGAAGATGAACATCATGTAATCATGATACACGCCTACGCCTAAGTTACACAATCGTACTGCTTGTCCCATCAACATACCGTTTATGATTTTGTACAACGCGGTTTTAATCTCAACCAGAGAGTCATTAAAAAAATATTTTTCATTATAATTTAGTAAAGGCGAGTACGCGATTTACCACACTAACGAGCAGACGATAATCTGGCATTCGATTAATTGCATCTAAATATACCGACTTCAAATCACACAGATTGATTGATTGAGCAACACCAACCCACCGATTTACCAGTCCAATTTAAATTCCTTGAAAGGTTAATCCAGTAATAGATTTAAAAGGCTGATAAAGAAGAAGCGAAAACGAAATAAGAACGTAGGTACTAACCGCACCAATTACTTTGTCGAAATTTTTTCGATACGAATGTCAATAATTTCTAGTTTTCAGATTTTTTCCTTTGTTATACCAAACTTCAAGTTTCTAAGTATAAGTGTGGGTAAAGAATAGGATTGAAAATGACGTCGCCTATATTCACCTTTCGCTCGCACACTGTCGCTATCTAAAGATAAAAAAAAAACACGTGTCTAAAAGTTTTCGATTTAAGGGGAGTTTGAAAGTGGTTTGAAATGGTTCGTGTAAATATACACACTACCGGTGCGTCGTCCTTTTCTTTTTCGAACTTAGCTGACATACTGCCGCGCGTGATATACCATTCATTAAACTGTTTTACATATACTGGTACTGGGTCTCTGAAATGAAGCCCTTACGTTATATTATACTTACTTTCGATAATGACTTTGAACATTACTTCGATAACGCAATGCAACCGGTTTGATTAAACTTGGAAAATTTTGATAGGCGTTGAACTTGTGATACGTGTCACGATACCTTTGAATGTACTCTGAAACATTTAGTCGGCAATTAATCTCTATGTTTTTTGAAATGTAAACTTCTTTAGAATCGTTGTGATTTGAAACTCGATGAAACGAAAAAGCGACACTAAAAAGAGACAAATATACATCCATTCCATGCATTATGTCGTTTGTCACATAACGATCTGGGACTTAATAGGTCCCGTGTTTATGTCGGAAGTTCGTAATTACAAAACAAAATGTGCAATAACAAAAAGGATTGTGCCTACCTCAGATAATAGAAAAAAAAAGATTTATAATCTGAAGTGCCGACTGTGTTACTTACCTAGTACCACAAATTAAACAATAGCTAGTACGTCGTAAAGGTTACTAATGGTAATGGAATTTTAGATTTGTGGTTGTGTATACAATGGGCTAGCTAGCCACCTATCTTTTTTCACATTTTTCTATCTAATTGGTCCAGTAGCTGCTCTATGGACTATCCCTCGTTGATTACAGGTATGATGCTTTGTATGTATTGACATTTAACGTAAAACAAAATGTTAATGAAATAATCAAATTACCTTTGTTGCGTTCTACCGTAAACCGAAGCGCAACGGTGACAAATAGCCCGGGGCCTATCACGATAGATCATAACGGTTCAATACTTCATAATATTGTAATATAATGTTACACTTTAGTTCATTGAATTTATCTTTCAATGTAGTAATTTTATTCTATCTTTAAGTTCTTAAATTATATGCAAACTAGCGATCTTTTTTGGATCTCTGGGTCTCAATAACAACACCATCTACCGGTTCCACTTGTGAATCTAAACCATTCTCTAATTAACTTAATCACACACACACAAAATTTCATCATTATCGGTCCAGCCGTTTAGGAAGAGTTCAGTCACATACACACGGACAGAAGAATTATAATAATATATAATATGCATTTATTATACACTAGCAGCCCGCCCCGGCTTTGCCCGGGTTCAACCATTATTTATATTGGTATAATATATTTCAGATTTAGCTTAGTAGATATAATTTATTTTAAAACTTTTTATATACCACATTTTTTTCTATTTTTCTGCAGCTTTAAAATATTGATTCTCCGCATTTCCTGACCAAGGAGACCAACATATAATTGTAAAACAATCTTCCTTAAGTTAAGTCCAATATATTTGTATGTTTGGCCTTGGGTTTTGTTGATGGTGATGGCGAAAGAAATTTATATTGGAAACTGTAATCGCTTAAATTGGAAAGGTAAATCTTTAAAGATCATGGGAATGCGGTTAATATGAGATAACTAACATGCCGCTGGTCCTGTAAGAATAATACTCCAATCACATTAATTTTACATTCAATTTCGCAAAAAAAAATTTATTGGAATACCGACTTTAAATTTTAGGGTATGAGGGGGAAGTCCTAAAGGGTTAAGGGAGAATGCACAGCGTCCTCTGTATCTAAGGCCCGCCACATACATACGGAATTCCGTTTCGGGATTCCGTTTCGGAATCCCGTTTTGCCCGCAAAATTTCGAACAGAAAACTACTGTACGTGTGTGACGGGCATAGAGGAATATAGTCAGTGGTGACGGGTCATACATTTTATATGGACTTGTTGCGTTTGGAATTCCGAATCGGAATATCGAAACGGAATCCCGAAACGGAATTCCGTATGTATGTGGCCGGCCTACGTTTTCAACGGTATGCTTTCTAATTTTTTTTTAATTGATATGATCAACAGAAGAATTTTTTGGCGCAATCTTTTTCAGAAATATTCTCAATTGCTAAGCATTTAAAATCAAATCATTAAGACTTGAGATAGACTTCCCTAACTCAATATCCAGCAGTTATATTGGCCGATTTATTTTTATACACCTAACAAAAAAAAATCTGTCCGCTTAAACTAAGGAAATAAAAACTTAAGTCACAGAATAAATAATAGTACTACTAAGTACCTAAATTAATACAAAATGAGACTTAAGTAATATGTATTACAAGTAATATTTAATAATTTGATCGACTTTTAAATGCAGTCTTAACCATTTATTTTTATACAGTCGGCTCAAACTAATAAAGTAACTAAGCTAAGTAAATATGTACAACAAATATCCAGCAGTTATAATTTCCGGTTTATTTTTATACACCCAACCAAAAAAAATTCAGTCTGCTCAAACTAAGGAAATAAACACTGAAGTACTAATAAATTCTAATTATGTGATAGGCCGCACTAAAAATGCAAATTTGAAAGTTTAAGATGACCGTCAACTACGTCTGTCTGCCTTCACGTGTCTGCTCTGCCCACTGCCCAGCTCTGCCTGTCTGCCTGTGTGCCTGTTTGGGTTGTTGCTCACTTTGACAGTTGACACGTTATCTCCCCTCCGCATACCGCAGCCCCTACCGACATCGCCTTGCCGACCGTCATCATAATTACATTATCATGTCAGAGTTTTTATATAAAAATGTTTATTGTGAGTTATCCTTAGAACATAGACATTTGCTGTCGCGGACCTTTTTTAGAACTTTTTAAGCGTAATAATTCGGCTATTCATTATTATCTAACTATTAATGCAGCGCACGCTGTGGAAACTTACAAGGGGCACGACATTTTCGACTTAATTGACAAATATCACCAAAACTTTTAGTCATAATATAAATATATATACATAACATATAGCCTATGTCCATCTGGAATAATGTACCTTTCAAAAGGTGAAAGAAATTTTCAAATAGGTGCAGTGGTTCCCGAGATTACCCTCCACATATATACAAACTCACAAAATTCGCACTCTCTCTTTATAATATTATGATATATTATATTATATTATACATACATTATATATACCTTTCTCTTGAATCATTCTGTCTATTGATGAAAACCGCATCAAAATCCGTTGCGTAGTTTAAAAGATCTAAACGTACAGACGGCCGGGAAGCGACTTTGTTTTATTCTATGTAATGTAGAGATACGATTAAAAAGCAAGATTTTCATTTCTGAATTCAATTAAATCAACATGTTCAGTAGGTATCTTGAAGCCTTGCACAGTTATAGCGAGTCTATGAAAGACGAATCAAAATTTATAATTGTAAAATTTATTAGAAGACGCCGTTTGCGTCTGCGTAAATATCTCCAGCTAATTATTCAATGTCACAAATAACTGTAAGCACCGTTGTATGTAAGAAAAACAATCAAAAGTCTAAGCGGCTTGTGATTCAAAAGCGCTGGCTAGCCTGGTCATGCTAAATTAATTACTTTAAATATCGTACGCGTCATTGTAATTCGACTGAACGACTAGATACCGCCATTTTACCGTTAAGCCGTTGTTTTTCGAGATTTGCGTAATTTTTAACCGACTTCAAAAAGGTGCAGGTACTCAATTTGATTGTATTTTTTTATATTTGTTAACTCATAACTTTTTTTTTATTTAAAAACTGGTGCTTCTCATGTAATCCCACTTAAATTTGATCAAGGTCTGACCAGTAGTTTTTGATTTTTCCTTAATAATTTATATTGAAGTCGTTTGTATGAAATTTTTAATTTTACCACTTGTTGCATAGTATCAGCCTCCCCTATAATCCGCCATCTCCTGACTTGTATCCCTCTGTCACCTCTTACGACACCCACGGGACAAAGGGTAGTGGATATTCTTACACCGCCACTGCACGGTCTACGGCTTACAGTAATAGTTACTTATTTAACTTTTGACTTTTAACTAACCTACAACCACATTTGCTTACATTTTTTTATAGAATAAGGGTGACATACGAGCACACATTCCACCTGATGGTAAGTGGATGATGTGGCCAATAGACATCTACACTTATTCTCGATTAAGAATAAAATGCATATGCGTTATCACCCCTGAGGACTAAGATGGATTGCCTCATTTACAGAAAAAGGGTCTCCGTTTCTCTACACTCACCATACGAAACACAGCAGCATTAAGCTGCTATTTTACGCCGGTATTCTGTGAGAGCGTGGTCCTACTCCGGCCGAGCGGACTCATTCGTGCTACAACCATAATATAGCTGCAGCATGGCTCTACCACAAGTATCATTGATACGTTCTTCATCTTCTGAACCTCCGTTTAGCAATATTGAAAATAATAGTTATCTAAAAAAAGTAAATTAAATAATTTAAAATTAAAAATTTTGTACAACCGTCTTCAATGTAAATTATTAAGAATAACTCAAAATAATAATAAATATACGGGACCACATGTGAGGCATCAGTTTTCTAACAAAAAAGAATTTTCGAAATCGGTTCACCCAGTAAAAAGTTATGAGGTAACACACATAAAAAAAAAAAACATACAGTCGAATTGAATACCCATTACCTCCTCCTGTTGAAGTCGGTAGAAAAAGTGACTTTCAATAAGTATTATTTATAATCTATATTGAATAAAAAAGTTTCTGTTTCTGTTTCTGTTCCTATATTCTATGAGCAATTCAAACGCCTCTAATGTCGCTTTTGTGTCTTAATGATTCACATGCAAAGGTTAAACCCATCTCACTAAACCACGCAAGCGATTGTGTGATTTATACCCTTACAATACGAGATACATCCGAACAACAAAATATGTATTGCACTGAAAACTACATTCGCTTATTGCAGCAGTTGTGTTAAGTTTTGCTGACTTTTAGAAGGTACTTAAACGACGTAGTTATGCAACTAAGTACAAAAAGGATCTGACTACTAAGCTGCTGGTTCTGAGTTGGAATTACAGGTTTTTTCCACGTTTGCATTTGTGATCGCACTGTATGTCTTGCACTCATGACACTGTATCATCAATCATTGATATAGTCAGAGGGGCCAGAGAGGCCATGGCCGCGGACGTCAGATTTTACAGGGTCGCAGTTTTTGGAAAGAGAAGAATCAGCTCCGCCTTAACTTTTTATATGATGCCAATAAAAATCTCAAAAACTACAAAAAATTGTTCTTACTGAACGTTTTTTTTTAAATATTAGGTCCTTACATATGAAATTAGCGTTTTGTATGGGAGGAATATAAATTCAATTTTTTTTTGTAAAATATATTTAATTAATCAAAGTATGCACCGTTGTTATACATGCACTTTTGCCATCTCATAGGTAGTTAATTGATCCCTTTACTAAAAAAAATCATGGGGGCGGGAATCAATAAACTCTTTGAAGGCGGTTTGGACTGCCGCATCGGAGTTGAATTTTTTTCCTTGTAAGAGGTTGTCCAAATTCCGGAAAAAATGGTAATCTGTTGGAGCAAGGACCGGGGAGTACGGTTGATGTCGCAGACATTCCAATTGTAGCTCATCTAACTTAGTGGTTGTTTGTTGTGCAGTGCAGTGGCCTAGAGCGATTGACCAATCTCGGTTGTTTAGCAGCTAATTCTTCCTTCATGGTTTGCAGTTGCTGACAATAGATATCTGCCGTAATCGTTTGGCCAGATTTTAGAAAGCTGTAGTGAACGACACCGGCGCTAGTCTACCAAACACTCACAAGTAACTTTTTCTGAGTCAATTTTCGTTTAGGGCAGGATTTGGCTGGGTCTCCAGGGTTCAGCCATTGCGACGAGCGCTTCCGATTATCGTAAAGTATCCACTTTTCATCACAAGTAATGATTCGATTTAAAATCCCTTCATTATTGTGTGGGTTGAGCAAAGTAACACAGCAGTCGACGCGTGTTTGCAAGTTCGATTCACTCAATTCATGAGGTAACCATTGTTCAAGTTTTTTTACTTTCCCGATTTGCTTCAAGTGGATTAATACAGTTTTATCACTTACCCCGAAGCCTGCAGCTATCTCTGAAGTGCTTTGTGATGGATCCGCTTCCACAATAGCTTTTAATTTTTCATTTTCCACTTTGGTCTCCGGCCGTCCACGGGGTTGGTTCTGAAGGTCGAAATTTCCAGAACGAAAACGTTGAAACCAAAAACGTACCGTGCTTTCTTTTGTGACACCAGCGCCGTACACATCCTTAACCCTTCGAGCTGTTTCTGCAGCACTGGTGCCACGGTAGAACTCGTACTCGTAAATATACCGATATTTCATGTTTTCCATTGTGCGGTAATAAGCGACGCCAAAGAATAAAATAATGAGGAAAAAACAAATGAATGACTGTTTTCAAAACTTAAATGTACCAGCCAAATGAATTTATAAATTTGAATTTGGAATTCTTAACCAAAGAGGAGATATTTCAGATCATAGTGGTCAGTACGACAAAACGTTAATTTCATATGTAAGGACCTAATATAACGTATATTTTGGCATTGAAAGTTCTGATAAGCACATACTATAGAATATCTTTACCAATTTTATATCTTAAAGATACTTGAGTTCGGCAGCAACTAATGAACGCCACTGCAACGGTATATGCGCTTATTCTTATTATGCATGTGCTTATTCTACCGTTTTCCTGAAACCTTACTTACATTTAACTTAGTAGCTTTTGACGATACTTACATTGAACATGGCTTTATGGATTCTCTGTACTACAGTTTGTGAAAAACATAGGTGAAAAGGTTCTGCTTGTGGGGGCTGACCTACTCGGGTTTTCTATACGTTGATGGGTTCTAAATTTTCGCGTTTTATTTTCATCAGAGAACACTGCAGCTACCAAACCGGGTCTTATTTTTAACCGACTTCAAAAAGGAGGAGGCTCTCAATTCGAGTGTATGTTTATTTTTTTATTTTTTGTATGTATGTTACGTGATATCTTCACAGATTGTGAACCGATTTTAATGATTATTTTTTATTAAATAGGCTTTACCTCAAGGGTGGACTCATTAAATTTTGAAGAAAAAATTCCGCCCCAAGGGTGGAAAATAGGGGAAAAAGTTTCATATTGCACTATTGTTTAAGGAATTTCATATGATATTTTCGCAGATTGAGAACCGATTTTAATGATTATTTTTTTATTAAATAGTTTATACTTCAAGGGTGGTCCCATATAAATTTGGAGAAAAAATTCCACCTCTAAGGGTAAAAAATAAATAATTTCTTTTTTAGCAATTTGAAGTCGATTTTTACTTTTTGTTAATAGTTATAATTATTTAAAATATGTAATGCCCATGTCTTTTTTATTTTTAAGTTATAGCCTATATTCCTACTGCCGGACTCCTGCCTCTACCCTCATTTCTGAGACAGTTTTTTTTTAAATAGAATCTATTTATTGTTTATGGCCTTTAAAAACCTTTCCGCTTGCTTAGCGCGACGATTAGGGCGATAAAGGAAGATAAAGAAACATAATTTTAATCTTACGTCGAAAAAGTAAAGATAGAGCCACGCTGCAGCTATATTATTGTTGCGGTACGAATGGGTCGGCTCGACCGGGGAAGGACCACGCTCTCACAGAATACCATTGTAAAATAACATCTTTACACTCCTGTGTTTAGTATGGTGAGTGTAGAGAACCGGAGACCCTTTTTACTGGAAAAGAGGCATTCCGTCTTAGTCCTCAGGGGTGACAACACATCTGCATTTTGATTCTTAATTGAGGATAAATGTAGATGTCTATGGGCCGCAGCATCCACTTACCATGAGGTGGACTGTGTGCTCGTTTGTCACCCTATTCTATAAAAAAAAAGAATACCAGCGTAAAATTGCAGCTGAACGCCGCTGTATTTCGTATGGTGAGTGTAGAGAACTGGAGACCCTTTTCACTGGAAACGAGGCATTCCATCTTAGTCTTCACGGGTGACAACGCATCTGCATTTTGATTCGTAATCGAGGATAGATTTAGATGTCTATGGTCCACAGCAACCACTTACCATCAGGTGGACTGTGTGCTCGTTTATCACCCTTATCCTAAAAAATTAAATAAAAATAAAACGTAATGATTGAGGCAAATACTCTCTACATTTGGAGAGGCCTTGTCTCATGTCCATGATTGTCTCAATATTAATTGACAGTGACTCGTAAAATGATATATAACAAAATTTGGAATCACGAACGCAGTTCGAGTTCGAATCCAGCTGGAACTGTTTATTTATTTATTTATTTTTATTTATACTCTTTATTGCACACAAAATACTACACAACACAACAAACTTAAATTTATAAATGTATGTTCAATTAGGTGGCCGGGTGGAAGCGAGTTCCATAATTTGATTGCTTTGACACAAAAGGAGGAATGAAAAAATTTTGAGTTGTGAGCAGGTAGGTATTCGCAATATAAGTTTATCAGCTAATCTGGAATGATCTTTATCTGCGCCCATGAACTCAAATTTTTCTTTAAGATAACTCGGTGTTTTAGGATCGAATAGTACACAGTACAGTAGAGATAGAATATGAGTATTCCGACGAAGTCTGATAGGGAGCCACTTGAGCTTAATACGGTACTCGGAAACATGATCATATTTGCGAAGGCCAAATATGAACCTAATATCGAAAATCTGAAGACGCTCAAGTTTATTTAATTGATCCTCAGTAAGATTGGAGTCGCATGCATCTGCATAATCAAGGGTAGGGAGTAAGAAGGACTGTGCCAGTAAAATTCTAGTAGGAATAGGAAGCGAGTTACGTAAACCTCGTAAATAAGATGATGCCGCAAACATTTTTCCACTGGACTCCTTAATATGCAGGGACCAATAAAGATTCTGATCAATATATAAACTACATTTGGTCAAAACCATAAATTGTTGGTTTTTGGTCCCTGTCCATGTGTTTGTGCTATTTTGGTACCTTCTGGAAGTTGTGTCCATGCTTGCAAACAACCAGGAGAGCAGAAGTATAATACACAAAGTCAAATAGACAGAGACCTGAGTCCTTTAGAAAAAAGTAAAGTTACTGCCTGTAACGTTCTACAGCTAGGCACAGGCCTTCTCTTATTTTGAGAGAGTTATGAAGCAACGAGTCCGTCGCGCTGCTCCAGTGCATATTGCAATTAACAATTTTATTTGTTCCGGCGGGGTTCAAACTTCGCTCGGTCGCTCGCGTACTATGAAGTTTGCGGCAAGCCCTTAGTTACCACGGCTTCTTACATTCTATAGGCATCATATAGAATATTAATAATTGCAAATATAGAGAGTTAACATTATAATCTAATAGATGCATAGCTCAGTGATTGGCACACTTAGCTACTACATATATATCCTGGGGTTCTGATTAGTGTTAGTTTTTAGCCGATTTGAAAAAAAGAATGAAGTAGGTATACAATTCATCTATATGTTTTTTGTATGTATGTTTCGTGATATTTTCGTCAATTGTTAACCGATTTTGATGATTAATTTTCTAACGACTTCAAAAAGGAGGAGGTACTCAATTCGACTGTATCTTTTTTTTTTTTTTATGTGTACTTCATAACTTTTTTCTGGGTGAACCGATTTCGATGATTCTTTTTTTATTTAAAGCTGATGCTTCTCATGTGGTCCCATATAAATTTGATAAAGGTCTGACCAATAGTTTTGAGTTATTCTTAATAATTTATATTGAATTCGGTTGTACAAAATTTTTAATTTTTAATTATTATTGAATAGGTACAGTTCAGAGGTGTTCAAATCTAGTGAAAAAATTCCATTCCTTTGGGTGGCAAATAGAGGATGGTGTTTTTAATGTAATTACTGCATTGAGATTGTGATATAACTTAGTCCACTCAAAAGGGTAAAAATTAACTTTTAATAAAAATTTAAAGCCGACTTCAAATAATTAAAAATAATAAAATATTTTCACATTCTGAAGTCCGTGCTACATAGCTTAATGCTGCTGTGTTTCGTATGGTGAGTATAGAGAACCGGATACCCTTTTTACTGGAAACGAGGCATTCCATCTTAGTCCTCACGACTGACAACGCATCTGCATTTTGATTTGCAAACGAGGATAGATGTAGATGTCTATGGGCCACAACAACCACTTACCATTAGGTGGACTGTGTGCTCGTTTGTCACCCTTATTCTATAAAAAAAATCAATGTATGCAAATGTGGTTGTAGGTTACTTAAAAGTCAAAAGTTAAATAAGTAACTATTACTGTAAGCCGTAGACTGTGTAGTGGCGGTGTAAGAATATCCACTACCCGTTGTCCCGTGCGTTTATAACTTTAATAAGATCCGCACAGTAAATTATGAAAAGAAGTGGACCAAGTATTGAACCCTGAGGAACACCATGATTAATAAGCCTAGGATGAGAACGTACATCAGACCCATCACTCTTTACTAATTTCCCTGACTGGTACCGGTTACTCAAGTAACTACTGAGCCACGTGAACGAATTTTCGTCTAAACCATAATATGACAGTTTAGCAAGCAGAAGGCGAGTATTGTCGCAAGAGGTGACATGTATACAAGCCAGGAGATGGGCCGCACTGTCTTCCCAATAACAACTAGTGACTATGGTGGATCTATACTATAGATTGCGTTATAGCTGGAACTTTTTCCGTAGTCACTAGTTGTTATTGGGAAGCTGGAATTTAGAATTGTCACGCTTATCCTATAAAAAAAATGTAAGTATAAAAGAATGAAAGCCCCGACTCCAGGCTGTGAAATTATTATTCTTTTTAGTTTTTTATGGCGGCTTTAAATTTTTATTTAAAGTTATTTTTTTAATATATAATAAACGAAGGTGAGGGTCGTAGGTGTGGAATAGTGACTAACCAATCGATTCCGCATCCGATGATTCCCTTATTTTCATCACAAAGATAAACGAAAATGTTGAGAACAAATGAGCGCCTTATGAAATGAATAAAAAATAAACACAATTTTTTTTTACATTTACATTTATCCTCAATTAAGAATCAAAATGAGCCGTGGTAGCTCAGATGGTTAGCGCTCGCTGTAAATTTCACAGTACGCTAGCAACCCGGGTTCGATCCCCGCCGGCATCAATGAAATTGTTAATTGCAATTTTAAGTGCTGATTTACCACGTGCTCGGCGTTGAAGGAAAGCATCGTGAGGAAACCTGCATGTCTGAGAAATAAGAAAGAAAAAAATATATTTCGAAGACATATGAAGTTCGCCAACATGCATTGGGGCAGCGCGGCGGAGGCCTGTGTCCAGCAGTGGGACGTATATAGGCTGTAACTTTAACTTTAAGAATCAAAATGCAGATGCGTTGTCACCCATGACGACTGAGATGGAATGCCTTGTTTCCAGTAAAAGGGTCTCCGCTTAGAGTGTAAATAAGCAAGCAAGGTCTCCGATTCTCTACAATCACCATACGAAAGACAGAAGCATTAAGTTGCTATTTTACGCTGGTATTCTGTGAGAGCGTGGTCCTTCCTCCGTCGAGACAACCCATTCCTGCTACAACCTTAATAGCTCAGCGTGGCTCTACCACGTAGAAAAATTGAAATTTGAAAACTTGATATAAAATCAAACAAACAAAAAAAAATTTAAAATAATACTCACGAATCGGAAGACAATATTAAAATTGATTCGCAAACAAAACAACAAATAAAATATCGATAAACACAAAGGAATAAATTTAAGATTCACCAAGCAAAAAATCAAACACGGCAAACACAAAAGACGCTTGTTAAAAATAAAAATATTTACAATAAAATAATTATTTCATATCAAATCAAACACTAACTACATAATCACGTCTCACGCGACACACCGCGACTAAGAACTCCGATGTATTAAACATTAAACAGTGACCAAACAGTGAAACTGAAACAGTGACTAATCTCAACTAGCAGAAGTCCATGACGGTGTACTCTCGTTGCGGTAATGGGTTTTGTTCTAAAAAAAGGTATAATTTTGTTTACATCATTGTAATTTCGTTTTGTACTAATTCAGCCAGTGGCAATTTATTTAATTTCGTAGATAGTAGGTAAACTAGTGTCATTATGTACGTATTTTTATTATTTGTTATATGCATGTGTGAAACACAAAATAAATACTAAAGCAAATGAGGTACGCAATATTTCATATTTAGGATTAGTATATGAAAATGTGTAATGATTCTGCCCTACTTGCTAACTTTTGTCTTAGTTCAATTTGTAATTCGTGTTTTAAAATCTTACTTATCGAGAAATCGAGATGGGACCAAAGCGACAAAGTTCACTAGCCTGAGAGTAATTTCGTTTTGTAATAATTCAGCCAGTGGCAATTTATTTAATTTCGTAGATAGTAGGTAAATTAGTGTCATTATGTACGTATTTTTTTATTTTTTTTATTTTCCAGCAATGGACTTGTGAAAGGCTGTAATGATGATGATGATGTAAGTATTTCTATATCACATGTATGTGTACAAAAATATTGTTCAAACGCAAATGAGTAATGAAATTATTTCATATTTATATTATTATATGTATGTGTGCGAACACAAAAAATATTGTACGAACGCAAATGAATCATGTAAATATTTCATATTTATAATTATAATAAAATTTTATTTATTTATTTATTTATTTAGGCTTACCAAATAAACACATACAAAACATTATTGGTAAACATTTGCAGTTGTTAACAAAATTATACTATATATATGTATTTAACTTAAAGGTATGCACAACATTTCAACATGAAACTTAAAATTAGTTATGAAATTAACAGATAATAAATGCAATACAGGTAAGATTATAATTTGGTAGAGAGCTTAACATTGTATAATTTAAGGTTTTAAAGTTTTATAATTTAAAGTTGTATAATTATTAATAATTATAATATTAATTATAAAAAAAATATGTACAATAATAAAATATTCTGTCTTACCTTTTCTCATAGTTCAAGTTGTAATTCGTTTTTTTTAAAAAGGTCTTACTCATCGAGAAATCGAGATGGACAAAGCAC
Organism: Parnassius orleans; assembly: GCA_029286625.1. NCBI lineage: Eukaryota > Metazoa > Arthropoda > Insecta > Lepidoptera > Papilionidae > Parnassius > Parnassius orleans. The sequence continues at coordinate 693,186 of JAGSMP010000271.1, read as the reverse complement.
ACAGGCGAGAAAGTTCACTAGCCTGACAACTACAATATTGCGGTGCCATCGCGGTTCAACCATTAAGATAATGATAATTGGAACTGGGGCATTGAAACCAAATTTGTACTGGATTAATATTTAAATCATGATTCATGAGCGATAAAAGTAAACAGGTAAGAATATAATGTTGTATTAAATAACGTCAATGGTTGATGAAAAAATATAACCGAAATGACACATGAATTAGTTAGTCTTTACCTACTTATATTATATCTGGACTTCTGCCTCTTTAGTCTGGTGGTGGTAAACGCGACTGATGATCTTGAGGTCGTGGGTTCGAATTACTGATCGGGATAAGATTTTATTTAAAACGCATATTTAAAACATATGACATTTCACCTCAGTCCATACTAGCGACATCTGGTGAATGAAAGATTATTGCCATCATTGTTCTTTGTCCATTTGCTATTTATGTATGTATATTGTATATGTTATAGCTAAAAGCCGAATTGTGGATACACCTAGGTTTAGCCGCCTTGCTTCTTTTTTTAGCTTTAACATTATAATATTATATTATATATATAGGTAATAGGTATATAAAACACAACCACGACACAAAGGAAATTCCTAGCGTAGGGATAACGTTTAAAAAAATGAAAATAAATTGCTGGTAACATGAATGCCGGTCTCTTGTGTATGTTTTGTTCTACACAGTTCACATCAACAAAACATCTTCACAAAACTATTTGTTTCTGTACATACCTAAGTTGTCTCTTGTTGATAGATTTAAACAAAAATATTACTCTCGATGTGAGTTCGCCGAAAGAGAAGATCAATTAAAAAAACAGATGTCAACAAAAATGTGAAACTGAAAGTATGTTTTGTGTGGATGTTTTTGTGTAGTGCGTTGGGCAAAATGAACGCAGCAGACCTCGGTTGACATACTTAAATGTTTTCATTTCACTAAAAATCATTATAGATTTCTAATTTCTAACGTGTTGGTAACTAATTTTTATGGTCAACAATAATCTATACTTCTTTACATGGTTTTAATTTTAACTTTTCAATATCGATGCACGCACCGTATCGCGAGCGCACCAAATCAGAGCCGATCGGGCAACATTTGCGTAACATTTATTTTATCGGCTCGCTTCGAGGCCGCTGTCAATCGCCTTGACTTGGACCTTTATATTTAGTCCTTTGGTCTTATGTTTGCCTAGTACTCTACGAAGCTTTGCGTTTTATTTATCTTGTTATTTTAATTATGTACGATTAATTCCGTGTAAATAAACGGTAACTAACGTTTATTGGTTGGTTCTTTGACGTAAATACAATACTAGTTAGCAATACCGGTTAAGCTACATAGTAAACAGTTAATTTATTCTACTCGATTTGATTTCAAAAGATATTTTTGAACGCGTGTACGTAGTACGTACTTACTGAATTCTGTGAAGCGTGGCGAGTCTCACCTACCAAATAGTTTCACTATACTTAAATTCAACAGATCACAGAGTAACTTTGAATAATCCGAAAATTCTGATCAAGAGCCAGTTTACATTCAGTGCGGTTACTGGATGAAAACAGTTTCTGGCCTTATATTATCACTCAGCTCACAGTTCACCTCATGGAGGTTAGAGAGAAGGAGAAGGATCGCTGTAGAAAATAGTGTCCTAGAAATATGGACAAAATAAGTGAGGCGCTGCGATTGTTAAGTTGTCTCAAGCATTGGGGTTGGGGTCGCACAGAAGACACTTTTTTTTATATAGGATAGGGTGACAAACAAGCACACAGTCCACCGGATGGTAAGTGGTTGCTGTGACCCATAGACATCTACATCTATCCTCAATAAAGAATCAAAATGCAGATGCGTTGTCACCCGTGAGGACTAAGATGGAATGACTCGTTTCCAGTAATAAGGGTCTCCGGTACTCTACACTCACCATACGAAACACAGCAGCATGAAGCTGCCATTTTACGCTGGTATCCTGTGAGAGCGTGGTCCTACCCCGGTCGAGCCGACCCATTTGTGCTAAAACTATACTACTAATATAGCTGCAGCATGGCTCTACCACGTACCACTTTCTCTACAACCCCATTAGAAACCATAGGAGGCCTGCGCCCAGCAATGGCACATATTTATATTATATTTTATTGCATTTTTAATTGCTGGACGTTGAATGACAATATCGCCGGGATGACCAGAAAAAGATAAATTCGCGTAATTTGAGGACTTGTGAACTACGAAGGGCAGCACAGCTGATTGACTCCATTCTGACTCAAAACCTTTTCAGAAATGAGAGGAGTAGATTTGATTATTACGCTCCCACGTTGCAAATTATAGACCTACGAGTATATTATCGCCTCTACCTTATATTGAGTCGCGGGGATTATTTACACATTTTGAAATTATGACCTAAATAAACATTTTTAAAATGTTTGTTTGTCTGGCTGTTTGTCTGTCTGTGTGTCCGGGCTAACCTTGAAATGAATGAAACTTCACGAACAGGTAGAGACCAATGCCAGGACTGATCTATGCTATATTTCAACCGAGAACATAGATTTTTTTTATAAGTACGTATAGCATCTTGAATATGATTTAATGTAATACTCTATCATTTTTTTTATAGAATAAGAGTAACATAAGAGCACACAGTCCACCTGACGGTAAATGGATGCTGTGGCCCATAGACATCTACATTTATCCTCGATCTTAATTGATTCTTAAATCAAAGTGTAGATGCGTTGTCAACCCTTTCCAGTAAAAAGGGTCTCCGGTTCTCTACACTCTACAGCCCGCCCCTGCTACTATAGGCTTGGATAGGACAGGATATATTTAGATATAAGATAAACAAAGATACTTCAATGTTATTTATATGTATGGATTAATGAACACATGGATGATAATAACCCGTGGACGTGAGATTACCGCTTAAAAACTGTTGTTTTTAAAATAGTAATTAGATATACCTAATTTATTTAACAACATACATTTTAGATAAAATATTTATTTACCTGAATACAATATTTATACAGAAGGTCTTAAATACTATGTAATATCCGGAGTATTTTGCCAGCAAGCTTATTCTATTATATTGTCATTGAGTGGGTGACTAACGACTCCGTGGCGCAGTGTTATAGCAATATTTGCGGCGCTAGGAACTGCGGGTTTGAATCCCGCATGGAACAACTACTTTAGTGTAGCTTACAAATTATTGTATTAGTTCTGGATGGTTGCCCTTATGAAATTTATCCATGTAAACTGCCGCCACGGTACAGGAGAATCTCCTAGTGTCATGTTTTATTTATTTATTTAAAAAAAGTGGGGGCCGCCATACATATGAGTCAGCCACTCGAGAACCTTTTTTCTTATACAGGGTTATTTCGCAATAACCGTCCTTGCACGGAAGGTTCAGAATAAGTAATATAGGCAAACGGTGAAGAAAAATTAATTTAAAAAAAATCTCAACAATTCTGTCGTTTTTATCTTTTAAATTCGAAATGCGTGGTAAATGGTAATGCATTAACAGCGCACGCACATTCTTAAGGGTCAATCGGTAGCCTAAAACGTTGTTGCCCACAAATCACATTCAATTTGGGATAATTTCAAATAAAAGTAGAAGCCTTATTTACTCGTATTTTCAAACACTGCAATAACGGTATATCATTATTTATATATTTGAACGTAAGTTTAAAATTTGACTACTCTTTGAAAAATAACCCTTTATATATGGCCGGCCCATTGCCACCTTAACTTAATCTGTTTATCATAAGAATTCTATCACTCAGAGAAACTCCGGGCATAGCTCTCTCCATAGCTTGGTGACCAACCTCGAACTATTCATACGGCCAGCAGTGAAGAACCAGGTCTCAGATCCGTATTTATGTCATCACTGGTAACACGCACTGGTGGTACACTTGTTTTTAAGTTTTGAGGTAAACGTGACGAGTAGAGGTGTTCTGATCTCCTGGTTGGATCCGTCGATTGACCTCTCAATTGAAGATGGATTTACCTCATGAATTTTTTATAATATTTTTATAAAAACTTTTACTCATAAACAGCTAACTTCGCAGACACTTCTTACCGACGGCAGCGCCGCTATAAATTCTACAAATTTTCAGGGACAGGCGGGCTATGCTTAGTACGTAGCGATCGTTCTCCTTCTCTCTAACCTCCATGGTTCACCTGATGGATGGATGACCATAGACACCTCATCTATCCTGAATTCAAAATCAAAATACAAATGCGCTCTCACCCCTAAGGGCTAAGATGAAATAGTAAAAAGGATATTCGGTTCTCGTTACCTGTCAATTCACCATACCGATTCGTGCTGCAAATGTTACACTGCATCGTGGCTCTACCACGTAAAAAAAAAACCTGGTGGTTTTTCTGTCAACAATCGGTCTTGTCCGTCCATCATTAGGATATATCATGTGCAGTTACAGTTAGTATTTGGAAAAAAATGAAAATAGTTCAATATCTTAACGGGTACGCAACCTTTCGTACCAACCGTATTATTGTATTAGAAATATAGTAACAAAACACTAAAAAAACGGCAGGTAAATATTACCAAACGACAAAATATATCTTTTTAGGCGGGAAAAATAATACTATATTACGTTTTTAAGTCCATTGCATTTAAGAGGCAAGTTGACCATGGTCAATTACATGCATAAGAATATTAACTGAAATCGGGGCTTTAATTCTTCTATACATTATTACATGGTGTGTTATTTTTGCATAACAGTCACCTAGGTCTTTATGAGCCCTTTCAAATGAGTTCAAACACGATCGTTCTATCTAGTCCATAGGTAATAACTTATATGATTCTTGAATTTTAATGAAGGGTCTTGGTCTTGGATCTTGCTGCCTAAAGGTTTCATCATCCACTTATCATTAGGAAGAAAAATTAATTTTTAATATCTTTATTACAATGTATTAACGTTATGTATATATGTATATATATATATATATATATATATATATATATATATATATATATATATATATATATATATATATATATATGTGTATATATATATACTCTCCGGTCCGTCACCCTTAATATTGACAATAATGTATTCACTCTTAAATTATAATAATAAGGTCAGCCATGGTAGCTTACGAGCTAAGCGCTGCTGATTTACCATGTGCTCGGTGGTGAAGAAAAGCATCGTGAGGAAAGCTGCATGTCTGATAAATAAAAAGATGTCCATCAACAAGCATTGGGGTTGGGGTCGCACAGAAGACACTTTCTCTACAACCCCCTTAGAAACCATAGGAGGCCTGCGCCCAGCAGTGGCACGTATTTATGTTATATTTTATTGCATTTATAATTGCTGGACGTTGAATGAAAATATCGCCGGGATGACCAGAAAAAGATAAATTCGCGTAATTTGAGGACTTGTGAACTATGAAGGGCAGCACAGCTGATTGACTCTATTCGGACTCAAATCCTATTCAGAAATGAGAGGAGTAGATTTTATTATTACGCTCCCACGTTGCAAATTATAGACCTACGAGTATATTATCGCCACTACCTTATATTGAGTCGCGGGGATTATTTGCACCTAAATAAACATTTTGAAAATATGACCTAAATAAACATTTTTAAAATGTTTGTTTGTCTGTATGTATAATCTTCAAATGAATGAAACTTCACGAACAGGTAGAGACCAATGCCAGGACTGATCTATGCTATATTTCAACCGAGAATATAGATTTTTCTATAAGTACGCATAGCATCTTGAATATGATTTAATGTAATACTCTATAATTTTTTTATAGAATGAGAGTAACATAAGAGCACACAGTCCACCTGACGGTAAATGGATGCTGTGGCCTATAGACACATTTTTAACGTAATGTTATTTATCCTCGATCTTGATTGATTCTTAAATCAAAGTAGATGCGTTGTCACCCTTTCCAGTAAAAAGGGTCTCCGGTTCTCTACACTCACCATACGAAAAATAGCAGCATTAAGCTGCTATTTCACGCTGCTATCCAGTGAGAGCGTCGTCCTTCTCCGGTCGAGCCGACCCATTCGTGCTACAACCATCTATCATACCTTTACATGTATTAAACATAATGATAATGTTCTTTCAACGTAATGTTATTTTCTAATAATGTATTTACGTGGTAGAGCCGTAAACATTTTGTGATCTAAATCCGATAGAGTGTCTAAAAGAAATTTAAATAACCTGGTAAGTGCGAGTCGGACTCGCGCATGAAGGGTTCCGTATTATCGTAAAACACGTTTCTAGTAGGGGAGCCCCCTTTAATTTTTAATATATTTTTATTTTTTATTGTTATAGCGGCAACAGAAATACACATTCTGTGAAAATTTCAACTGTTTACCTATTACGGATCATGAGATACAATCCTGCTGACAGACAGACGGACGGACAGCGGGGGCTTAGAAATAGGGTCCCGTTGGTTACCCTTGGGTACGGAACCAGGAAAAGACTAAAAAGGAAATATATTATATAAACTTTGCTTTTCAAAATACATATTTACAAAAAGAGTAACTAAACAAACACAAAATAATTTCAATAAAAATAGTTATAATATTCAAACACATGTGCTGTATACCACTTACTTGACTCCACAGAATCAGTAACATATTCATGGATATTAAACAATGAAATCTGTATTATAGTAAATATGTAAAAATTAAAATATTACAACATGTACTAGGAGCCCGCCCTGCTACTATTATATTTAGAAAGATAGGATATATTTAGAAATTTAGATATAAGATAAACAAAGATATTTATATGTATGGATTAATGAACACATGGATGATAATAACCCGTGGACGTGAGATTACCGCTTAAAAACTGTTGTTTTTAAAATAGTAATTAGATATACCTAATTTATTTAACAACATACATATTAGATAAAATATTTATTTACCTGAATACAATATTTATACAGATGGTCTTAAATACTATGTAATATCCGGAGTATTTTGCCAGCAAGCAGGCGTGTGAATCAAAGTCATTGAGTGGGTGACTAACGACTCCGTGGCGCAGTGTTTTAGCAATATTTGCGGCGCTAGGAACTGCGGGTTTGAATCCCGCATGGAACAATTGCTTTAGTGTAGCTTACAAATTATTGTATTAGGTCTGGATGGTTGCCCTTATAAAATTTATCCATGTAAACTGCCGCCACGGTACAGAAGAATCTCCTAGTGTCATGTTTTATTTATTTATTTAAAAAAAAGTGGGGGCCGCCATACATATGAGTCAGCCATTCGAGAACCTTTTTTCTTATACAAGGTTATTTCGCAATAACCGTCCTTGCACGGAAGGTTCAGAATAAGTAATATAGGCAAACGGTGAAGAAAAATTAATTTAAAAAAATCTCAATAATTCTGTCGTTTTTATCTTTTAAATTTATTAACAGCGCACGCACACATTCGTAAGGGTCAATCGGTAGGCTAAAACGTTGTTGCCCATAAATCACATTCAATTTGGGATAATTTCAAATAAAAGTAGAAGCCTTATTCACTCGTATTTTCAAACACTGCAATAACGGTATATCATTATTTATATATTTGAACGTAAGTTTAAAATTTGACTACTCTTTGAAAAATAACCCTTTATATATGGCCGGCCCATTGCCACCTTAACTTAATCTGTTTATCATAAGAATTCTATCACTCAGAGAAACTCCGGGCATAGCTCTCTCCATAGCTTGGTGACCAACCTCGAACTACTTCATACGGCCACCAGTGTAGAACCAGGTCTCAGATCCGTATTTATGTCATCATTGGTAACACGCACTGGTACACTTGTTTTTAAGTTTTGAGGTAAACGTGACGAGTAGAGGTGTTCTGATCTCCTGGTTGGATCCGTCGATTGACCTCTCAATTGCAGATGGATTTACCTCATTCATTTATGCATAATTACATTGCCGCATATGGGGGAATTTTGCCATAGTTGCCACACTTGGCAGACACGTTGGCAACTTTTTTATTTATATATTTTTACTTTTTTGATACTGCTGCCTATCCTGTTTAATTTCCTTGTTCCTTCTTACAACACCCACAGGATTATATGAGGAAGTGGATTCTCTTAGGCCACCATTAGTTAGCATAGCGCTAAGGTCCGTCAGCGATTCTGCAATGTCGTTGGCAATTCGAAGGCGAATGATGTTCTCGCCATTGATGTCGCTACTTTAGTTTAAAAACATCTTCCGGTGCGGTGGTGATGATTTTTGGCGATATAAGGCCACTTTGCGCTATAGACATCATACAGAGGTGTAAATATAAATCACTATTTTTAGCCGACTTCAAAAAAAGGAAGAGTTTCTCAATGCGTCTGTAATTTTTTATGTTTACCTCAGAACTTTTTTCTACGTGAACCGATTTTGATAATTCTTTTTTTATTTGAAAGCTGGTGCTTCTCATGTGGTCCCATATAAATTTGATCAAGATTTGACTAGTAGTTTTTGAGTTATCCTTAATAATGCGCATTTAACTGACTTCGACTACATTGATGATGTTCTCATTTTATTTACATTGAAGTCGGTTGTACAAAATTTTTAATTTTAACCCTTGTTTTTTTGTAGCTCCAATAGTTCACTCAGAAATTAAAAGAGGCCTGTGCCCAACTGTGGAGAATAACATGTGGCCTTTTCTATAACCATAAAATTATTGACAATTTCACGTAAAGAAAAAAAAAGTTTCATTCATGATTTTGGATTTATTTTGGGGCCTTCAATATGGCTAATATCCAGTAGTGATTTCTTATTCTTTACCAGCCAGTGAAAGTCCACTGTTGTCCACTGCACAAGGGTCTCTCCTTTTGTACGGAGGTTCACGCTTGGCATGCGGGTTGACGAACAACGCAGGGCCAGGCGTCTGGCACATTTGGCGCTGCTACTCAACGCCGGTCTGGATATAAAAATCCATAAGAATTTTCTGTCACTTCCCATAGTCGCTCCTTACAACACCTACGAGACGGATTAGCGCGAATAGGGCCGCCAACATACTACTGTATATAAGTACCAAAATAATACTATTAGCGTGTAGTAGAGGTGTAAGAATATCCACTACCCCATATCAGAGGCGTAGCGTGGTCTAATATAGACGTGGGCGAAGTCGCATCAGCGAGGTCCCTTTTATTTCGTTCCCAAGATCTACCCGATAGATCTATCCTACCAAACATGCTTTGACACGACATACCTACTCATAGCTATTAATTCCTGATAAGTCTCGTATTCCGTCAATCTAACGGTCGCGGTCTTTGAAGGTAGTTAGTTACAACGGCCTCGCAGTCGCACTTAAGATGGGCTTCTTGCGAGGCCCCAAACAAACTGGCTTTTAAATTTGTAAAAATCGTAAATCAAATTAATTAGTCAACTGTGGTAAAGTCTATAAGTAATATAAAAGTCGGGGGACGTGGGCGAGGCCCACTTCGCCCACGCCTAGCTACACCACTCCCCATATCACCCCGTGGGTGTCGTAAGAGGCGACAGACAGAAACAAATCAGGAGATGGGCAGCAGCGTATTCCCACACTCGCTTGCCTAGCGTGGCAACTATGGCAAATATGAGACAATCTATTCAGCAGTGGGCTTTAATAAGCTGTACCGGCAAATAATACTAAGCATCAAATGAAACAAGGGTGCTTTGTAACATCCATGCCCGTACTGCAGAGCCAATGCACTCGAAACTTCGGCAATTGAAAATAGAATAAAATTAAACGCAATAAAATCCAATAAAATGAATTTTATTGAAAACAAGATAAAATTCATTTCTCAGCGCTCACATTTATATTACTAAGTAATAAAAACTTTTTGAATTTAATTTTGTAATACAATACTAAAAAAAATATTGTGCCGTTCCTTTACGTAGAATTTGTCATTGTACTATACTCGTACTTTTGACTACAGTGGCGGGTCAAGAAGAGCACACGTTATTCATAGTCTATTCTTGGAAATATGACATTTTTTGTATTGCTTAAACATATTTCGTAATATTTTAGTTTTATAATTAATAAGTCCTCTGAGTAAGTAGATAAGTCCTCCTTCTTTCAAAAATGAGAGGAAGTTTATGCCCAGTGGTAAGTATATAGGCTGCAGGGCTGCAGCTTCCACTGCTTCTTTAACAGTCTGTTGAACGGGGTTCGACTCCCGCACGAAACAAGTATTTGTATGGCCTAAAAATAATTGTTCCGGGTCTGGTTTGTCCATGTGCAATTACGTATTATATGTGTGTATGTTCAAATTCATGGCGCTGTTTTGTTCGGTTAATGAACTCAGTTCTATTACTCTCGCACTTTGTGGTCAGGTTGTTCCCGTCACCAGTTTGATAATAATTGGCATTACTGCCAATTGTGATCTGATTGCTCACAGAAGTAGATTCGCACCGCTGATGCGGTGGTGGTGGAGTCGCTTACCCGAGTAGGAAAAGAAAAAAGGGTCCTCTCCCGAAGAGAGACCGCTATATGGTAGACGACGCTGGTGGTTGTGTGCGATGTGTGCGAAAGTGTTCCGCGACCCTGCTAATATGCGGCAAAGGTTGTGTACCATAGGGTTTTAGTCGGCGTGAGTTCGGCAAAGCCAGTCCTTGCGAGACGGGTATATGTAGGCATTTCCCTGTGTAATAAAGTGTACCATACGTGTGAAGTAAACCAAAATGTTATATCACCATCTATTTAGACCATGGGATACCTCTGATATTTCCATAGTCGCCTCGTACGGCACCCACGTGTGGAATTGGGCGATGACTCCATTAACCTTTTTGAAAATTAGTCATGTTTCTACGTAGTAGCATCACTGAGATCCTTTACCCACCTTCTGAGTCCACCATAAGGAAGGTGACATTTTCACAGTCACCTTGGTCTACATCCTCCATCAAACAAACTTCTCTAAATATATAAAACAATATAAATGCGCCCGGAAAAATCCGTGGGTTGCCGTCAGTTAAAAATTTCAAATTAAGGGTGCGTTTGCAAATCGGGCAAAATTATGCTGTTTCTCGGTACATTTTGTGACAAAACTAAACCAAATCAAACATAGCTAATAAAACTTCATCTTCAAATGGTAGTAACTTTTTTGTTGAAAATAATAGTTTTTTATATTGTAAAAACAATCTTCCCTAGACATTTCCTACAAAATTACCGATACCGGCTCATGTTTAGGTATATTTTTTGTTGTATTATCAACATGTATTAAGATTTCTAAAAATACTATAAGTAGGCAGACATATTCAATAAAAAATAGTGGTGTTTACTTTTTTATCAAAATGTCACAAATAGTCGTGAAAAAAATAAAAAGTGATGCTTATTTTTTCACATATTTTGCTAATACGGATGAATCATAACAGATTGAAATAAGGGTTATTTTATTTTTGGTGCCTGTTTTGATTTGTTAGCAGCTTATCTAGTTCTATATATATATACCTAACCTCCAGGCTTGATGGAGAGACTTGATGGTGTACTTCGGTGACAACTGCTGGAATTCCTGGACGAGTAGAACTAGGTGTGTCTGTCACTCCATCAAGTCCGGGGTAAGTTCTCATCATAACTAACAAAACGAGCCCAAACTCGGCACACCTAGTTCTACTCGTCCAGGAGTTCTAGTAGTAGTCACCAAAGTACACCATCAGATCTCCATCAAGCCTGGAGGTTAGGTCTCACCATAACTAACAAAACGAGCCCAAACTCAGCACACCTAGTTCTACTCGTCCAGGAGTTCTAGTAGTAGTCACCAAAGTACACCATCAGATCTCCATCAAGCCTGGAGGTTAGGTCTCACCATAACTAACAAAACCAGCCCAAAGTCCACAGCCACCATCTCACTGCTAGTAGAGGGCTTCTAGTACATAGCAGTCTCTCGAGCAGCTATTCTTATTTCGTATCTAAGTATATTTTTGGTTACCTAGTTCTAATCGTCCAGGAGTTCCAGTAGTAGTCACCAAAGTACACCATCAGGTCTCCATCAAGCCCAGAGGTTAGTTCTCATCGTAACTAACAAAACGAGCCCAAACTCGGCACACCTAGTTCTACTCGTCCAGGAGTTCTAGTAGTAGTCACCAAAGTACACCATCAGGTCTCCATCAATCTCGGAGGTTAAGTCTCATAATAACTAACAAAACGAGCCCAAACTCAGCACACCTAGTTCTACTCGTCCAGGAGTTCCAGTAGTAGTCACCAAAGTACACCATCAGATCTCTCCATCAAGCCTGGAGGTTAGGTCTCACCATAACTAACAAAACGAGCCCAAACTCGGCAAACCTAGTTTTACTCGTCCAGGAATTCCAACATTTGTCACCGAAGTACACCATCAGGTCTCTCCATCAAGCTCGGAGGTTAAGTCTCATCATAACTAACAAAACGAGCCCAAACTCGGCACACCTAGTACTACTCGTCGAGGAGTTACAGTAGCTGTCACCGAAGTATACCTTCAAGTCACTTCACCAAGTCCGGAGCTAAAGTCTTATCATAACTAACAAAACCAGCCCAAAGTCGACAGCCACCATCTCACTGCTAGTAGAGGGCTTCTAGTACATAGCAGTCTCTCGAGCAGCTATTCTTATTTCGTATCTAAGTATATTTTTGGTTACCTAGTTCTAATCGTCCAGGAGTTCCAGTAGTAGTCACCAAAGTACACCATCAGATCTCTCCATCAAGCCCAGAGGTTAGTTCTCATCGTAACTAACAAAACGAGCCCAAACTCGGCACAACTAGTTTTACTCGTCCAGGAATTCCAGCATTTGTCACCGAAGTACACCATCAGGTCTCCATCAATCTCGGAGGTTAAGTCTCATAATAACTAACAAAACGAGCCCAAACTCGGCACACCTAGTACTACTCGTCGAGGAGTTACAGTAGCTGTCACCAAGTATACCTTCAAGTCAGTTCACCAAGTCCGGAGCTAAAGTCTTATCATAACTAACAAAACCAGCCCAAAGTCCACAGCCACCATCTCACTGCTAGTAGAGGGCTTCTAGTACATAGCAGTCTCTCGAGCAGCTATTCTTATTTCGTATCTAAGTATATTTTTGGTTACCTAGTTCTAATCGTCCAGGAGTTCCAGTAGTAGTCACCAAAGTACACCATCAGGTCTCTCCATCAAGCCTGGAGGTTAGGTCTCACCATAACTAACAAAACGAGCCCAAACTCGGCACAACTAGTTTTACTCGTCCAGGAATTCCAGCATTTGTCACCGAAGTACACCATCAGGTCTCTCCATCAAGCCTGGAGGTTAGGTCTCACCATAACTAACAAAACCAGCCCAAAGTCCACAGCCACCATCTCACTGCTAGTAGAGGGCTTCTAGTACTTAGCAGTCTCTGGAGCAGCTATTCTTATTTCGTATCTAAGTATATTTTTGGTTACCTAGTTCTAATCGTCCAGGAGTTCCAGTAGTAGTCACCAAAGTACACCATCAGATCTCCATCAAGCCTGGAGGTTAGGTCTCATAATAACTAACAAAACGAGCCCAAACTCGGCACACCTAGTTTTACTCGTCCAGGAATTCCAGCATTTGTCACCGAAGTACACCATCAGGTCTCTCCATCAAGCTCGGAGGTTAGGTCTCATAATAACTAACAAAACGAGCCCAAACTCGGCACACCTAGTTCTACTCGTCCAGGAGTTCTAGTAGTAGTCACCAAAGTACACCATCAGGTCTCTCCATCAAGCCCGGAGGTTAGTTCTCATCGTAACTAACAAAACGAGCCCAAACTCGGCACACCTAGTACTACTCGTCGAGGAGTTACAGTAGTATACCAGTCACCGAAGTATACCTTCAAGTCACTCCACCAAGTCCGGAGCTAAAGTCTTATCATAACTAACAAAACCAGCCCAAAGTCCACAGCCACCATCTCACTGCTAGTAGAGGGCTTCTAGTACCTAGCAGTCTCTGGAGCAGCTATTCTTATTTCGTATCTAAGTATATTTTTGTAGGTATAAGAAATGAGAAAAAAAATCAATCTTTCAAATTATCAAAATGTTTTTACTTGATTACGATTCCCTCACCCGCAGCTAACCGTGCGTACACTTGTTGTGTGACTCGTGTCAATGTAATAGCACAGTCTATAAATCCATATGTTTTTATTATACTGTGGTAATAGTTCGATTCTATACCTATCAATTTTGCAAACGCGTCCTTAAGATTTCACACTCACGGTCAGTTTTTGGATGTACGAGTACAATCCGTGTCACCAAACTGACCGTGAGTGTGAAATCTTAAGTTGAAATTTTTAACTAACGGCAACCCACAGATTTTTCCGGGCGCATTTATATTGTTTTATATATTTAGAGAAGTTTGTTTGATGGAGGATGGAGACCAAGGTTACTGTGATGATGTCACCTTCCTTATGGTGGACTCAGAAGGTGGGTAAAGGATCTCAGTGATGCGTGACCATCAGAAGAAATCAAGAAATATTTAAATAAGATATAAAATAGAAAATTCTATCGTTTCCCAAAATTTAATATTTTACTAGTTTTCCCTAGTTTTTTCCTTTGGAACATTTGCTCATTGGTGCCATTTTGACAGCTCCTTGCATTTGTGATGTTATGTATGTAGGTATCGCAGTTTCGAAATGATTTTTCTGGACGTGTGAAGCAGAAGGCCTTGCTTATTGGCGCACTTTGAGAGATCTATAGAGCATAAATATTTAACATCGCTTACACTAGGGCTGGATAAAGCACCATAATTATATCGATAACTAGCGACCCGTGAACTTCGCTTGAATAGGATTTATAATGTGACGTTATTTAGATTTAAGATAATCTAAGAAGATTTAAAAAATCCCTCTTGACATAGCTCTTTATCTGTTCGTAAAGTTTCATCACAATCGGTTCAGCCATTCCGAAGATTAGATTCCGAGACAGACAGACAGCCAGCTGAAATTTTAAAAACTAGTTATTTATGTCCTAATAGCATGCAAATAACCCCTTGAGCTTAATAGAAGCCAGTTATTTCAATATTACAAACAGACATTTCAGTTTTATTTATAGCTATAAATTATTATTCTGATAATAATAAAACGCTATAACGTGGCTGTGTTCAATTTAACATTTCAAGTGGTAAAATAAAAAAATTTGTGCACTCTTTTGTGACTTCGATATAAATTAATTCATCAATTCATAAACATAAACAAAAAGTTATGCCCGAATTTACTTGCAAGATTAGATGTACCCCAATAACAACTTTGACAGAAATTAGGGTGTACCGTGGTATACTGAACGCATCTGCGTACCCCCTTAAAGGGTACAGGCGTGATGTTATGTTGTGTGATTGCGTAAACAATGCGATAGTAGCAATCGCGGTTGATTTGCTGGCATTTATTGAAGAGTTCCGTTGTCTGTCTCCGAAACTCAGCATCAGATCATTGCGAAATTTAAATGTTTTTTTTTTAATAGAATTAGGGTGACAAACGAGCACACAGTCCACCTGATGGTTAGTGGTTGCTGTGGCCCATAGACATCTACATCTATCTTCGTTTGCGAATTAAAATGCAGATGCGTTGTCACCCGTGAGGACTAAGATGGAATGCCTCTTTTCCAGTAAAAAGGGTCTCCGGTTCTCTACACTCACCATACGAAACACAGCAGCATTAAGCTGCTATTTTACGCTGGTATTCTGTGAGAGCGTGGTCCTTCCCCGGTCGAGCCGACCCATTCGTGCTACAACTATACTATTAATATAGCTGCAGCATGGCTCTACCACGTATAGCATGGCTCTACCATGTATAACCATTTAGGAATAAACCTCTTTAGAACAAAATAAAAAAATTTGCAAATCCGTTCATATATGACGGAGTAATGCCGGAACATAAATAAAAAAAGAAAACATGCTAATTGAGAACCTCTCCTTTTTTGAAGTCGGTTAAAACCAAACATTGTTTATCAAGTTTAACAAGTCCACTGCTGAACATAGATTTATTTTATTTAACTCTTTATTGTGCACAAAACCTTAATAAAAAGGGACTAGAAAGGTCCAAATAAATGTCCTTTGTCATTTCTAAAGTTATTTTTATTTTTACACGAAAATAGAGCTACGTATAAAACATTATAATATTAAAAAGACAAAAAACAAATATTAGCTAATCTGTTGGGTAAATCTTAGCCCATAGTAAATCTCTTGCGCAAATCTTTCAAAATTGACCTTCTTTTCTATACTTATTAGGAGTTTAAGACTATTTAAGAAAAAAATGATTCAATCGAAGTATTTACCTTGACTGCTTGATAGAGAATAATAGAGAATCGGCTTACATTACTTTCAGTTAATTGTTCATTCATCATCATCATCACCATCATCATCATTACAGCCCTTTACAAGCCCACTGCTGTACATATATATCAGAGTAGAGTCAATCAGCTGTGCTGCCCTTCATACTTCACAAGTCCTCAAATTACGCAAATTTATATATTCTGGTCACCCTGGCGATATTTTCATTCATCATCATCATCATTACAGCCCTTCACTAGTCCACTGCTGAACATAGGCCTCCCCCAAGGAATGCCACAAAGCACGGTCCCGAGCCACCTGCATCCATCGACTTCCTGCATGTCTTACCAGGTCGTCACTTCGCCCCACACTTCGCTTACCGGTACGACGTTGCTTCTCGAGAATCTTTCTTCCCCATCGGTTGTCGGTTCTTCGAGCTATATGGCCGGTTATTCTGGTTCTGCTGCGGATATCCTAATTTCTTAATTTATCACGCAGAGAAACTCTGAGCTTAGCCCTCTCCATATCTCGCTGATCTTGACCTTCCTCATAAGGCCAGCAGTGAAGGACCACGTCTCAGATCCATAAGTTATTACTGGCAACACGCACTGGTTTTACAATCTTGTTTTCAGGTTTTCAGGTCATATACCTGACGAGAGGATGTGTTATAATCTCCCGAAATCTGCCCAGCCGAGCTGAATCCGTCGATTGACCTCTCGGCCGAAGTTAGACTTAACTAGTCGGAGCGTTTATACCAGGTACTACGTCTCAGATCCATGTATCATCACTGCCAACCCGCTTGCCAAGCGTGGCAACTATGGAAAATATTCCATGAGCAAGCGTCTTCAGAGGCTGATACAAAACAAAGAATATGTTAATATTCAAATTGTTCTAAATGAACCTTTTGTAATTGCCTTCTTATTGTTTTAAGAAATTTTATATTATCTAATCCAAACGTTATTCGTTATTCTTCTCCATCATGGAGACGGCGCTCATACATACGTATATTGCAGAAGGACACAAATCCCGACCCGGTACAAATATTTGTAGACCATACAAACACTTGCTCCGTGCGGGATTCGAACCCACGGCCCTGCAGCGTCATAACCAATCGCTTAACCACTGCGCTAGGGAGCCGTCAAAAATGTAATATAATATATATTTTCAATTTTTTTAACTATCGATAAAACTATTTCTGTGTCAAGTCATCACTAATTCACGCACACTTCAATTAAAATTGGTTACAGGTCAATAAACTCTTTCGTCTATCTAATAAACAGTTACTAAGAAGTCGATGCCCACATCTATCGCTCTGTTACGGCTCCCCACTCTCAACACTACGTTTCGTTTCCAGCTTCGGTAGCAGACCGGAGTTAACTGCGGTGCACATCATAGATTGTTTACTATAGCAACGCGTTTGTTCCGTTCGCTTGTTTACTACGCGTTTCGTTGCAATCCGGTGGCAGAAACGAGTCAAAGGATACGTGCCCGAATACAATCCGAAGTTACATTCATCTGTATTGCAACGGATACGGGTTCACAAAACTGTATCCGTCCGGAACGCCGGAATCACACATCCACAACAACAAGCTGTCTAAAATGTTCTGTAAGTATAGTAAAAAATATGCAAATTAAATGTTTCAAAACAGTAGGTATGCAAGATGTAGTATTATGAAAATGACGAAAGTATTATCTCAAAAAATTAAATAAATGTTATGTTTTTTTTATTTAATACTTTTATGGATTGTATAGAAACTTTTATATACTTTTTGACGAGATAACAATCTCATAAATTAGCAGATCTTTGTTATTGTACTACGATAATCAATTTGTCAAGAATGGAGTTAACTTACGACTTCCTGAACTAAGTATCTAATGCGCAGGAGATATCAAAGGATATTTTAAATACGCATATCCATTTGTATGCTATTGTAATCTTAAAAGGCCTCGTTATCCTACTTCTACTGTATACGACGTTGTTTAAACAACTGTGGAACATAACTTTATGAATACGATAACAACAAACATAACTTTATGAATATGACTTTTATGAATACGATTATTAAACATTGAATATATATTTTACGGATTTTATTGTACTTTTTATATTCCCATTGCATCTCATGAAAGCTACAAAGGAGTCGAAACAGTAATAAGAAATTTATAAAAATGGATACTTAAATTGACCTAAGACAAAATTCGTAAAAATTATTTTTTACAAATATTTTGGTCAAATAGAAGCGTTCGATTTTCAGAACCTTAATGTCGCGACGAAACTGCTAAGCTCGTAAACAACGCAGCGACTGAACGAAAGTTCCTAAAGAAAATCTACTCTTCAGAATTTAATTTTATTAGTTCTCTGGAAAGTACATAAAATGGCTTCAGGTTCAATCGGATCTGACATCCTACTTATGGGAACAGGCCTTCTATTGTATTGTGTTTCTTATTTTGGTAAAAGCTTAAATGACTTTCAAAAATTATTGTATTCTATTCTATCTCTTCAATTTACTGATTTAAAATTAATAGTTTGTTGGTATGTTTGGGCAGTTCTTGCATTGTTCCCCTTTACATTGTTCTTGTGAAGAAACTTCGAGAAGCGAAAACTTTAAAGTCTAAATAAAACTTATATTTACTTTCGCACCTCCGTGCGATTTAAGATACGGTGTTAGCGGCTTTGCGATGCTTTGTGATGGAACCACCTGTTTAGTTTTTCACCTTCAACTTTCTTTTTAATCATTAGTCACCTACGTGAACTTACGGTTAAGCTCTCACCGTAAGGTTCACAGTACGCGTGCAACCCGGGTTCGATTCCTACTGCTGACACCAATGAAATTGTTAATTGCAATTTCAAGTGCTGATTTACTATATGTGGTGACGGAAAATCTTGTAGAGTAAGAGGTCTAAAGAATGAAGTATTTCAAAGATATGAAACTTCTCCCAACACGCACGAGAGTAGACAAGTGTCAATTGTGAATGATTCGTTCATTTTATTGCAATTACATTATGGAACGTTCCGGATCAACCGATTGATAGGACCTACGACCAAAGAGTACAGTAATGTCCCACGAGCGACATTACCGAGCGGGTCTCACAGAAAACAGAGTACTGAAACTCGAAATGATCCATTTGAATGATCGATCCGATGACCAGGTTTGACGACGAATCAATACTTGAATGATCGGGTCACTAGAAATGAACGAATGACACATGTCTACACTGGAGACTAATTGCTCCATAACCTATTTACTGGATGATAGGACTCTTTTTCCGCCAAAGAGTCCATTGTGGGTAGGTACCACCCTCTTAACTGTCTCTATAGCCAAATAGCAGTGCTTGTATTGCTGGGTCCCAGTCTGAAGTGTATAGAGAGCCAGTATAATTAGATACTTTGTGGCATTCCATCTTAGTCCTCGCATGTGACAACGCATCTTTAGCCTTCTTAGTTTAAAGTTAACTTCAGGCGTCTATGAACCGCAGTAGTCACTTACCATCAGGTGGGCTGTAAGTTCTTTTTAATCTTTTTTGTTTTTAAAAAACAGTTTAAAGGAGCAATAAGATATATTTTAATTTCATTAATAAAACCTATATAAAGTATGAATATAAATGTTTCACTGTTTAACCCGTATGCATTTCTGTACCATTCATCCGCTTACAATAAACAATGGTACGTATTTTTTTTTTATAGGATAGGGTGACAAACGAGCACACAGTCCACCTGATGGT
Source organism: Parnassius orleans (assembly GCA_029286625.1). Lineage (NCBI taxonomy): Eukaryota > Metazoa > Arthropoda > Insecta > Lepidoptera > Papilionidae > Parnassius > Parnassius orleans. The sequence continues at coordinate 673,296 of JAGSMP010000271.1, read as the reverse complement.
AAGTGGTTGCTGTGACCCATAGACATCTACATCAAGAATCAAAATGCAGATGCGTTGTCACCCGTGAGGACTAAGATGGAATGCCTCTTTTCCAGTAAAAAGGGTCTCCGGTTCTCTACACTCACCATACGAAACACAGCAGTGTTAAGCTGCTATTTTACGCTGGTATTCTGTGAGAGCGTGGTCTTTCCCCGGTCGAGCCGACCCATTCATACTACAACTATAGTACTAATATAGCTGCAGCATGGCTCTACCACGTATGGTAGTCGAAGTCAATTAAATACGCATTATTAAGGATAACTCAAAAACTACTGGTCAGATCTTGATGAAATTTATATGGGACCATATGAGAAGCATCAGCTTTCGAATAAAAAAGTTCTGAGGTAACACACATAAAAAAATACAGTCGCATTGAGAACCTCCTTTTTTGAAGTCTGTTGAAAAACGACATTGCATCGCATACCGGGCATATAGTATATCTTTCCATCCGATTACAATGTGGGTGTCTTTAAGGCAAAAAAAGGCTTTAAGGTCAGCGCGCTTTACCATCTTAGGCGACATCACCACTTACCATCAGGTGGAATAGTAGCTAAGCGCTGGCTTAGAATAGGAAAAAATATTTGAAAAGATTATTTCATTTTGCTACATTTGATGTTTTTTTTAGGACATTAGAAGACGATATACATTGGAGCAGCAGGGCAGACCCTTGCTCCAAAACCATTTTAGAAATGTGAGCGATGCCCTACAGTACTTGTACGAAACGTTGAAGTTATTGTTGTCTAGAAATATAGACTCGAAATGGAAAACAGATGTAAAAGTGAAAGTTATTGTTCGTCAAGCAGTTATTAAGTAAATAGGACCAGTCTCTTTGTGTCCTAGAATCGCGAGAGCTTGAATGTAAGTAATTTCTTATTTCAAGCAAGTCTTAAGACTTAGCGGTCAGCAACACGTGACGTATTATCGTCGGTGGTGTGTCTTTCCTTGTGTGGTAGTGGTGGTGGGAGTAGTGGTGCTGGGATTAGTGGTGACGGGGATAGTGCACGCAATTGAAGGAGGGCGGGAGGTGCTCTTCAAATTAGGTAATACACATCATTTTATTTTATTGAGCGGATATAGGCAAATTGAACAGTAAAGTTTTCCAACTTTAATAGTCTTAAGACTGTTGTTTTCAAAATTATTAAGTTTTGATTACATACGTAGGTCACTCAATAAGTTTTGAGATATACAAAAAGTATTCTAGATACTATTGATATTTATTTTACATCTTTTCAAAATATTCTCCATCATGCTCCAAAACACTTTTGCCAGTCTTGATCTGACAGGTCGGAAATCGCTTCTTCGTAGGCAGCCACGGCTTCTGCGGCGCTTGAAAAAAACTTGCCTTTTATTTTTTCTTTGACTCTTGGGAACAAAAAGAAATCACAAGAAGCTAAGTCAGGGCTGTAGGGTGGGTGACTTAGAGTTTCAACATCAGATTCCTCAATAAATGCTTTTGTTCTAAGGGAGGTATGTGAAGAGGCGTTATCGTGATGCAGCATGTTTCCCCGAAGCCCGGTCTATGGTCTTCTCTCCCGCACAGCTTGAAAAGCTTTGGGTAATGCAACTGTAGTATACCATTCAGAGTTGACTGACCTACAATTTTCCAGCATTGACGTCGACAAATATCCGCTCCGCGAAAAAAAACTAGCCATCATTTTTTTTGCCGACGTTGCGAGGTCTTTGCAGTTTCATCGGTAACTGTCCTTCTGAGTAGACCCATACCGATGATTGCCTTTTATTTTCCGGATCATATTGATAGATCCATGTCTTGTCACTAGTAACGATTTCTGAAACACACCTAGATGTGACGTTTTCAAAACGTAGACGCATTTCATGGCACCAATCCACACGAGTCTGTTTTTCGCTTTCGGAGAGCAAACGAGGGATCCATCGACAACAAAGCTTCCTCACTCCAAGATGTTGATGTAGGATGGTATGAATGCTCCCCGAACTAATGCCTACAATCTTTTCGATGTCCGTATATGTGATTCGTGGGTCTTCTCGCACCAACATTTCAGTAGTCCATTCATTTTCCGCCGTTACTGCTGTGTTTTGTTTGGGCCCCGGTTCTTTGGTCATCTTTAAGATTAATTTTACCCCTTTTGAATTCAGCAAACCACCTAAAAACTGTTGCGCGTGATGGAGCCGAGTCCCCTAATGCTGATTGTAACCGTTGTAAACTTAATTGTTCGCTTAAACCAAATTTAAAATCATAATATATCATAGCGCGCAAATGTTCACGGTTAAGATCCATCGTTTTAAATGAAAAGCGCGGGAAACATTGCAGGAAAATTAATAGAACTTTGTTTTTTTATTTAATAATATTGAGCAATTGGCTTATGGAGTTCTATTTTTAAATAAATTTGCTTTTTAGAAACATATAACACGGGTGCGTTCCATTTTTAAATTTCGAGCATCTCAAAACTTATTGAGTGACCTACGTATAGTCATTAATTTCATCACAGCCTATCAAAGTCCACTGCCGCACATAGACCTCCCATAGATTGCCTTATATGGGATTATTTTCCATAGTTGTTACGCTTAGCAGGTGGGTTGACAAGCGCAGTTTTTCATTTTCTAGTTAAGTTCGCGTTTCGTACCAGAAGGGTATTCAACGGGTCCCTAGTACTAAGCCTCCGCTGTCCGGCCGTCAGCGGGCTGTATCTCATGATCCGTAATAGATAGACAGTTGATATTTTCACAGAATGTGTATTTCTGTTGCCGCTATAACAGCGAATAATAATAATAAAAATACATTAAAAATTAAAGGAGCTACTACAAACGTGTTTTTCCCTACATAGTATTAAATCTTGTACGATGGTACGGAACCCTTTATGCGCGAGTCCGACTCGCACTTGGCTGGTTTTTTGTTATAAGGTCCTGAGTTTGTTTCTCTTTCGCCTCTTACGATACCCACGGGACGATATGGGGTAGTGGATATTCTTATAATATAACATTCAATTATTTCCAGTAATTTTAAGAGTTATGACTATATATAATTTAAAAAAAGAACGTCACACCCACACTAGCATTTTCTCCTGTATCGTAAAGGCAGTTTACATACATAAATTTCACAAGGTTTGTCCATCCAGACCCGGAACAATTATTTATAAGGCCATACGTACATCAACAATTATTGTAGTTCCGTGCGGGATTCGATACCCGCGGCCCTCAGCGCTAGCAGCTCAACTCATGACTAATGGTAAGCCACTGCGCCAAGGAGCCGTCACTTAATCGTTATTTTCTTCACTTCCCTATGAGATATTAAATTTACCAATGCTTATAGCCCTTTTCCTATTTGCGCAAGTTAGCATATAACCTTGAGAGATTGTCAATCTGCGCTACGCTGTATGTGTATTGAGTAACGCTGTTTGATTACCTAACAATGTTGCCAGATCCAAATTTGCGTTTGCCGTGTTTGGTGAGCAAAACTGCCGTGTTTCTATAGAACATAGGTCTTGGTATTGCCAGTATTGCCTTAGCAGCATGTACGGGTCACAGTTTGCGACTCGCACAGCTTCTTTGGTAGTTAAATTAGTTTATAGCTATTGTAGGTTAAAGACAGTTTAAGATGATAGTACGTAAGTAAGAGTAGCGTTTAAAGTAAGCACACGTTACTTTAGCAGTTTATACGTGGTAGAGCCATGCTGCAGCTATATTATGGTTGTAACACGAATTGGTTGGTTCAACCGGGGTAGGACCACGCTCTTACAGAATACCAGCGTAAAATAGCAGCTTAATGCTGCTGTGTTTCGTATGGTGAGTGTAGAGAACCGGAGACCCTTTTTACTGGAAACGAGGCATTCCATCTAAGTCCTCAGAGGTGACAACGCATCTGCATTTTGATTCTTAATCGAGGATAGATCAAGATGTCTATGGGCCACAGCATCCACTTACGATGAGATGGACTGTGTGCTGGTTTGTCGCCCTTATTCTGTGATGAATCGTAATTATTCACGCAAAGACCAATACACTAAACCGATTGCGTCACATAAGGTTTCTTGTGACTCCAGCATGCTCAATGTAAAAATTAAAGAGCTTGTGTGGGTGTCATTGACACATTAATTGTTATTTATGTTTAAAAAGATAAATGCGTATAATATAGCATATAGAATACTTACACTATCGTATTAGGATAACCTGTAAAGATAGTTGTAAGTGTTGAAATAAACAAAATTAAAAAAAAATTGTCCAAATATTTTTTAATGACACTGACAATAATTAACACGCAGGCGGCGATTATTGGCCCCTAGTTCTTGGATGGGTCTAAAATGTTATGGGTGCAAGCTATGTTTGTAAAGAAACTTACAAAGTTTTTGTAACGCGTCGAATTGTTTTACAGCATTCTAAATAATTTCTTGCGAGTTTTGTTGGTAGTACCTACCACAGGTAGTACGCAACAATTTGTAGTGTACGTAGTCCATTCTTTAATTATAGTATGTTCTAGAACATACCGTATCTTCTCCTTTTCGTATAAATCACAGAACACAGTTAATCTGAGGTTTATATCTATGTTTATAGTGCGGCTTTTGTCCTGTTCTCAGAGTCACAATGCTCTCGTTCCAAGAGATCGCGTTTAAGGCGGAACTGGACCGACATGAACATCCAACCCAGGAGTTCGCCGAGCAAGCTCTCTTGCTATGCGACGAGGACCCGGCTACAAGGGCTAGTGTTATAGAGGAGTTTAGAAACATGATATTTGGTGCGTAGATTGTATACGTATTGAGAAAACACATAAATCTGTAGTCCTGTATATTAATAAATAACGTCATGGTCGGACACGAGTCACGTAAGCTCATCATCATCAGAGGATTATAAAACAGACGAATTTTTTTAGCGATCTCAACAACGACCATCTCAATCGGTCTGGGTATTTACGTCGTAAACGAAATGATTATACCGCCATCTATCGGAAGCCACGAGATATTTTTTCTTAAGCGCGTAGAGGTACCGAGATATTCCATTCCATCTTAGTCCTCAGGGGTGACTACTGACAACGCACATATATATTGTAGACATGAGTAACTCAGCGAAATTCCTTGCATTAACTCAGTAACTCAGGTCACAGAACAAATGATCAGGCGCAGTCAATTACTCTATGGGCTCATTTCGTTAATTCAAAATTTCGTGGCGCAACTAATTTTAAACACATCTGTCAAACTCATCCATCTGTCAAAATAAAACCGTGTGGCCAGTAAGTAAAATAAAATGTAGAAAAGAAAGATTACCTACATGTTATGTACTATGTATCACTCCTTTTCCATTTCACGGAGTTGCAGTTTATAAAAATAATATAAAATAACATCTTCACACCTTTCGAATTTTCCGGTCCTGCGCTGTGCGCCAACAAATTTTTAAGAATCGAGTTAATTAACGCGCAGTGTTAATATTTTGATTCTGGACAAGTGGTCACTGGTCTTGAACTTTAAGTGATCGTAAACGCGATTGCTGAATGCAGATTATGTGTATGTGACGATCACATTGTGATCGAATCCTGGGTTAGGGTAAGTTAAGATTAATATATATTATATTAGGTATGCGTCAGATATATCAAAACGAATCTAAAATCCGATTTCAAACACAAATCGAATCGTATCGATTTCTCAAACTAGAAATCCGTTTTCAAAAATCGACCTAACTAAGCTACGATCTTACGATCTGTACACTGTACACCCAAACGAATCCAAAGTTTGGATTTGGTTATTGTCGATTCGGATTTCTTGCAAACTGATGTGTAGAAATCTGTTTTCTCAGTTTCTCTCTTTCTAACCAAACACAACATAGCCGAATGAAAAGGATGGCGTGAATTTTGCGATTTGGATTTCGGTTTGTCGGCTATGGAAATCATTGCACATTGAAATATGCGATTAATATTATCCTTACTGCTAAGAACTTAAAGTCTATATTTGCTTTGCAAGATTATGTGTTGATGAATTTTTGGTTCAGTGTTTGGGTGTTTACTTACTAGAATCTTTGAAATATGCGATCTATATCGTTCTTATTGTTAAGAAGTTAAAGACTATATTTGCGAGATTGTTTAAATATTTATTTTTGTTTTTGGTTTAGTGTTTGTTTACTAGAAATTATCTTTTGTTTTCATGTTGCTTTCGTTTAGATGCAAATTTGACCTTGGTGATAAATGCGCGCGTGCCAGTCAGTCGCATCATATGATGGATATGTTGTAATTACAAGTATGTTTATTGCCCGTTTGTTTAGTAGAGTTTAGAGTTAAAAAAATAAGTTAACTAAGTGAATTGTGTGTGAGTATATATATAAGTTTACATAACAGTGAGGTATTGACTCATTTTGACAAAAAAGAAAATGCTTCTGGAGTTGCAGTGTAAATATATCATATAAATATACAACGGGTAATCTAGAAGCTCATTTAAATTTAAAACAATCTCACGCTTCAATTTATTTGGCGCAAAAGATAAGTACCGATTTAGGAAATAAAAAAAATATATTAAGAAATCATTGTAAACATGCCGATTTTAAAATGCGCCAGATAAGTTTTAATTTCCTACAAAACTTTTCTGCTAGTCCTAAGCCTAGATAATCGCGCAAATCTGTTTCTGTATTACATTTGCGGTTGTCGTTTCGTTAATTTACAAAACGAAATATAAATACGCAAACGAATTGGCGTGGCTAAGCGCAACTGAAATCGGATTTTGAAATCTGAAATCGGATAAATATCCGTTTGCGTTCAAATTCAAAAACGCCCATGACCAGGGTGATGCAACTATGTATGAAAGCAGAAAAATCTGCACACAATCATGATTTTGTCAATGTGCATGTTGGGCTTGTAAAAATAAAGCGAGAAAAAAATATTGCTGTTTCTTTCCTTCATGTTGTTTTAAATTGCCATTTTAAAAATTAGATACAAAAATTCATATTATATCGGAAGAAACTAAAAATGTTAATTCTCGTATTCTTCGTAGGCGAATGCACAGTCACAATATCGTCGTGAATATACAGTAAAGATTTTTTGTGAGATGTTAACTCTGTATAAGATATTGACTATTTCATTATTTATGAATTCATTATTTCAAAATTTTATGCACGATGTGTGATCATCATCGAAAGTAAGTTACGTGTTGTGCAAATAAAAAAGCACAAAATCATCTGATCACTTTCTGCAGGTTTCCTATAATAGGAAAAGAAAAACTTATGACAATATTGTGGTAAGTCTATAAACATTTTGAATTTATTGACCGTTATTTGTAGGTATTATTACTATATTAACTCGAATTGTATCTGTTTCAGATCACGTATTTCGGCTGAGTTAAGTTTTCACCATGTGAATTTTGCTGATTTAAATTTACGTTAATATTCTGTGAAGAATAACTCTCTGACAATAACATGTGTTATATATCAGTAACAAGCGTGGAAATATTATGTGCAAAAGTAATAAAAAATATCAATAATAATGTATAGTTTATAAAACAATCTGTCTTCCAGAAAATAAAATTACATAACTATACATATTTATAGTTTTATTTTATCTCACATACCAATCTAAAGTATATTCGAGTAATTTTGGTGCAACCTCTCCAATGTATGGTAATTTACCCCATAGGTTTGTGAGGCTTGAGCCAAAATTACTCGAATATGCCTTAAACAAAAAGTTCAAAGTACAAAATACAAAGGTTTGAAATTCCCGCTAAAAAAGTTTTATATGGGCGCTCACCGTAGCGCTTTTATTGTACACTCAAAGACGTGTTTCCGTTTTTTAGTATGAAGTTGGCGTTCTTCTCTTGGTAGTTGGTAGAGAGTAATTGTGTTCTGTGCCCATGACTATATTATATTAATATTATATGATACGACTTATGTGTAGTTGTTTCGACTATAGTATAATGGCTATACCAGTTATGAGCAAATGTCAATAAGATAATAAGCCCTACGAGCGTAGGGCATCAAAAATTGAGTAAGACTCATTTGAGTGTTCCCCTCCACGGAAATCTTTAGTAAAAGGCGAAAGATTTATACGTTTTGAAGGAAACCAGAGTGAAGTTATAGACTTTACCTTAATGTTATATCCACCGTAGACGAACATATGTAAAGCATGAATTTCTTTGACGCAGCGCCATCTAGTACCTACTCAGGAAACAAGATATACTATTTTAATATTCACGCAGAGATACTTCTAAGCACAAGTCAAACGAATGCGTAATCATAGGTAACACACATCAATCAGTTAATACACTTAATCACTCAATCAATTAATACGTAAAACTTAAATAATTAAAGCGGCAACTAACAATGTACAAGCATCCCAATGCCTCCGGTAGATGGCAGTAAAACCATCTCGTTTAATATTTTGCCAGACAGAAATCATGAATCTATAGGCTATTATTTATTCTGTTCTATAGGTACCTATCAATACACAAAGCTCCGTGAAATATTAAAAGCGACGTGGAAGTGGAACAGCTTAAATTTGCGAGAAACATCAATCACAAATCCACCGCTATCAAACGCGTCTTTTAAAAAAAGCAAATCTCCTGCTAGGGGAGAGGCCAAACACAAAAACGGTTACTAAACACGAATGAAGAAAGATTAGAGCACCTAAGTTAAAAATATATAATAAGAAAAGCTAAAATTTACTAATCGAGATAAACAGAATAATTAAGAATAGGTGTAAGAAATTACTAGGTACTATAAGATTATAGGTAATAGAAAAATACATTAATAGGTAATGATATACGCTATACTGGACATGGGACTTCTTAATAACCTAGACGTCCAATGTCCGGTACTAACTTTTTTAATTATCGCCATGTATCGTCAAATTGCAAAATAAAACTGCTTGTGTGTTTAGAATTAGAAAAAGCTTAGGTCACATAATAAATAATAGTACTACGCTGGGTAGGTACCTATATAAGTGTGCATTACGTGAACAGAAAGAATATAAATGACTATGAAAGCATGAACAGTCTATTGGTACAACCTTACTTCGAAAGAGCATTACAGAACTGCCAATAGATGGCGCTTACAAATCATACCAACTAGAAACATCTCTTATCTTGGATTCTTGCGTTCATATCAGCTTGCCAGGCGCTTTGCGAAAATTGTAATAATAGTACATTAAACTTTTTAGAACGGTTAGACTACGGGTAGACCACTCTTCTTTGTGATGTAGCAGCCCTCACAACATTTTTATTTATTAGTAAGATTAGTCGTAGTTGATAAAGTAAAATTACGAAGATAAAATTAATAATTGAAACAATTTTTTACTCGGATTGACACTATTTACACCGAATGTGACAAAAAACTACTCATAAAGGAAAATGTAAGAGGCCACAAAATTTATTACAAAAATGAAAGTTCTTTAAAATAGTTCGTAAGAAAGTGTACTGAAAATTGAAAAGTAGACGCAAAGATAAAAGTAGCGATGATAAAATTTTGAAGAAAAATACAATAAAGATAACGAAAGCATAAAAATAAATAATGCATCAAGCGAATTTACGAAAAAAAGAAGAAATTGTAGTCCAGCAAACTTCTCCCAGAAGAATAGCTATATTGAGCCGAAATGAAAAAAGATGAGATGTAACAACTTTCCAGAGTGATATATTTTTAAAATTATAATTTTAAAATATTTACATCTTTTTGATGCGATTTTTATTACTGACTTACTAAAATAAATGAAATATTATGGTAGATTATATTGTACGTGCTTAATTTTACCATTTTTTATTTTCGATATTTTTTTTATATTTTAGAGTTAAAATAACATTGTAATACAATTCGTCGTTTTTTTTCTGTAGTCTTTAATAGTATCAATTACCTACCAGTAAGATTTTTTCTTTAAAGATAATGAAACCTAAAATTATATAATTATCTTCTTAAAAGTAATAAAATAATTACCCTTTCTAATATTTATATAAATATTTTGTTATACAAACTTTAGCTATATAATAGTGTATTTTTAGTATTTTCTAACTAACAAAATTAAAGATAAACAATCGTATCATGCTGATTTTTTTTAGCAATTTTAAAGTTTTAAAAAGTTTACGCGTTTTTCTACTATTAAACTGTTTAAATGAAAAAATGTTTTAAACTACACCAGTTTATTCTAAGATGTTTGAAATTTGAAACTAATATTTTAATAGGAATTTAAAAGAATAATGTCACAAATCGCTTTCACGGCTGGGATAGCAATTTGTATTTTGATTTTTGATCTGTCTGTTGTTATGAACTCCTAGTTATCACCGCAGCGAGTCTCTGTCTGTCCACGGTCTGCGGCTGCTGCGGGCATTTTGTTGGATTTTTTTTAAACTTACTGTGGATGCTTGTTAATTTATCTCGCTCTTATTTATGAGGTTTCTCAATAGACAAAGCAAGCAAATGATATTTGAACTGTCAGTTGTTATACAATTTTGAAGATATTGTTGTCGAAAATAACGAGAAATCAAAGTAATATTAATTACTGGTAGTTTTATATGTCTTTTCACATAATATATTTCTTGTGAAATAATGACCTTATGTAACCTTTACGATGTTTTTTGTTATTCTATAGAAATTTTTTCGTTGATGCCTGGTTTATGTCAAAATGTGTTTGCGCAGGATACATTCCAAAGAGCCCGGACGGAGACAAAATTTTAAAAATGGTTATTCAAGTTTTAATGGCATGCAAATAACCTGTACAGTCGTACAGCTCAAAATAAGATATTACAGACAGACACTTCAATTTTATTTATATATAGTTACAGGTTTTTTACTATTTTTAAATTATTACATATAGATTATTTTTGAATTTTAGTTACAGTAAAAATAATTTAAAGTACCTAGCTATATTTTTTTAGTTCTTTTGTCGGTGGAAGCTGTGATGTAGTTAACACACACGACTTTTTGTATTTACTAGGTAGAATTAGTCGAAAGAGAGATCAACACATCAATGTCAGTTGCTTATTTCTTTAAATAAATAAAACAACAAGGTTTTGATCAAAAGCCTAGGTTTTTTTATTAAAAACCATAAAATTGTTTTCTCATAAGCCTGCGACATATACCTGTATGTGTATTTTATTCGTCTGTTTTCTTGAATCACGACTACTCACTTTTCTTTTGTGACCGCGGTTGGCGGCCGACCTGTATTTACTTCATCTTCAAGTCTTCCCGGTCCTGTTTTGAATCCATTAAATTAATTAAAAACCATTGCTCGTGTACGAGCAGACTTATGGAGCGAACTCACCATAAGTAGTCGTTTTGAACCATTTTAACCCCCGACGCAAAAAGAGGGGTGTTATAAGTTTGACCACTGTGTTTGTCTGTCTGTCTGTCTGTGTGTTTGTCTGTAGCACCATAGCTCTTAAACGGGTGAACAGGTTTTCTAGCGGTGGTTCTAAGATATGTTTTATCAAAATCGGTTCAGCCGGTTCAAGGTCATCAGCTCTTTTGCTAGCGGGTTTTTTTTTCAGAGAGGGGCGAATGCAATCCACACCGTTTGGACGATGCTTACTTGCTGCGCTTTTTGAGAGCACGTCGCTTTGTGCCGGCGCGAGCACACAGATTGGTGCGTTGCGTGCAACTTTATACAGTTTAAAATAGATTAAAAATTTTCTAGGAGAGTAAGGGAACACACTTTTTTAATGGAAATAAGCGAAAAGTATGGGGTGATTAACGAGCTTGCAGTTCACTTGATGGTAAGTGAATGCTGTGGCTCTTATATTTCTATCCTCGATTAGTATAAGGACGAATAATCTTCTTCTTCTTCTTCTCACCAGATGTCGCTATTGTCATCATTATTGGAAAAGTACCTTTTAAATAAAACAAAAACGTTTTACATCTTTGAAATAAAAGTTTTCAGGTTTCTAGTTGATGAATATAGACAAAAAAGTGCGCAAGTGCTGTGTTATTTAATTGTTTACACATTTTTAACTTTTTTTAACTTTTTTACTTTTAAGAATATCCGCAGATTGGTTTATCGGTTTCTAATCTAATTATCTAATTAATATAAAATATAACTAATATTTCAGAAAGGAACAATAGTTTATCTCTACACTTCTAACTTCGAACAAATTAACTTACCCCGCCATGAAGTCTGTCAAATATTACAACATTTTAAACTGTTACATTGTGCGATCGTGAACCCCCTGTTTTTTCCTTCTACTTTACTTGTTCTTCTGGTTATGGTACGCTGAATACAACATTGGCAAGAATTTCTTGAAAATGTAGTAGGTAACAAGTATTTGTCTGCGTAGGTAACACCATCTTACCTATTTCTAATTTCAAACACAATCGCGTAAAGCCGTTGGTCATTGGTCATGTTGGATTTCCATCCCTGTGGTTTATTGGCTTAACTCTACCACTCACTTAAAAAAAAAACGTAATTCCTTTTTTACCTGCTTTTCTATTCTGTGGTGTTATTGATATGTTTCTAAGTTTAAATTAATTGTATTGTGGTGACGAGTCGAAATCGAGAGTAAGTCTCCTAAGCTGTCACCATACTGTAATAAATTTTAATCTCATTGTCCTTCCATCGTCCCATAGATGGCGTAAGTTAACACGCAATGAAGAGATAGATCTTATAACTTCCTATAGATGTTTATATAACCATCTCCTTTACAGCAGATAAAAATACTCTGGGTGTTTTGATTCTTTTTTTATTCTGAGGCAATGAGGGCATCCACGACTTTTTCTGTCACCAGGGCGGCGCCACTTTACTGTGAGGTATAATCAATCATTTGACAGATTTCATAGCGGGGAAGATAATTTTTTAGAAAAATGTAAAGGTTAATGTTTCTTTCTGTACTATTAGTTATATTTTATATTAATTACATTAAAAATAAATAAACTAAACTATGAATATAACTAAAAGTAAAAAATAAATAAAAAGAGGTATAAAGTACAAAAAAATTAAAGATCAAATCACTGACGCATTGTGTTGTGTGTTAATATACCTAACACTCTAGACTAGAAACTGATAAACTATTATTTAAAACAACTTTCTTAATTAAGTGACACTGCATAATAAAAACCTTAAATCAGCCACAACTAGCGACATCTGGCGAGTGGAAGATTGCCCTCATTGGGAGCAGCTACAAAGGCTGGCAAAGGCTTATTGCGAACGTAGATCTGCCTTCCCAGCGTGTGATGATTAGGCAAATCCACCCAACATTGGGAGAGACTCTGTCCAGCAGTAAACTTTTACGGGTTGATGTTGAAAGAAGAAAAATTATTAGATATTATGTATTTACTATCTTTTTTCAAATTTTCACGCTGTCATTTCACTACTGGACAACTCTCTCTTGTGGGTAAGATTTGCTGTTCAGCTCTATAAATACGTTTAAATTTCTTTTTTTCGCTAGCGTTTTCTTGAGCAACTGATAAAGTTTCCTTCTTTCTAGAAAGAAACACAACACGTACAAATTAATAGAAATTAATTTGTACGTAAGTACAATTACTAAATCGACTTCTTACGTATTTCTAGTTGGTTCGTTACTGCACATTCCGCGAACAAAACCCGCAGCTGTGGCGGGACGTGTACTGGTATGGACTGGCGCGCCTTGGCAATGTGTTCGAGGGGGTCTTGTTCGACAGGCCGGATGTCGGCAGGCTAATTATATGCAGAATAGGTATTTATTGACTAATACCCGATTCCTATATTCATAAAACGTTTCGTTCCCTGTTCAGATCATCCACGAAGTGCATTTGGAAATCGTTCTTATTACAAACGATTTGTTTACCAACTTACGACGTACAAGTGGTAAAATAAAAAATTTTGCACAACCAACCGAGTTCATAACTCAAAACTACTGGTCAGATGATCTTGATCAAATTTTTATGGGACCACGTGAGAAGCATCAGCTTTCAAATAAAAAAACATCAAAATCGGTTTACGTAGAAAAAAGTTCTGAGGGAACACACATCAGTCGAATGAGGGCATCCACGACTTCTTCTGCCACCAGGGCGGCGCCACTTAAAAATGAGGTATAATATTTGACAGATTTCATAGCGAAGAAGTTAATTTGTTCGGAAAATTCTTTCTGTACTATTAGTTATATTTTATATTACTTAGATTAAAAACAAGTAAACCAAACCACAGATATTCATAAAAATAGAAAAATTAAAAGAAGAGTTAAAAGTGTGCTAGAAATTAAAGAGCAAACCACAGAGGCATTGTTTTGTGTGTTAATATAATACTCTAGAAACTGATAAACTTTTATTTAAAACTAATTTCTCAATAATTGACAAAAACTTCATCTCATTGTCAACTACCGACATCTGGTGAGCGGATGATTATTAGCCCTCATTGTGAACCTCCTTCTTTTTTAGAAAATGAATCATCTTTCGGAAATTTTGAAATAGTTTATCGTTAAATAATTTTTTGCAAAAAAATATCTCAGGGATGACACCTATCTAATCTAAATTAGATAAATCATTATTAATTAAATTATCTAAAACGTAATTTTATGCAAATCATTAGAGCTGTTTAAGAGAAACGAAAATGATGGAAAAGAAGTCCTAGCAGTCCAGTTGATGGTAAATGGATACTGGGAGTGGGACCTACAACCAAAACTATTCTTTATCTATAATCAAAACGTTTTTACTTTTTACGATAGTGAATAATTATGACTTAGATAAATAATAATTATAGCTTAAATTTCTAATTTTTTATTGCTACATCTGTCTTGGAAGTAGTACAAAACAGACTATACAGTTAAGCACAGTTTTTTTTAATTTTCATAAACTAAAAGTGATCAAGTCCATATCTTTTACAATAAGTTCTAAAAATTTTTGACACTAATCGATTTTTTTTACTATTCTAAGCCAGCGCTTAACTACAATCCCACCTGATGGTAAGTGGTGATGTACCCTAAGATGGCAGCAGTATAACCCTAAATTTTACGCTGGTATTCTGTTAGAGCGTGTTCCTTCCCCAGTCGTGTCGACCCATTCGTTCTACAAGTAAATAGCTGCAGCCTAGCTCAATCACGTATGAAAACTGTACTGTGATAAAAGGTTAATCGCAATCTTTTGTAGGTTTGTGGGACCCAGACATGTTCCCGGCGGAGGAGCTGATCCGTGGCTGTTTGCTGCTTCTGGAGGTGGGCATCATGCAGCCCAAGCTGCAGGTGCTAGGCGGCACCGCCATGGTGGACTGCGAGGGCATTACCATGAGGCACATGCGCCAACTCTCACCATCTGTAGCTATACAGGCAATGAATGTTATGGGGGTAAAACATTTTACACATTTATTTTCCTCTCTCTCTCTCTCTCTCTCTATCTCTCTCTCTCTCTCTCGCTCTCCTCTATATTTTTGCGTGTAACATTGCACTACTGCATACCTCTATCTTGTGGGTAAGATTTGCTTTAAAAAATTTAGTTTATCTTCGTTACAACCTCTCAAAAGTCCACTGCTGAACCTAATAGATTGTCTCATAGGTAGACATCTACCATAGTTGCCACGCTTGGCAGGCGGGTTGGCAACCGCAGTTGTGTATTATTTTGAGCTGTTATCAGAAAAATGTTGATGCCAATCTCCTGTTTCATTTTCCTCTGTCTCCTCTTACGACGCCCACGAGATGATATGAGATAGTGGATTCTGTTCCGCCGCCACTACACAGTTTGTCTTAAATGGAAAATTAAAACTATTTTTTTTTGTACAAAATTCTTTTGAAGTGAACACTTGTTTAGAATCGTTGTGATTTGAAACTCGATGAAACGAAAAAGCGACACTAAAAAGAATCAAACATATACATCTATAGGATTTAGCCTGCGAGAGAATTAGATAGAATGTTAATAATAATAATCATATTATTATTAAAATTCTATCTAATTGTTTTCTTCGTTCTTCGGAAAATCTAAAGTTGCTAACACCCTTACACGGTACTGGTTGTTTGTCCCACTCTTTCGCTCTTACGGCTACAAGACTCTGGAACGAAATACCTCTTGACATTAAAAAAGCTTCCAACATGTTTCTTTTTAAAAACAAAGTTCGTGAACATTTTAGTAAAGCAGTGAATTAGGCTTTTTTCTAAAGAATGATTCTATCGTCACATATTTTCCTTATTTATCATGGCACAGATATATATGTATATAATATAATGTATTTAAGTAGACTTATGTATGTGTGTACGTCTGTATTAATATATTTACATTTTATGATATATGTATAGAATACGTTTTATATATTATTAACATTCTTTATTCATTATATATTATTTATATTCTGGTTTATTCGAACTTCGTTACCTTTTTTTTCTCATTATTAGATTACTGCACTACCTCCCATATGTTTATCTCTGCTTAGCCTAATGGTTGACTGGGAGAGAATGCCTTAAGGTATTAGGTCCGCCATATGTACGATTTTTCTTTTGTGCATTAAAGTTTAAGTAAATAAAAAATAAATAAGGTAAAACCAAACCTTTAAAACCAAAACTAGGGGGGGGGGGACAGAGACAAAAACGCAAAGTCGTGTATTATTACTAATATATTAAGAAAAAAATAGCAAACAAGCTTTGGCAATAATTAGGAACACTTTGAAAAATCAACTTATAAAAAACTAACTGCACTACACAATACTAAAATCGACTAAAATGTTTACTATATTCTCAACTGTAAAAATGGCGTCGATAAAGCAGCGCCCTTTTGACCTTTTATTATTTGATTGACTGATATAGAGCTATCGTATCACAGAGCCACCTATGCAACCAAGGCTGTAGTTTTTGAGTTTTAAGAAAGTGACCATATTAACCGAATGACCATACCCTCACGTGATAATTACCCTCACGTACTATACACTGAATACAGTATACAGTGTTTCCTATTATTTCGGTTTCCTTTTCTAAACGTTTCACTTGTTTCTTTCACAACTGCACACACATGTTTCTTTTTTTTCTCTTTACCGAGTATTGGCGATATAGAATATCCACTAACCCATATTGTACCGTGGGTGTCGTATGAGGCGAAAAAGGGAAACTGAACTTGTCGATGAGCAGGTTTTGCCAAGACGCCTGCCAAGTGTGGCAACTATTGCATAATTCTACGTACGCAATTTATGGGGGAGGCCTATGTTCAGCAGTGGACTTTTACAGGCTGTAATGGATGGATGTAATATCAATAATTAAGATTTTCTAATTCATTCAGCAGTATGCCTAAATGTTATGGGAATATTTAATTTTGAACATTTGATACACTTAGGAAAAAACCGACATCTATTTGTTCAGTGAACAGAAATTATTTGAATTTTGCGCAAAATTTTTGTGTCCAAATTATTTGCCTAAAATTTGACATCGGCATTCGGGTCATCAGTTTAAAGTATCATGCAGAATAATATATCGTAAAAATTTAAAAGTTTCTACACGTGTAATGCTTCGTGAGTTCGTGACCTTAAAGCTGCCGTTTTCCAATAAGCGATGTTTATCGAGAAAGTTACTGTGTACCGAGAGAGAATCGAACGCCGTTTCTGGCAAATTTCGTATCCCGTTAAAATTAATAACTTAAGAGGCTCGACGGCGATGATGCCACTGCGATTAAAATAGCTGCCGGGTCAACGATGTAAAGAAATTAAAAAAAAAAACACGCCTAAAGTGTTAAAAGTTAAAGAGTCTGAAAACGTTTAAATATACAAAAAACTAACTTATTACTATAAACCGCGTGGTTCAGGGATGGGCATAAGTATGTACTTAATGGGGAAAAGGAATAATTATTATGAATTAAATTCTCTTTACATATAGCATTTAAAAGCAGTATCATTAGCACGACTTGAATTATGCACTGCTGTAAATGTCAAAATTAACAAGAATAATTTATGATAAATTTAACACTCGCTATGAAATACACCATATTTTTGCCTTTTCCGATTCCAAAAATAGTTTTTTCCTGGATCAATTCTTGTCCACATCGCTGGAATATTTTGTTAGTAATCGTATCGCTAAGAGTCACGAGAATTTAGAGCCTAAAATTAATAACTTATAAGACTCGACACCAATGATGTCACTGCGATTAAAATACTCGTAGCCGGGTCAACGATGTGAAGCAATTAAAAAAAAACCACGTTAAATGTGTGTTAAAGTGTCTGAAAACCAACTTAATATTATAAACTGTGGATCAGGGATGGGCATAGGTATGTATTTAATGGGGAAAAAGAATAATTACACTCAATTAAATGCTCTTTATTTATTGGCATATTTTAAAACAAGGATTACAAGTGTCCTTATCATTCATTTGATTTTAAAGTTCAAAGGCTAAAAACTTTTTTGTACTCGTATTACAACTACAACGATCGCGAAATAATTCTCGTTGTTGTTATATATTGTGTAAGTTAGGGTCAACCTGAGGGGTCAACTTACTTTAGTGTTTTTTTTTTAAATGAAGTTCTATACTTAAATCGAAGGACTCTTCCGCATAAAAATATTATGCTGAATTTCATTGCATTCTTTTTCTATTCACTGCCTCGTTGGTCTAATGGTCGTAAACGCGATTACTGATCACGAGACCCCGGGTTAAATTCCCGGGTCGGGCCAAAATCAGTTAATGGGTTTTCTGTTAAGAAATTCTCAGTGACAGCCCAGAGTTAGGAAGATGATGGTGTCCCATCCCCGTGCCGCGTCGCCTGATATCTTTCCGGTCGTGTCGGATTACCGTTCAATCGGAATATGAGAGTATGCCTGTGCTTGCGCATACATTGAGACACTATAATTCTGTCCTGCACGGATGACTAGTCTTCAGTTGGAACTGACCGCCGTAACCGAAATTCGATCTGGAGGACATTTAATTTTTATTTTTATTGTCTGACAAATTGCAATTACCTAAGTTCATTTAACGATATAATCGTGAGTGAGGGACAATTGTCAAAACATATGACGTCATATTTCATCTCTGACTTATACGATAGTTAAGTTATTTAATTTAATTATTCATCAGTTTTCAGACGAATCAGAATCGACGGACGCAGAAATAAGCATCATTAAATTTTGTTTATCTTCGTTATAGCCTATTAAAAGTTCAATGTGCTGAACATCACCCATAGATGTGATATGAGGTCAACAAATTAGGGGATAACCTGCCGTAGTTGCCACGCTTGGCTAGGGTAGGCAACGGCATTTTTTTTATTAAGCTGTTATCAGAGTGATGCTTTTTTTAACTTATTATAAGCTAGTGCTTGACCACAATCCCACCTGGTGGTAAGTGGTGATGCAGCCTTAGATGGTAAATCGCACCGTATTAGCGTAACAAAAGCCTATTCACTCTTGCCTTGAAGACGCCCAGATTGTATTCGTACGGAAAGATAGACGCCGGCAAATTATTCCACTCCTTTGCTGTACGCATTACAAAAGATGAAGCAAACCGTTTGGTTCTAATGCGTGGAATATCGACAACAAAGGGATGAAGACCCGCCGACCGCCTGGTTGTCCGATGGTGGAAAGGAGAGGGAGGAATTAAAGCGTGTAATTCCTGCGCACACTCACTGAAATGCATCCTATAGAATACCGAGAGACTGGATACTCTGCGCCTGTGCTCGAGGCTGACAAGATTGGTTTCAACCAAATCAAGGTCACCAATGAGCCTCTTAGCACGTCTCTCCACTGAGTCCAACGCTGCCTGGTGGCATTTTGCAGCACCAGCCCATATGTGACAGCAGTACTCCATGCACGACCGGACTTGCGCTTTATATAAGGTAAGAAGCTGCCCCGGCGTGAAGTACCGCCGCACCCTTGCAAGGACACCAAGTTTCCTTGCGGCTGATTTGGCTCTGGACTCAAAGAACCGCCCATAGTTGAGGTCGGAGAAAATTCAACCCCTAACAACTGAAGGCGGCCAGTGTACTCCAAGGAAACATTCCGGAAAGTAGGAGCCAAGGTGAGCGGGCTCCTTTTAGCGGTGAAAAGACACGCTTGTGTTTTGGAGGCGTTAAATCTCACGAGATTGGCATCGCCCCATTCGGAGACTGCCTGTAGTGTGAGACTCACACGTTCAACCATAGCCTCTCTTTCTGACTGACTGGCCCGGGCACCTGGCTGGTATCTCTCCACAACTGTGCTGTCGTCTGCATACCCATAGATACCGGGAATGAGCAGATCATTTATATGCAGCAGGAAGAGAGTTGCGGAGAGAACGGATCCCTGAGGAACACCGGCGTTAGTCGACACAGCATCGGATGAGCAGCCATCGACGACGACCCGGAGAGACCGTTCACTCAGAAAGTCCTTCACCCAGGCAATAAGCCGTACGCTGAAAGCTTGCCCAATATACTAGCGTTCCAAAGCCTGTCAAAGGCCTTCGAAACATCGAGGGAAACAGCAAGTGCTTCACCACTGTTCTCGAGGCCCATATGTGAATGTCATACGCTAGAAGGTCCCCAGTTGATCGATTTCGGCGAAACCTACTACGGCGAATGCTACTGCCCATTGTCTGATTCAGTTTAGTTTCCGTCTATCTCCTCTTACGAAACCCACGGAATGCCTTGGTGTAGTGGATTCTTTAACACCGCCACTATACTGCAAGCCTTTATCGGAGAACGAAAGATGTAGCACTTCTTTATGACACTAATCTCACAGAAACCAATCTGTTCGTAGTTTGCGTTTCCTCTGCACCAGCGTGGCGTCCACGTTGTGAACTGTTCCAGAGTCTTCGAGACATTGTTTCATCTATTCAAGCGCTTCGCTCCGAACGACGAACTCTGGAAGAAAGTCCATTTCCATGGATATGATTACAGTTCTTTACATAGGTATGTTTATCATCCGTTTTTAATCCGTAAACACAACTGTTGGACGTGGGTCTCTCCACCAGAGATTTGGACGTAATTCCTCCGTTAGGCAGGCGGATTGGCGACTGCTGAAGCCATTGGCACATTTTTGAAAAAGGTCAATAGCTTAGCGTCAGGCTGTGGCGCTGTGGGCTACGGGCTTAACATTTAAAACACGTAAGGAACAAAATTTTAATGGGCGACTGGAAAATTTAAATAAATTCTTCCGGGTCTTGGTGTTTTTTCGATAACGTATTTTAAACGCCTTCACAGTACAGGAGAAATTTGAGCAGGTCAAATTTTGATTATTTTCTGGGATTTTGTTTGTAAAAGTTGCCCCAAGAATGAATTACTGACCCGGTGGAGTCGAGTAACTGGTACTACTAGCTTGCGTCTGTTCGTAGTATTTACAGAATGAATATCACTTATTTTTGTAAAACTACTTTTATTTTGTGTACGTACATAACATTTTCATAAATGTACTGAGAGGCCAAAGTTAATATATTAATTTCCTTAAATTTTTGTCGCATTGACTCATTAGGCTTTAAATCATAAATTTCTCTTATGGCCCTCTTCTGTAAAACAAATATAATTTTAGTGTCAGCCGCTTGTCCCCATAGCAAAATACCATACGACATTATGCTATGGAAATAGTTAAAGTAAGTTAGTCGAGCTGTTTCAACACTGGTAAGATTTCTAATCTTTTTTACAGCATATGCTGCAGAACTAAGTCTGCTTGCTAGTTATGATATATGGGGGCTCTTAATTATATAATAAAAAATTTAATTCCTCCCTCTCCCTTCCACAATCGGACAACCAGACGTTCGGCCAGTCTCCACCCTTTCGTTGTTGACTTACCACGCATTAGAACGAAACGGTTCGCTACGTCGTTCATCTTGCGTACAGCAAAGGAGTGGAATAAGTTGCCAGCATCTGTCTTTCCGTCAGATTACAGTGTAGGTGTCTTCAAGGCAAGAGTGAATAGGCTTTTGTTAAGTTAGTGCGCTTCACCATCTTAGGCTACATCACCACTTACCATCAGGTGGGATCGTAGACAAGCGCTGGCTTAGTAGAATATTTTAAAAAAAACGTTAGAAAATCGTATTCTGATACTCAAATTTTTTGTTCTATAGGTAATCTGATTTCTTATAAATGAAAACACAGCTTTCACAGGAATATTATTTAATTAAAATCGTAGGGCCGTCATCGAGAGAGCCGTGGTAGCTCAGATAGTTAGCGCTCGCTGTAAGTTTCAAAGGTACGCGAGCAACCCGGGTTCGATCCTCGCCGGCACCAATGAAATTGTTAATTGCAATTTTAAGTGCTGATTTACCACGTGCTCGGCGGTGAAGGAAAACATCGTGAGGAAACCTGCATGTCTGAAAAATAAGAAAAAAAATATTTCGAAAACATGTGAAGTTCGCCAACACGCATTGGGGCAGCGCGGTGGACATTTCCTTGCCCTAAAACCCTCTCAGAAATGAGAGGAGGCTGTGCCCAGCAGTGGGACGTATAAAGGCTGTATCGAAGGAAAGTTTACATCTCATATATGGTCGCGCCGCGGTAGCTCAATAAGCAACCCGAATTTAATTCTGTCGCCAACACTGTAATTGTTATTTGTAGTTTAAAGTATTTTTATTGTGTTATTGTCAGCGTTCTTGACACTATGCCGCGGGTTCGTACTCTGTGTGTGATGATTTTAGTTTTAGTTTTAATTTTTTTATTACTATACATAATAAGTATTGTATATTTTATATGTAGCAAAACTCAATAGGTACCTATATATTGTTACTACATGCTCGGCGGTAAGAAGAATAGAAGACGTGAGGAAACCTATAGATTCCTAAGGAATTATTTAAGTCCACCAACGTGCATTCGGGCAGCACGGCGGGCGTGTACGTACTCCAACACAATGTCATAAATGAGAATAGGCAGCAGTGTGGCATATTATATAGGCTGTTATTTTTAGTGGCATCTGACAGTCCCATCAACAAAAGAATCGGGTTGTAATATGCATGCTTCTAGATATTAATTCAGCAAATCTCGCAGTGTGGTGGCAAGAGACTCCGTGATGGATTCCTAATCGACTCGTGGGTGTCGTAAGAGGCGTCTAGAAAGTTCTTATGGCTTCCGATAGTGGACCTGGGCGGTGACGGGCAATAGAGTCATAGTCAAAGATATGAGACGTCTGACGCTCAGTACAACGCTGAACATAAACAAGAAAAGTCTTTTAGTTTTTAATATGTCAACACTTTTATTAGTAGACTAGTTCGTATTTCGTTTTATTTTATGTAATAGCAACATTATAATTATAATTTTTACTTACATCTTGCGAGTGAGCTAGACGGGTGAGTGTGCCACTTTTGATCTGTTTCTTTAATACACATAATAATAATTAAATTGGCTTCTATTATTTGAACAAAGAAGCTTATGGTCCTTAGAGTCGGATATTACCAAATTAAATTATATTATTATTATTTTTATTCTAATTAATATTTATATTATTATTTGATTACCAGCGACCTGGTGATTGACCATCTGATACTGCGATTGTGAAACCGCCTGCCAAGTGTGACGATTAAGGTTAATCCTCCCAACGCACTTTCTTCGACTTCAACCCTCAGTAGACCAGCACATGAATAACAACGTCGAAACATATGTCATTAGCTACCCTGTTTCCTGATTTCGTATTGTTGACTTATTCTGTGATTTCTTTTACACACTTGAAATATTTCGAAATCTAGTAAATAATCACGTCCAAGTCCAATAGTATAATTTGTAACCGACTTCAAAAAGGAGGAGGTACTCAATTCGACTGTATTCTTTTTATGTGTGTTACCGCATAACTTTTTTCTAAGTGAACCGATTTTGATGATTATATTTATATTTGAAAGCTGGTGCTTCTCATGTGGTCCCATATACATTTGATCAAGGTCTGACTAGTAGTTTTTGAATTATACTTAATAATTTATATTGAAGTCGGTTATACAAAATTTTTAATTTTACCACTTGTACAGGGTTATTTTTATAAGAAGATAGCCATTCGAAATATTGAATGGTGGTTTAAATATCTGTCTTAAATTTTTATTCTGACTTCTGTTTATCACATTAGGTACATAGACCCGGAATGTCTTCCCAGAAGATACGGAGGCTACAGGCAAGAAGTGTCACTCAACGAGTGGCTGACCAAGATCAGACACTACAGAAACCAGCAGTTCGACGAAGAAATGAGGAGTTTAGGATATGCTGTAGATTAACTATGTTGTCAATCTCAACATGCAATTCTGCATGACTAGATTTAAAAGTAAATGACCTTGCGGAAAAAAAGTGAATACCTCAATAATTTATCAAACAAGACAATAAAAATATTTTATTACATCTATAGAGTTTTAATCATCATCATCATCATTACAGCCCTTCACAAGTCCACTGCTGAACATAGGCCTCCCCCAAGGAACGCCATAAAGCACGGTCCTGAGCCACCTGCATCTATCGACTTCCTGCATGTCTTACCAGGTCGTCACTCCATCTAGTGGGGGATCACCTTACACTTCGCCTATCCGTACGAGGCAGCCACTCGAGAACCTTTTTTCCCCATCGGTTGTCAGTTCTTCGAGCTATATGGCCGGCCCATTGACACTTCAGCTTATTATTCCGTTCATTTCTAAGTTTATCACGCAGAGAAACCCCGAGCATAGCCCTCTCCATGGTTCGCTGAGCGACCTTGAGCTTCCTCATACGGCCAGCAGTGAAGGACCACGTCTCAGTTCCATAAGTCATCACTGGCCACACGCACTGGTTGTACAGTCTCTTTTTCAAGTTTTGAGGTATATATACCTGACGAGAAGGTGTGTCGTAATTTCCCGAACGCTGCCCAGCCAAGTTGAATCCATCGATTGACCTCTCGGTCGAAGTTGGACTTACCTAGTCGGACTATTTGTCCCAGGTAAACATACTCGTCAACAACTTCGAGATTAATGCTCCCAACAACTACCGGCATAGGTGTGACATGGACGTTATACATGATCTTTGTTTTATCCATGACCATCTTAAGACCTATCCGTAGGAGCACTACGTCGACAAATCGAAGGTGAGTGATGTACTCGCCATTGATGTTAATACCGTATCCTTTCCAGTCCAGTCCAGCTTGAAAACGTCTTCCAATGCAGCAGTGAAGAGTTTCGGGGATATAACGTCACCCTGACTTACACCTCTCTGCATTTGGATAGGTTTCGTACTCTGGTTCTGTACTCGGATAGCTGTACTGTACAAACACTTCAGCACTTCGATATACCGACAGTCAAGTTGGCACCGCTGAAGGGGCTGCAGCACCGCCCAAATTTCGACGGAATCAAAGGCTTTCTCATAGTCCACATACGTAAGACAAAGTGGAAAATTGTACTGGTCTTCTATACAATTTGCCGAAGGGTATTTATGTGGTCTATGGTGCTAAAGCCTTTTCGGAAGCCGGCTTGTTCGGGAGGCTGGAAGTTGTCGAGTCTGCGTGCCAGACGATTCGTAATGACTCTCGAAAACAGCACGTAGACGCGGCTCAGAAGGGAAATCGGTCTGAAGTTCTTCAAGAGAGCATTGTCGCCTTTCTTGAAGAACAAGACCACCGCACTTCTGCACCACACCTCCGGAGTAGTGCTACCATGGAGGACAGAATTAAAAAGCTTCTGAAGGTATTCTGAAGGTTCTGAAGTACCGGTTTGCCACCCGTTTTCAGAAGCTCCGCTGTAATTCCATCCTGGCCCGAGGACTTTCCGTTTTTAAGGTGCTGGAGAGCCATTCTTATCTTGCTCAGACTGACGTCCGGGATGTCATCGGAATAGTGTCGGATAAGACTTGCTCTTGGATCGTCACTCACACTTGTGTGTGGCTCCAACGATGATGTGTACAGCTGCTCATAGAACCTCTCAATCTCACTCAAAATCTCAGGTGTCCCGGAAACGATGCTGCCACATTCGGTCTTCAGTTTCGACAGTTGGCTCTTTCTGGCAGACAGATCTCTGGTAAAGACTTTGGAGCCCTGGTTCCGCTCGATCACTTCTTTAATACGAGCAGTATTAAAGTTGCGTAAGTCCCGCCGCATGCATTTGGAGATCTGTCTGTTCAGCTGCCTGTATGCTGTCAAATCTACTGAAGACTGCAGCTTCATTTCCCGTCTAACAGCCATGAGATTAAGAGTGTCATCGGAGAGTTTTCGTGTTCTTCTGCGGCGTGTCTTGCAAAACTTAGCTCCAACCGCATGGACAGTTTCCATGAGCTTGTCATTCATATCGTCCACTGCATTGCAATCTTCTAGGCACTGAAAATGGTTTTGTAACTCGAGCTGAAAGGTTTCGAGATTTTGGATTAGAGCACGAGGGGGACGGAGCGTTGATTTCACCTCTCCAACTTTAGGTTCAGTGTGCCTCTAACCATTCGGTGATCTGTACCAGTTTTCACCCTCGCGATCACTGAGACATCACTGAACAGTTGCCGTCAAGTCGTCATAATGGAGTCAATCTCATTTTTTGTCGAACCTTCGGGGCTCGACCAGGTCCACTTCCTGTGGGCCCCTTCTGGAAGAAAGAGTTCATCATAAAGAGTCCCTCTTTCTCCATGAAGTCGGTTAGTTGCTGGCACCTTGGGTTCCGTTGCCCTATTCCAAATTTCCCTACCCTCAACTTGCCGTTCTCTCTTGTGCCTAGATTTGCGTTGAAATCTCCTATTAACACCGTATAGTGGGTTTTGGAGGAATGCATGGCTCTAGAGATATCCTCATACATTTCCTCCGCCTCCTCATCGGGATGTGCCGAGGTTGGTGCGTAAACCTGTATGACCTTCAGCGAATACCGTTTGGTGATTCTGAGTATAAGGTATGCAATCCTCATCGACACACTCCCAATCTTTACAACGTTGTTAACGAAAGTCTTGTGGACGATAAATCCGACACCTCCTTGGGACAGATGGTCGTCCTCCCGGTTATAGAACAAGTTGCTGGATTCGAGGATTACCGTGTCCTCCCCCTCTCTTCGGACCTCGGATAATCCTATAATATTCCAGCGCAACTTGTCTATCTCTTCTTCCAGCTCCAGGATCTTCTCGTCAGTCCTCAGGGTGCTTGCGTTGTATGTTGCCAGGTCGTTTTAGGTGGCAACCGAACCTCCACCTGAGATTCTTAGCACCCCCTGCCCCGCCTTTACCATGGTCGCCACCGTAGCCAGGAATAGCGGGGCCGCAGGGGACTGGGGCCACCTTTTTGTAACTTTTGTCATGGGGGTTATATTGCCATAGTTGCCACGGGTTGGCAACCGCAGTTTTTTTATTGTTGTTTTGCTGTTATCAGAAAGATGCTGCAGCCCATCTTCTGTCTCAGTTTCCCTCTATCACCTCTTACGACACCCACGGGAAGATATGTGGTAGTGGGTATTCTTACCCGCCACTACACGGGGTTTTAATATTTGAGGTCAATGGCTGACATCATACTTGTAATCAGGTGCTGCTTGTGGGGACTGATCTGCTCGGGTTTACAATATTCTTATAAGTATTAATTTGTATTATTATATTATAGAAGATGCTGTTAATTGAAGATGCTGATAATAAATTTTTATAAATAATTTTGTATCTTTGGTCTTTCAAATAATGACAAGAAAGTGGATATCTGCGGAGTTTTCTTCGCAGTTTCTTGATCTATGGAGAACCAGAGGAATTTTGGAACAATATTAGATTAAAATACGTTTAACAAATCAAATTTTAATTTCATAGTCAAAGACCAAAAGAAGAATTTTCATTTCAATTTAATCCTTTTAAATTTGGAAAGGTACATTTTAACATTAATTATTTCTTATTAATCAACATTTACCAGATCCCTCTTTAGTTAGGGTGCTCCTGCTGTCACTTCATCTATTGTCCAACCTTAAACCTGACTCCCACCTTCATCCATATGCGACGACGGCGACGCTTTATGATTGGCATCAGAAATTTTCAGTTCAGCTACGTTAAATATATCACGTGGCAAATCAGCAATTATTACAAATTAACAATTTCAGTGTGAATTTAAACACGAGCGTGATTGAGGAGGTATGTATTTGTGGATCTTGTATTTTAAAAAGGAAGCGTATTGACTTTTAAAGGATTAAAGCATTATTAGTTTATAAAATTCGTTGTATTGACTTGATGTCTTTCGATTTATCCATTGTCCTATAAAGAAGGGTAACAAACATGAAGCATTAGTCTACGTTGGGCAAGGAAGAAGTATTATTACTTCTTCTTGATTAAATCAACTACATAAGTTAGTGTTGCAGATGCTTTGCATGTTCAATCTATTTTGGTGTTATCTTGTATTTTCTTCTAACTGCTTAATGTGTTGCTTCTCTAATTAATAATTTAAAGTCACTGTAAAGAAATATTATTTTTATTTAAATAACTTTAAGACTAATTTCTAAGGAGTGCATAGCTCAGTAGCTAACACGTAGCCTACGTGTTCGGCGGTGAAGGAAAACATCGTGAAGAAACCTGCATGTCTAAGGCATGCATGTCCTGAACGTCGATGCAAAAATTTCATAAAAACAATAGTTCGTAATTTATGCTAGCGGTCATTGCCACTTGGTGAAACTCTATTTTCATTAGTATTTGATATATGTACTTATTTTACTTATAATTTTAATTTATTTGTAATATCATCATTATGTATCTAAGGATATTTATGTAACTTGTATATTAACCTTAGAGTAATTAGATACATACGTATCCACAACCGTGGCGAAGTAAAAAAGGAGAGATATAATTTCGCCGGTTGTACGTGCAATTCCTATATGCGCCCATAACCCCCTAATTTGTCCCCCCTTTGGATCAATTGATATTGCGCGGGTAACATAAATTTTAAGACGCTGGCATAAAATAAATATGGCGGATATGAATTGTCAAGAACTTGTAAGTTGTAACTTAAAAAATATTGTTAATTAAATTTAACTTAAAAAATTTACATAATAATATAATTTAGTTAATCTGCAGACTTCCTAGGTTATCTGCGGAATAAAAGTAGGTTAGTTAGCAGTATGTTCAGGTGCGGCTGGGGTGGCCCTTAAACCGTCCCAAAGCCGTGTACATTATCTATACATCTATACAAATAAATAAAATTGAAGTGTCTGTTTGTAATGTCAAAATTTAAAAAGTATAAGTCAAAAGTAGTTTTCTCTAACAGTCTTGGTCAAAACCACTTTTAAACTTAAAAATAACTAAAAACAGTATCACGGAAAAAGACAAAATCATTCATAAAATATAGTAATTAAAGTTATAAATTTGCAATACAATCGGCTCTTTGTCTTCCGCGATTTAACGATATAGGCTACACCGTGTAGCATCCGTTAGTATGCAGAATAACTAGGTAAAGTGCAGATATTTGCTACTTTAAGTAAAAGTTTGCACATCGTAACGGATCGCACCCGATAATCTGCAGATTATCTAGCTAATGCGCACATTAACGCATTCCGCATTCTAAAGATAACAGTAATACTACTACCGAATACTAGGTTAAGAATCAGAATGCATATTATGATGATGAACTATGATGAAATACCCTCATAGAAAACACTTTATGTTGCTATTTCACGCTAGTATTCTGTAGGAGCGAGTTCCTGCCCGGTCGAAACCCTTTCGTGCCGCAACCATAGCACATGAGTAAATGAACGGAATTTATTTAATCATGTGACCATAGTACGCTGCCACCACGCAAAAAAATTGTTTTTGAAGTATAACTCATTTGTAATCAGATTAATTTACTTGAATCTTACATTTTGCTGCATCGTCAGCACTTATTCATTAATTATACAGTAAGGAATCCACATTGTATGCAATAAATGACACCACAAGTAATACTAGTCCATAGAAGTGTAGAAAAATTAAATATTAAATTAAAACCCGTAAAATAAAAAAGTGAAATTTTCAAACAAAATAAATATTAAAATAAATTCAGTAAAAGTAAACACTCTGTTTAGACTACGTACCTTGACCCCTTGGAAGAGTGGCAACCTTGTACGCGGGTGGCATGGCGGTTGGCGGCAGGCAGCGTTATTATCGCCACGGCCTTTGGTTCGTTTGACAATGTGCGAAGAAATAAAAACATACTCACTAAACTATTTAGTTATTTTTACCGCCACTTTTTTATTTCGCGAAAATGGAACTCAACGAAATAAATATTATTGCATATTAGTTGCAAAATTTAATGGAACCCTAAATTTTAAAATTTTCAAAATGTCCGCCACGTTCTTGAATGCACAAGTTACATCGCCGCATAATGTTGTCCTGAAGCCTGCTCAACAAATTTCGTTCAGGATCCAGAGCCAGGGCTATTAATTTGTCAAAGGCGGCGACAATACGATTGCGCAGTTCATTTACACCTCATTTTTAATAAAGCCCCATAAAAAGAAGTCTAGAGGAGTGAGGTCGGGCGACCGAGCTGGCCACCTGCGAGGGCCATAGCGCCCTATCCATTGTTCGCCGAACATGGTGTTAAGCCGCTCTCTCGCGAGGAGTACGGAGTGTGGAGGAGCTCCATCTAACTGGAAACTTACCCTCTGGTAAGCTGCCACAGACAATCCTTCTAAATATTCTGTTATTGGGCCGTTAAGAATATTGAGAAACTTCTGTGCATTCAGGTTTCCGTCAATAAAAATAGGGCCGATTATTTGATCTCCGTGAATGCATGCCCAAACATTAACGGAAAAGTACCCTGTAGCAGTAAGACTCTCTAATCGGCTTATCACGGGGCAGCAGCGCCTGCACATTAGCATATTTATAAGGATGTAGTTTGTTCCTTTTCAGCACTACTAAACACACGCCCAGCTTGTCTAAGGCTGCAGGTTGGATTCCGATCGAAATGATCTAAGACTCGTTGTTCGAACGAGGGTGGAAAGTGACGCGGACCAACTCCTCCATGATTGTTGGACACTATGCGCTGATTTTCCCTAATTCTTTGGACAGCACCTAGGATTGTCCGGACGCTAGTAGGGCAGACGCGAGTTGCGCCGTATCTCTCACGATAAGTACGCAGAGTTAACGCTGAATGTTGGCGGCATTCGCCATACAATAAAACCATGTCTGTATACTCTGCCGCACTGTAAAAATGCTGCAGTCTTGGCATTTTCCGCCGCCAACACGTATACACAAAAGTCAAGTAGTGTCAATATCACAATGAAAAAATAATAAAAATAAACGTACTTAAAAATACTTCGACAGCCTTGGCGAGAGACCAGTCTCTCGCCAAGGCTGCCCAAGGGAACTTCTGTCAGCCATCTCTTCCATCTCTCCACAGGGAGGACGACTCACTGGCCCATGCCGCAAAGGAGAAAGCCGGTCTGCTAGGCTCTTTCTTTGCGTCCAACTCGACTCTCGATGACGGGGGGAACACACCGCCGACCATCCCGCGGTGTGAGTGCTCCATGCCGGATGTCCTGTTGACACAGCGCTTTGTTCGCAAAGCACTCTTCTTCCTGGACATCCACAAGTCGAGTGGGCCTGTCGGAATCCCCCCAATTGTGCTGAGGACGTGTGCTCCGGAGTTGTTACCGGTTCTAACGCGTTTTTTTCCGGTACTCCTACTCCCTAGGCGTAGTCCCGAAATCATGGATGACGGCTTTTGTACACCCGATCCCTAAAAAAGGCGGCCGCTCAGACCCGTCTAACTACAGGCCTATCGCCATCACCTCCTTGTTCTCTAAAATAATGTAATCCATTATAAACTGTCAGCTCATGCGGTACCTTGAGGATCACCAGCTGATTAGTGACCGCCAATACGGTTTTCGTCGGGGTCGATCAGCTGGTGATCTTCTGGTCTACCTGACTCATAGATGGGTGGAGGCAGTAGAGTCCAAGGGGGAGACATTGGCCGTTAGTTTGGACATTGCGAAGGCCTTCGATCGATTTTGGCACAAAGCGCTTCTTTTGAAGCTCCCTTCCTATGGGCTTAGCGAGAAATTGTGCAATTGTATCACCAGCTTTCTTGCAGATCGGAGCATCAAGGTCATTGTAGACGGTCCATGCTCCGATTACAAGCCTATTAATGCTGGCGTTCCACAAGGCTGCGTGCTATCACCAACGCTGTTTCTTCTGCATTTCAATGATATGTTGCGAAGCGGTAACATTCATTGCTATGCGGATGACAGCACTGGTGATGCTCTATACACCGGCCGTGCCAATATTTCTCGAGAAAACGTCACCAAGTATCGGAACAAACTTGTGTCTGAAGTCGAGTCTTTGCTTAACACAGTCTCGGATTGGGGGCGACTAAATCTAGTCCAGTTTAATCCTTAGAAGACACAAGTTTGCGCGTTTACCGCTAAAAAGAACCCCTTTGTCGTATCTCCTCAGTTTAAACGCACTCTCCTTGTTGCCTCAGCCAGTATCGGAATCCTCAGCGTCGATATATCGAGTGACGTGCAGTTTCGTAAAAAGCTTGGCGTGCTCAGCAGAGCGGGACAGTATTTCATGCCGGCACACCGTCTGCAACTTTACAAAGCGCGGGTTCGGCCTCACATGGAATACTGTTCCTATCTCTGGGCTGGGGCTCCCCAGTGTCAGCTCCTTCCACTTGACCGCATCCAGCGCAGAGCGGCTCGAATCGTCGACGACCGAGTCCATTCTGATCGGCTTAATTCACTGGCACTGCGAAGCGATGTTGCATCCCTTTGCATTTTCTTTCGCATTTACCACGGGGAGTGCTCTGAGGAATTGTTCGGATTAATCCCAGCCGCCACATTTCACGAACACACATCGCGGCAGAACTCCCGATACCATCCACACCAGCTGGATTCTTGGCGGTCCACCACTGTACGTTTCACTAGGACTTTTCTTCCGCGTACGACCTCTCCGTGGAATAATTTACCACCGGCGATTTTTCCGGACCGATACGACTTGGGGACCTTCAAGAAAAGAGCTTACTCCTTTTTAAAAGGCCGACAACGCACCTGCAATTCCCCTGGTGTTGCAGTTGTTCATGGGCGGCGGTAGTCACTTACCATCAGGTGAGCCGTATGCTCGTTTGCCCCCTCTCCTATAAAAAAAATCAATAAGCTTAAAATAACAAAATAGTTATTAACATAAAAATTCATTTAATTGTAAAAAAGCGTGGGTGCTTTTTCAGATATTTTTATGATGACGCTAATTTTACAAATATCCACAAAATATTTACAACAAATGACATCAGGCACCCCACGCTTTTTTACAATAAAATGAATTTTTATGTTAATCACTATTTTCTTATTTCAAAATTCTTGAAAATTATTTTCTACTTTTTACTTCGGTTATCTATAAAATCGTGGTTTTTTTTATTTTTTTTAAACTATTATTTATTTTCTATTTTTAATGAGGGTAACTAAAAAAGCGTGTTTTTTTTTGGTACGATGTTGTTTTACGCGGCTTACATTAGATTGAGCTGGCAGAAATCGTAGTTGTTTTATGAATTATTTGCAAATCCTGAGGATCCCGGCAAGGATAATGGGATAAACTATTTAAATTATTGCATTATCATCGGTCCTTGATAAGTGTGCAAAGTTTCAAATCAATGCGACGTTTTGAAGGGGATGAAAATCACATTCAAAATTCCGTTAGATAGATACATAGATACATACCAAGCTAATAAAAGCGTGTTAAAAAAGTTAAAGCCGACTGCCAAAAAGTATTAAATAATTTAGATAGAATTAAAGTCGGGGGTTAACTCTTCTGTACATTATATCATAGCACCGACTTCGGAAGCTATTAAGTGAAGATTATTTCGTAATATTTAGTTCTTTAAAGTCGGCTTTTGCTTTTAATGCCAAGTTCAGTTTCGTGCTAAAATTTCCATATTTTTTAAAACGTTACCTCCACACTAGGATTTATATTATTCAGATTTATCAAACGCCGCGTGGTGGCGTAGTAAAATAATCCGTCTTGCCTTATATTCTATTGACTTTAAGCTGAGAGAAATGCTTGTGGCCTCATAGCGATTTAGCGATATAACTTTAACGGTTTAACATTCAAGTTGACTTGTAAATAAAACAGTCGGTAAATAGACATCTAAACATGGCCTTTCTCACAACTGGAGGAACTTGCTTGCGGTGTGTCCTGCGTTTCGCTATGTTTGTCTCGCGTATTTGATATGGTTGAGAACCGTGATGAGTTTGTGGGAGAAATATGATACGAATTAAGCCCACGACTTAATTCGTTGATATTAAATGTTATTATCCTGTCTATGCAAAACATTTGTTTTATTTTAATTTTATACAAACTTATAAGTATAACATGTTTACATTTGTTTTCTTCAATAAAATAAATATTGATAAAACACAATAACTACTTTATCTGGAATATATCATGCTTGTTGATAAAAACCTTTAAATGGATAAAATTTACCAATTCATTGTTAGGTTCTGTTCAAGAAACTTGTTTTACTTGATAATGCACAGATTAACTTTGAACAGAGGTTGTAGATAAATAAGGAATGTTTCGGAATGCACAAACTTTTAAAGAATAAAAAAAAACATACGTGAGTGTCGTGGAACACTCGCTTGGAACGAAGTTCTTTTCGTAGTATATTATTATTGATAAACATATTATATTATTGATTAACAAATACAAATAAATGAATTACTAACGTCTATTAAAATAATATTTCTTTCATGGCAATAACGTTCCAATAACTAAATTCGTTCCAATAACTAAATGTGAGAATGAGTATGTAGGTCCAACTACTCACTTTTTGTGCCCAAATTAAGCGGTTTTTTTAATTCTTTTTTAGAAGAGGCTCGCTCGATTGTAAGTTTCGATAGCCGCTCATGAACAACTGCAACACCTGAGAATTATAGGTGCGTTGCCGCCTTTTCAAAAGGAGTAAGCACGAAAAATCATCGGTGGTCATCGATCCCTCAAAGAAGTCGTGCGAGGAAGAAAATTCCTAGTAAATCCAAGTACCCAGCTGGTGTGGATTGATGGTGGCATTTGGCGGCTACTGTTAATTCGATTATCCTCATTCTTCATATTCTTCACATCATGGAAAGTCAGTAATGGTAATTGTTCAGTGTATCCACTATGATTCTGATTCAATACACTTTATAACTATATACTTCTATACACTTTATAACTATATATTTATAACTATATATATTTACATATTTTTGGTTTACTCGTTGTTTACTTGTTGCTAAGGGATCCAAATTTTGTAAATCTACATTATTATCGATTTACTAATGAACATTAACCGTAATGATTTCTTATATTTACGCGAACACTACACATTGAATAAAACTATTTTTTACGGATTTTATCGCGTTTAATTTTACAATTTTGATTCCCGACGTTTCGGCTACTTTCATATTTATTAATATTAAAAAACTGAAGGTAGCCGGGCTAACTATGACATCGGGATGTCAAACCCCCCCCCCTGACCATGGGTTGCTGTAAAGTACCCGAAACGTCGGGAATTAAAATAGTAAAATTAAACGCGATAAAATCCGTAAAAATAGTTTTATTCAACATTAACCGTGTAGTGGCGGTGTAAGAATATCCACTACTCCATATCATCCCATGGGTGTCGTAAGAGGGGACAGAGGGAAACAAATCAAGTCTTTCTCATAACGACTAAAAATAAAACTGCAGTTCCCAACCCACTTGCCAAGCGTGGCAACTCTGGCAAATGTCCCCCCTAAGAGGCAATCTATGGGGAGGACTATATTCAGCAGTAGACTTTATTAGCCTGTAACGGTAAGTAATGGACATAACTTCCAAAACTTGCTTGCTCCCTAAATATAGCTGAAGCGTGGCTCTACTACATTCAACATTCTTGGAAAGTTTATTTCCAGCCTAAGGCTTAGAAAAACTGATACTGAAAATTATTTTAATGAAAGTTTAGTAACTACTTTAACGCAAATCATTTCCGCTTCTCAAAAATATAAAATTGTAACGTACTACAAATAAACAATATAACTTTTGCAGATACTTTATAAATTTTACTAGGTTGTAAGACTTCTTTTATGTAGGTACAAACAAACCTCTTACCTACTTTTGCCGCCAAATAGTGCTTGCTGTGCTGTGTTCCGATATGAAGTATATAGAGCCAGTATAATTACAGGCAGCGCGCATCTGCAGTCTTCTTTGCTTAGGCCCGCCACATACATACGGAATTCCGTTTCGGGATTCCGTTTCGATATTTCGATTCGGAATTCCGAACGCAGAGAGTCCATATAAAATCTATGACCCGTCACACGCGTACGGTAGTTTTCCGTTCGAAATTTTGCGGGCAAAACGGGATTCCGTATGTGTGTGGCCGGCCTTAAAGTTGGTTGCAGGCATTCATGTTCGCTTCTGTTTAAAAAAAAGTAATTAACATTTTCATCAAGAAATTATGTTAAATCACAGAATAAATAATAGTACAAGAAGTTAAATAAAGATTTATTAAGTCTAAGGCCCGCCTCATACATACGGAATTCTGTTTCGGTATTCCGTTTTGGAATTCCGAATGGGTCGGCCACACACATACGGAATCCCGTTTTGCCCGCAAAATTTCGAACGGAAAACTACCGTACGTGTGTGACGGGTCACAGATTTTATATAAACTTGCTGCGTTCGGAATCTCGAATCGGAATTTCGTAACGGAATCCCGAAACGGAATACCGTATGTATGTATGTGGCCGGCCTTACTGACCTTCACACTAACCTGTGCACATACCGCTTAGGCACTCACCGCTTTATTTTAATTTATACGATAACCAGTCGCCCGCAGTTACACTCGCTTCTATCAGCTGTCTTTGTGTCATACTGAGTAAACATTCGATTTAAAAATTGCATTTTATCGTAAACTAAAAATAGATTATTAATTAAAAAAAAATTAAAACAGTGACTTCCTGTCGTGACATATGATAAAATATAAAACAAAATGCAAAAACAGACATAATTGTATGATAAAAAAAAATAAGTTCTTAAGAAAAATTGGTTTGTGATATAAATGTGTTAAAATGAATTAAACCTTTTCTGATAGAACTTATAGTGTAGTGTTTAAGTTCTTTATATATTTTTCAACGCTATCTATTTGTGTTCAAACAATAGTTTACTTTTATCTTCGTAGATTTCATAATCACTTCATTTCAAATCACGGCTTAGCGCTCGCTGTAAATTACACAGTACGCAAGTTCGATCCTGTCGGCACCAATTAAATTATTAATTGCAAGTTTAAGTGTTGATTTACCAAGTGCTCGGCGGTGAAGGAAAACTTCGTGAGGAAACCTGCATGTCTTCTCAGAAATAAAATAAATATTTCGAAGACAGCGCGGCGGACACTTCCTTGACCTAAAACCCTCTCAGAAAGAGGCCTGTGCCCAGCATTACAGTCAGATTTGCTCTATTCAAAACACAAAACTCAGTAACGTCAACTAGCTTAATTGTGCGTAAATGCGCGGCTCCTCCACAACTATCAGTCAAAAGAACTTGACAGCTTTGTAAAACGCTGAAACAAGCTGACGGCTATCGAATGGGAGCTAGCTATTCATTACCTGAAATTAAGTTTCAACAAAAAGTTGTGCGTGTAATTGTGTACACATGTACGAAGTGAAACTTATTTACGACATATCATTCTTCTTTATTTTATATTTTACATAAGTAGGTTAAATAATAGTATACTCATGCAGCACCTGCGGTGAAACGTTATAAGAAAACGTGACGTTTTTATATTTTTAATAACATACTAAATTTCTTCACTACGTCGATAAAAAGTTTCACTTCAATAAGTTCTGGTTTATAAGCTATTATAATACTACTGTTTAGAAGACATTCTTGTTGTTACCTTGGGATTGTGCTATTCCTTAGTCATAAATAATAGTTTAAAAACAAAAAAAACACGCTTTTGTAGTTAACCGAAGTAAAACAGTGGTAGAGCCACGCGGCAGCTTTTGCTGTTGCACGTATGGGCAGGCTCTGGCCGTGGTGGTACCACGACCTCACAGTCACAGAATACCGGCGTGAAGTGTAAGCTCTGCTTCTGCGTTTCGTCTGGTGAGTGCAGGTGGCTGGAGGCAGTCTCTCCCCACCCCATCAACATGGTAGCGGAATTAAATGTAAGACTACCAGGAGGTACCAGCACCCTGGAGAATCCTCGCTGAGCATCCACGACCAAGTTACTACACTCCTGAGCGTGGATTTCCGCTCAAAACAATAACTGCTCGGGGCAAACCGAGCAACAAGACCAAGGCGCCCCTGCCACGCTATCCGTGAATTTCTGCAACATCAGGGGACTTCACTCGAAGCGAAACGCCGTCCACTACAATCTCGAGACGTCGAAGCCGGCCTTGCTCTTTCTGACCGAGACGCAGGTGTCCTCTCCAGCTGATACTTCGTATCTCTCACAACATTAGGGGTACAAATTGGAACACTCCTTTGTGTCTCGGGCTGGAGTTTGCGTATACGTCAGAGAGGACATCTGTTCTCGACGCCTCGGCAGTCTTGAAGGTTCGGACCTGTCCATCCTTTGGCTACGCGTAGACAGCGACGACCATTCGCGCGTCTACGGGTGCCTCTATAGGTCCCATAGCGGTAATGCCGAAACAGACCGACTCATCGACCACGTCCAAATGGCTACAGATTCCTTGCTACAACAGGTCCCATCCGCAGAGATCGTGATCCTTGGCGATTTTAACGCCCACCACGCCGAATGGCTCGGTTCACGTTTATGCGGGTCATGCGGGAGATCTGTTCATGAATTTGCTTGGCATATACTCTCACTCAACTGGTTACTTCACCTACGCGGATTCCAGATGTGGAGGATCATGCACTTTCCTGTTGGACCTTCTACTGACCTCTCATTCGTACAGATATCAGGTCTCCGTCGACGCCCATC
Organism: Parnassius orleans; assembly: GCA_029286625.1. Lineage (NCBI taxonomy): Eukaryota > Metazoa > Arthropoda > Insecta > Lepidoptera > Papilionidae > Parnassius > Parnassius orleans. The sequence continues at coordinate 634,726 of JAGSMP010000271.1, read as the reverse complement.
CTGGCTCCTCGGACCATTGTCTAGTCCGGAGTGTGGTGCCACTCACGCTGAAATCGCGGTTGCTTTCTGCAGGCTGCCGCGGTCTATCTTTGCATCCAACCCTTGGTGACGGGTTTGCTTCTCGCCGGACAATCCCAACGTTGTTGCTAATTCTGTTGCTGATGTGGTACTTCAGGGTATGGAACTTTTATTATCCACTGCTGATCATGGGTCTCCCCCTTACATTGCCTCAAAGGGGGAATATTTGAAACTGCTGCCCATCTCCTGATTAGTTTCCCTATGTCGCCTCTTACGACACCAACGGGATGATATGGGATAGTATAGACATATATATACATATATACATATAGTGGATATTCTTACACCGCCACTACACGGTAAACTTCTCCTTTCTCGCCTCATATGCTGCTATTTTAGGTTTTTTCCTGAGTGTTTTTTCCTTCTCCGATCGAGCCGACCCATCTGAGCTTCAAGCATACCATTATATATATACCATTTATTTACATACATACCGTTTATAGCTCAGCGCCAACGTGAGTGAATAATTGTTAGAAATTTCTGAAAAATTGTTCTTCTACTTAAAATATTTCTTTTATATAGCTACCACACTTGGCAAGCGGGTTGGCAGCAGGGTTTTATTTTTAGTTGTTATTAGGAAGATGCTGCCCATTTCCTGATTTGATTCCCTATGTCGCCTCTTACGACACCCACGGGATGATATGGGGTAGTGGATATTCTTACACCGCAACTACACTACTTATTTCGATCTATTAACCTCATCGGTGCCTTTGTGGTAGCGGCGTTGACGAGTCTAGACTCCACGGACTTTCATGTAAGAAAAACGCTGGTAGGTTGTCCTGTCACGGTCCTCTGAATGATGGGCTCTTGTCTATTTAAATGTTCCCTTGGTTTTAGGATGTGAAATATTTCAAAACGATGGCAGGTGACCCGATGATATGACTTTGGTTCTGTGGCCGTGAAAGGAAAAGGTGAGATCTCCCGCCGGGCAAGGTGTTCAGCGGCCAACGCTCCGTGTGTTATTTCGGAGCTGTTCTATATATACTGCTTTTACTTATGAACTTTGATAGCGCGATTTAGGCTTCGATGTATTTCGCTTGTGGCGCGACGACAGCGCCGCCACAGTCCCTTGGGGGAGAGACAAAGCCGTAGTGTGGGATGCTACGAGCGTAGACACTTAAGCAGTCTCTCATCCCAGCACTACCTCGTCCCACCCATCAGAGACGACTGATCTGAATAAATGGCGCAAATACAAGTACATGATTATATCTATGAAGGTTATAATAGCACAAATATAACAACATATTTGTGCAATTTGCTGTAGATAATATTAGTCCGTGAGGTCCAGGTGCGGTGAAGTTCCTAAAGAAACTGTATCCATGGTTAGTGGTCGCTACTGGTGACAATAGGGCAGGGGTTCTTTTCTCGCTCAAAGGATAAGTATAGCCATTCAGCTGCTGTATGGTTAAGTATAGCCATTCAGCTGTTGTATGGCTAAGTATAGCCATTCAGCTGCTGTATGGCTAAGTATAGCCATTTAGCTGCTGTATGGCTAAGTATAGCCATTCAGCTGTTGTATGGCTAAGTATAGCCATTCAGCTGCTATATGGCTAAGTATAGCCATTCAGCTGTTGTATGGCTAAGTATAGCCATTTAGCTGGCTACATTTCTTTAAAACGAAGCATTCTTAGAACTATACCGCGGTGAGTAGGAATGTATGAGACCTAATTTATTTTTATTATTATTATTTGAATAAATAATTTATTTACATAACATAATATACAATATTTTATTATATACAATATTAAAAACTATAATTTAAAAAAAAAACTAAGACTAGTAATTTAATTATCAAACTAGTAAAAAATCCTACTCCACGCGGTATCGTGCCAAGAACGCTGGCTGCGTTTCCCCGCTGATTGGCTATACTTAGCCTTTGAGCGAGAAAAGAGAGAAGAGAAGAGAGCCAGCCCTCTAAATAATATATATGTAATAAATAATGTAAAAACTGTGGTTGCCCACCCGCCAGCCAAGCGTGGCAACTATGGCAAAGTCTGTCCTAAGAGGTAAAACTTATAAAAGTTCTGCTTGAAGCGCATTTCTGACGAAAATGTCATTTTATTACTTAAAAAGTAGGTTTAGTACTGCAGTCAGTGCCTAATTTAGAGTTCCGACAACCCTAGTCTAACTATGAACATGCACCTCCCCCCATTTGCCTGTTCTGTCTATGCCTGCCCAGCCCACGAATATATTTACTTGATTTTTATATTTTACTATCTTTCCACCCCGCGGTTTCGTCCACATTGAATCAAATTTTCCTGATAGTAAATGTCGACCATAGCCCGTGAATAACTGCAACACCAGGGACATTACAGCTGCGTTGCCGGCCTTTTTAAAAGGAGTAAGCACGTTTCTTGAAGATCTCTAATTCGTATCGGTCCGAAAAATCGCCGATGGTAAATGATTCCACAAAGAAGTCTTGCGAGGAAGAAAACTCCTAGTAAATCGCACACACAAGTCACGGTGAACCGCCAAGCAACCAGATGGTGTGGATGGTACCGTGAGTTTTGTCCCGATGTGCGCAACATATAATTGATATACGGAAGAAACAGCGTAGGTAGTCTCGTAGTCGGAGTATGAACCGTCTACTACGACCTTGATGCTCCGATCTGCAAGAAAACTGATGATCCAATTGCACAATTTCTCGAGAAACCCATATGAAGGAAGCTTCTAAAGAAGCGCTTTGTGCTAAAGCCCGTCGAAGGCCTTCCCTTTGTCTAAAGTAACGACCAAGGCCTCCCTCTTTGACTCTACTTCTTCCGTTCATGTAAGAGTCAGGTAAATTAGAAGATTAGAACTAGAACAAGCTGATTAGTGACCGCTTGGGGTAGGTAATCAGCTGGTGGTCCTCAAGGTACTTTATGAGCTGGCAGTTTAATTTAGTTATAATGGATTTCATTATTTTAGAGGACAAGGAGGCGATGGTGATAAGTCTGTAGTTGGACGGGTCTGATCAGTCGCCTTTTTAGGGATCGGGTGCACTAAGACTGCCTTCCATAAGTTCAGGATTACGCCTAAGAAGTAGGAGTACCAGAAAAGACGCGTTAGAACCAGTGCTAACACCGGAGCACCCGTCTTCAGCACTAGGAGACACTCCGTCAGGCCCACTCAACTTGTTGACGTCCAGGGAGAGGAGTGCTTTGCTTGTGCTCGCTTTACACAGCTGAGCGGTGTGTAAACCGCACATCCAACATGGAGCAATCACACCGCGGGATGGTCGGCGGTGTGTACCCCCTGTCATCGAGTCGAGTTGGACTCAAAAAGAGAACCTAAAAGATCGACTTTCTCGTTTACGGCATGGGCCAGTAAGTCGTTCTTCCTGTGCAGAGATAGAACAGATGGCTGACAGAAGTTCCCTTGGACAGGCATGTCAAAACACTTTAATAAAATTAGAGGTAGAGCAGAGAGCTTAAGCAGTTTAAAATCTTTGAATCACGCCCAGTTAGTCAACGAAAGACAATAAATAACAAATAATTCAAAGTCTTAAATTTACAATCTATTTATTTGTTTTTTACCAGAAATAAAGAAAGAGCAACAAGTAAAATACTTACAGCACTTACTCTATTATTTATTGAGAATATTATGTATACCAAATTTTATTCTGTACATAAGTGGTGCTTGCAAAGCCAAGCTCAGCGCCCCCTCGAAACTTGCGCCCTAGGCTCCAGTCTACTCGTAGTTAGCGTGTGAGTAAATCAGGCCCTGACTGCAGTGGAGTACGTTGTTAATAATAATACTGTAGGTAGTTGTTAAAAATACTCTACTAATATTGAATAAATACATACATATTTATATTATGTATGTATTTATTGAATATACAAATATATGTATTGTGGGTGTATTTTCAAATAACTTGCGCACACACTTACCCTTTCTCACAGGTAAGTTAGTACAACAATGTAGTTCCCTGGCAGAGATCGCTTGTAAGAAGCGATAAGGCCGCCAATGGTCTAGTTCATATTTTGTATTTTTTTTAACCTACTTCAAAAAGGAGGAGGTACTCAATTCGACTGTTTTTTATTTATTTATGTGTGTTATATAAAAAAAATATCTCATAACTTTTTTCTAGTTGAACCGATTTGATGATTCTTTTTTTATTTGAATGCTGGTACTTCTCATGTGATCATCATCTATGGTGGTCATATAACTGGTTGTCAAGGTTTGACCAGTAGTTTTTGAGTTATCCGTTCAGTTCAGCAGAGAACTATTTACGGACTGATGAAGAAGTATATTGGATAATGAGGTGGACAAATAGCGCCAGGCCAATAATTTTACTTAGAGTACATTCCGATGTACACTGCGAGCACTGCTCAATGCTCTCACTGGTGAAAAGTTCGTTTCGTTATGGACTGCCAGTATACTGCCGCAGTACCCTAGGGAAATATATGACGTCATAAATCGCCGCCATTTTTGTACTGTGAGCATTGGCGCTTTCGAGGTAAGGTGCTCTCAGTACTTTGATCACGTGATCAAAAACATAACAGCGGCTAGAGATTTAACAGCTTCCAAGAATGATTGTTATTATTACTAAATAGTATTGTTCTTCAAATAAACTCGAACATTAAGTTCTAAAAGCAACAACATTCAAATAATACTTTTTCTTGTTGAACAGAAAACATGTACAAGATAAATATTTTCATTTAAAAACAATGTCGAAAAATGGGGATGACAGTATACTGGACTGCGTTCCGTTTTAAACAGTAACCAGTATAGCAAACTAAGAAGAAACGGCTTCACAATATACGGAATTGACGTCACACCTTACAGTGGTCACAGTGTATATCGGAACATACCCTTACAGTTGTAATTAGTAATTAGATCACTAACTAACGTCACTCGACAACCGCCTACAGACCAATTGTCGTGTCCACTGCTGCAAAACCGAGTAGCTAATTATATAGTATAGCCTCTAGCTTCTATATAATTATATAGTATATTCTTTAGCGTCCAGCATTGCCGACAAAACGACATTTCGACATTTGTTCGAGTGTCGTCATTACTGAATTATTTAGTAAATTTTAGTAAAAAGAAATGAGACAGTACTTAGTGCATTCAAAATAGGAAATTAAATTAATATAGCGTTTTATTAATCTACTATAAAATTGATTAAATTTCGTTTTTTAGAGATTTAAAGATTTCTAAAAGTTTTTCCCTGTAAGAGTACCTTAATATTTTTTACTCATCAGCGCTGCGTAAAATCTGCTTTTCGAAGATTATGTTTGACTAAAACTTTACATTGCAGTTATATATTATAGTTATATATTGTAGCACAAAGTCGGCGCAACCGGGGTAATACCACATTCTCACAGAATACGAGCGTAAAATAGCAGCGTGATGCTGCTGTGTTTCGTATGGGGAGTGTAGAGAACCGGAGACCCTTTTCACTGGAAACGAGGCATTCCATCTTAGTCCTCACGGGTGACAACGCATCTGCATTTTGATTCTTAATTTCGAGGATAAATGTAGATGTCTATGGGCCACAGTATCCGCTTACCAACAGTTGGACTGTGTTCTCGTTTGTCAACCACATTCTATAATTAAAAAAATAAATTTATTAATTGTTACCCCTTTAAACAATCTTAAATCTTTTTGTTAAATATGGTTAAAGTCAGCAGTTGAATAACGGATTCAAACCGGCGACGTTCAGATTTGTAGTCCGTAATACCTACACTCTGTCTCTTCTCCATCTTGTTTTTTTCTTTCTTTTTTTAATAACGTTAACATAACAGCCCGCAACGCTGAGGCTAGAGCTTAGCCAGCTACAATCACTATCTATCTATTGTTGTTTTCAAAGTTGTTTTTTTAAATGTTGTTTTATAACGTGGCGTTTATTTTCTGTGGTAAGACTCCGAATAATAGCACCGCGCGCGTGTGAAAGTTATGATTGTCCAAAAAATCGCCTATCGGTTCCGTTACACTTAAAGTGTGTCCAACTTTTGCTTCTAATAATCGGCTGTCGAATCAAATAATGTTTTAAATAATGAAAAAGAAACTACCTAAAATATCGTAGACGCATTAAACCATTTAAAATGAAATTCTAAGAATCTCAAAAGTAGGTTAAAGCTACACTGATTTAACATTTAACATGCAACATTGAATAGTTAGTAAACTAAAGTTACAGCCGATATATGTCACGTTTTACGTAAATCGCCACTTAAAATTGCAGTCGACAATTTCATTAGTGCTTCAGGAATCGAACCTAGGTTGTTAGCGTATTGCAGCAAGCTATCACGCTTAGCCCCTGAGCTATCACGGTTAATTAACAATTGTTTTTTTTTATAGCCAACCAATTTTTATTACGTAAAACGCCTCCACAATACAGGTGAAATTCCTAACTTTTTTTAATAACTAAAAATAAAAATACATTTGTAAATTTTATTTTACAATTGTTGTATTTTATATGCCGTTATAATGCATAACTTATTAAATTAGAATTACAAGAACTTGTGTGTTGATCTCTCTATATATGTATATAAAAATCAATTGCTGTCCGTTGGTCTCGCAAAAACTCGAAAATGGATGGACCGATTTTGATGAAATTTTTTGTGTGTGTTTGAGGGGTCCCTGGATGGTTTAGATTCAATTTAATTGGACCTAGTAGGTGGCGCTGTTGTCGAAATCCAGAAGTCACCCGTGTGTAGCCGGAGTAATAAATAATATATACCACATATATTCTTAAGAAACTAACAGACAAGTCATGAGATCCTGGTAAAAATAGTTTAAAATATAATCATATTTAAATTGAATCTAGAGAGGAGGAAGGAAACTCTAGATTCAATTTCTACCTTATTTGCAAAGATCATCTAGACCGTAATAGTTAAAAAAAATGTCAAGGATCGATTTCGTTCTAAATTAATTTCGTCTTTTTGACATGTGGTGGCAGTGTTCTATCACCCCATTTCATGCCGTGGGTTTCAACCATGAGAAATGCTAAATAATATGGCTGTTGCACGAATGGGTCGGCTCGACTGGAGAAGGACCACGCTCTCACAGAATACCAGCTAATAGCAGCTTAATGCTGCTGTGTTTCGTATGGTATAGTGTAGAGAACCGGAGACCCTTTTTACTGGAAACGAGTCATTCCATCTTAATCCTCAGGGGTGACAACGCATCTGCATTTTGATGAGAGATGGTGAGATATCTATGGGCCACAGTGTCGTACCATCAGGTGGACTGTGTGCTTGTTTGCCAACCCCATCCTATTAAAAAAAATCATAGATGGGGCGGCAAATAATTTCGTTTACGCCAGACTTAAAATAAACAGACCAGGACGACAGAGACGGAAAGCATCGTCAAAGTGCGAGACGTCTTGTACTGCCATTGTAAATTCATCTGCCAGGCGTGACGATTAAAGCAAATCGTCCATACAACGGGAAAGGACCATATCCAGTAATGGATGAAGAAGAAAAAAAATTTTCTCCTCGCTGATAACGGGGTATATTCTTACACCTCCTAACCTACCCCTGCCCGATGTTTTTTTATAGCATAAGGGTGACAAACGAGCACACAGTCCACCTAATGGTAAGTGGATACTGTGGCCCATAGATATCTACATCTATCCTCAATTAAGAATCAAAACGCAGCTGTGCTGTCACCCATGAGGACCAAGATGGTATGCCTCGCCTCCAGCGTAAAAAGATCTCCGGTTCTCCACACTTACCACACGAGACATAGCAGCATTATGCTGCTGTTTTACACTGGTATTCTGTGAGAGCGTGGTCCTACCCAGGTCGAGCCGACCCATTCGTGCTACAACCATAATATAGCTGTTGCACGGCTACCACGTTAAAAACGTATGACGTATCCGGAAGTGAGCATAAATGTAGTATTTATTACTAGGATAACATAGTCAGATCCGTGAGCAAACTATTTGTTTTTCAATAAATGTTAACTCCGGTTCGGATTCGAACTGTATTACTGTAATTTTCTTTTGATGTTAGCGCTGTTTTTGGCATTTACAGCTTCAAACGACTTAGGCACGCGGCCACAGAATAAATAATAGCCTGCGTTGCCAGGGCAAATTGTGTTTTGTTGTTAGATTCCCTGCCTACGCGGTGATCACACTTCTTTTATTACAAAAGCCACATTTGAATAACAAGTGCGTATTGAACTCAAACTGCACTCATTTCATACGCTAGACTCAAGGTGAATGTACTATCATAGGAATATTACCAACCGCTTACGACAGCATGGCGTAAGCACTGCTATAGAAACGCGCGGAATTATAATAAGCAACTTTCATACATTGACTTAAATGATTTGATGTACATTTTTCTCCATCGACATCTACAATCTATTGCTGTAGGTTTTTTTCTAAAATACGCCAAACAATGCATTATCTTGAAAGAGTAACCTACTCAACATACTCGTTATGCACGGGTGACGGGTTTGTGTGCGCAAAGTCGATAATTTTTTCCTACTTCATATAACCCAGTGTTTAGCAACAATCAGACTTGTTTGTAAGTGTCGATGAGATGGCAATGAAAGAAAAAGGAATGGTAACTCGCACTGTCTAAGCGTAACTAAAGTTACGTAGTAACTATTATCTAATCTGAGAAAAAGCCTATTCGCTCTTGCCTTGATACACTTCTAGGATGAATGTTTCGCTATCAACGGTCGCCAGCTTAGATCACACATGAGCTCTTGCTTATGTATACTCCAAGGTCCAGAGTTTCCAGTGAGGAAATGCAGGAGAGGTTGGCACTCTTGAATAATATACACCAAACTTTAGGATATTAATACCGCTATAATATTAACCCTTATGCATTATTTATGGGCGATAATATTCTACAATGAACACAAAAATTAAAATTAACAATATTTTAATATTAAAGAGTGACCCACTGAGTCCTATATTTGGTGGTTGATAGGATACACCGACCGCGTGGCCCAGTAATCAGATTAACTGGCTATTTCACGATGCGATGCCTAAGAGAAATCTCTAAATATAAAAATCAATTGCTGTTAGTCTCGCTAAAACTCGAAAACGGCTCTTCGAATTCGGAAATTTTTTCTGTGCGTTTGAATGGGTCCCTGGATGGTTTAGATTTAAAATTGTATCCGGTAGGTGTCGCTGTTGTCGAGATCCAGAAATGACACGTGCGAAGCCGGGGCGGATCGCTAGTGATTAATAATAACCGATTATGAAAGAAATCAATTATGTATGTATGTACACTAATTTAATTTTAGTGACAGAATCGCTGTGCCAATTTTCTTCACTCACTCCTAGTGATTAATTTTAATTCACGCGGTAAGACTAGGATAGCATAAATATCGAAGAAAGTGTGAAGAAATTGCATAACTTAATTCCTCCCTCTCCCTTCTACCATCGAATAACCAGACGCATTCATATGCCTTCGTAATGCGTACAGCGTAGGGAAAGAATAATTTGCATCCGATTACATTGGGGGTATCTCCAAGGCAAGAGTGAATAGGGTTTAGTCAAGCTAAGTCAGTGAGTTTTACCATCTTCGGCTACTTACCGTCAAGTGGGATATTAGTCATACACTCTGGCGTTTAGTTTATTTTTGTAGAATAAGGATCACAAATGGACCCACACCGCCTGACGGTAAATGGATGCTGTGGCCCATAAACATCTACGCTACCCTCGATTAAAAATCAAAATGCAGATGCGTTCACCTACAGACTAACATAAAATGCCTCGCCACCAGTAGAAAGGGTCTCCGGTTCTCTACACTCACTATTAAAGACACAACAGCATTAAGCTACTATTCTTTTTTTTTCTTTTTTTTTTTTATAAAACGTTACCTCCACACTAGGATTTTCTCCTGTATCGTGGGGCAGTTTACAAACATAAATTGCACAAGGACAAACATCCAGACCCGGAACAATTATTTGTAGGCCATACAAATACTTGTTCCGTGCGGGATTCGAACCCGCGGCCCTTAGCACAGCAACTCAATTGCTAAGCCACTACGCCACGGAGCCGTTCTAAGGTGGTATTGTCAATATTAACCTGTTATTTCAAGCTCTGGTATTCTGTGAGAGCGTAATCTTTCCCCGATCGAGCCGAAACAGTCGTGCTACAAACATAATATATCTGCATCATGACTCTAACACGTACAAAAAGAATGCGAATGTTTGCGCGTACACCTGAATTTAGCTCCTCTGTAGTCAACGGTATATAAATATATTCGCATGTTTGTCATGCACCCAACGCCTCATCATGTTGCACGCTTGTCATTACGTTTGTAATGTAAAACAACAGCAGTTTTGTAGTTTTGTACGTGGTAGAGTCACGCTGTTATGTTATGGTTGTAGCACAAATGAGTCGACTCGACCACGCTCTCACAGAATACTAGCGTAAAATAGCAGCTTAATGCTGCTGTGTTTCGTATGGTGAGTGTAGAGAACCGGAGACCCTTATTACTGGATACGAGGCATTCCATCTTAGTCCTCAGCGCTGATAACGCATCTGCATTTTGATTCTTAATGGAAGATACATGTCTATGTGCCACAGCATCCACTTACCATCAGATGGACTCTGTGCTCGTTTGACACGCTTATTCTTTAAAAAAAAGTGTATAAAAGAAGGAAATAGTCTTATTAGCCTTAGAATGAACAACACGTCTCTCATTGTTATTTCCAACATTACACGTTCCTAAGGAACTTTCTCTAGAACTGCCATTCCCCATTACGTTTAACGAGTTAAGTCGGTTGATTACGGCCACTTGTAACTACTGTTTGTTTCTAAATGCTCATTGCGTGTTACTTTCTCTTGAGGGAACAGTGGACTCGATATTCACTCATATAATCTATTCTTATAATTTACAAGTTGTAGGTCCACGCTTCAGCTATTTAGTTGTATGGCTCGACTCGACCATAGAAGGTCCACGCTCTCACAGAATACCAGCGTAAAATAGCAGCTTAAGGCTGTTGTGTTTCGTATGGTGAGTCTAGAGATCCGGAGACCCTTTTTACTGGAAACGAGGCATTCCATCTTAGTCCGCAGGGGTGACAACTCATATGCATTTTGATTCTTAATTGAGGATACATTTAGATGTCTATGGGCCGCAGTATCCATTTACCATCAGGTGGACTGTGTGTTCGTTTATCACCGTCGTTCTATAAAAAAAAACCCCACGTGAGGTGGAGGGATGGATTCTTGTTGCATTGAAAAAGGGGTGTCTTTTAAACTAACCTCATCTTCTTTTAAAGATGTTAAAGATTAATAAGACAAGATCACACACCACTAAGATAGTACTTAGCGGTCAGCCACCGCAGAATCTACTTCATCTGAGGATTTTTTTTTATAGGATACGGGTGACAAGCGAGCACACAGTCCACCTGATGGTAAGTGGTTGCTGTGGCCCATAGACATCTACATCTATCCTCGTTAGCGAATAAAATGCAGATGCGTTTTCAGCCGTGAGGACTAAGATGGAATGCCTCTTTTCCAGTAAAAAAGGTCTCCGGTTCTTTACCCTCACCAAACGAAACACAGCAGCATTAAGCTGCTATTTTACGCTGGTATTCTAGGATGCCTCGTTTATAGCGATGGACGTTTAAAAAAACATCGATGTATTTTTCGATCTAATGCATCGCACAGTGGCATCGATGTTATATCGATATATCAAAAACTGCTATTCCCCTGGTGTTGCAGTTGTTCAAGGGCGGCGGTAGTCACTTACCATCAGGTCAGCCGTATGCTTCTTTACCCCCTCTTATATAAAAAAAAGAAACTACGGACTTCCATTTGGCACGATCTTTCACATGCTCGTTGCTCAATTATGGTAATGGTTATAATGTGGTTGAGTATTCTAGCAACGGGGGGAATAAGTGAGTTGCGGCCGAACGGGTTAGACTCGCGCACACGTACACCGTTTTTTTTTTAATATTGTATCTCACTACTTCACTAAGTACGGTATAAAATAGAACATGCATTATTGTGTATATAACCACCGGCAATACAATAAAGGTGGCTCAGGAGTGCGCCTTGTGGCATTCCTTGGCGAGGCCTATACTGGGCAGTGGACTTGTGAAGGACTGTGATGAATGAATGAATAAAATAAAGTAGTAAAAATACTTGAGTAGTAAGTCTAAGCAATCACGGCAGTAGTCAAATGGCGGATCCGAACTAACGACTTGTAAGTTCGCTGTCCGTACCCTTAACCGTTAGGCTATAGTCGCATACCTACTCCATCATCCTCATCGTTACAGCCCTTCATAAGTCCACTGCTGAACATAGGCCTCCCACAAGGAACGCCACACATCACGGTCCCGAGCCACCTGCATCCATTGACTTCCTGCAGGTACCAGGTCGTCACCCCATCTAGTGGGGGGACGCCCTACACTTCGCCTGCCGCTACTTCGCATACCTACTGTTTGCATATAATTGAATAATTTTAAGATATTATGTATATGGTAAAACTATTTTTACGGATTTTATCGCGTTTAATTTACTATTTTAATTCCCGACGTTTCGGGTGCTTTACAGCACACATGGTCACGGGGGGGGGGGACTGAGGTGTTTGACGTCCCAATGTCATAGTTAGCCCGGCTATCTTAATTTTTTTTTAAATATTAATTTTTGGTCCGATCTACGCAGAATGAGCTTACAGTATCTTGCAGTGGTATGCTTAAACGCGATAAAATCCGTAAAAATAGTTTTATTCAATATATGGTACTTTTCAGTCGCCATGCCGTTCATCGATATAGCTTTTCAAGCTGAAGTAAGCAGATACGAAGACCCAGATTTCGAAGAGTACGCGCGTCGGAACTGCAACGAGGACCCGCGAACAAGAGACCACGCGATACAAGAATTGCGGCACATGGTGTACGGTGAGGTGACAAAAGATTTTTATAACATTTCTCAAAAAAAATAATAGAAAAGTCTGTCTACATTTTTTTTATCAAACTAAAGTGGCAAACGATGTCCTGATGGTAAGTGGCTACTGTAGCCCATGAACACATTTTTTTTTAACATCGGGAAATGTCTACTCATACCCGCCTCGCGTGGGCAAGGACGGGTTATGTCAGAGTCGCACCGACTAAAACCCCATAGTGTTCCACCTTCGTCGCATATTGGCAGGGCCACGGGAACGCTTTCGCACATCCGTGGCCCCACCTGCGCTGACCGCTCACTCAGCACTCAGAAGCACTAGCCTTCCTGACCCCAGCGGCGGGTCAGATCTATGGCTCCGCCGCCAACCAAGATTCGACTGCGGAGGGTACGGCCAGCGGCGCCTCGCAATACCGACACTCCTCTCCCCGCGCAGCTCCACCAACACCGCATCAACGGTGCGGCCGCCAGAGTCGCGGAGGATAGGGCGTTGCGCATTGCCATACCAACACCTCTTCTTCCGCGAATCCACCGCGGCTGCAGCGGTAGGGGAGATACCCCTCTTAGCAACACACATCCGAAGTGGGCTCGCCAAGCCCACTCAGGGTACCCGGGCCGGTCCTTCACTTCGGCCAGCCATGTGGGTTCCTCTTTGTTCACCGCGGTGGCCAAGCCACGGCTACTAAGCCCCCGCCACGACAAGGCGGGAACCCGTTCGGGAGCCATAGACACCTGCAGCCAACTTTGAAACAAATAAGGCTACAGATGCGTTGTCATCTCTGAGGACTAAGATAGAATGACACATAGACTGTAATAAGGCTCTTTTCCCAAACAGGAACACAGCAGTGCAACCACTGCTATATTGTCCTATTGTCTTGTGTCTTGGTTTTAGTAGTTAGGAAGTGTAGTAAGCACTGTACTGTGTGCCCGTTCCTGATGGTAAGTGGACGCTGTAGCCGATAGAAGTGATGCTGCAACGCGGGTGATCACGAATGGTATAGGCCCTTATCTATTAAAAGAATTATTAGCGTGTTATAAAGTAGAAAGGGCAAGCAATACAGTCCTTTGTCAAATGTAAACCTGTTTTAGGGTTCCGTACCGGGACCTATTACTAAGCCTCCGCTGTCTGTCAGCGTGCTGTATCTCATGATCTGTAATAGGTAGACAATTGAAATTTTCACAGATTGTGTATTTTTGTTGCCGCTATAACAACAAATAATAAAATAAATTAAAATTAAGGGGCTCCCCTACTAGAAACGTGTATTACGATGGTAGAACCCTTCATGCGCGAGTCCGACTCGCACTTGGCTTTTTATTTAATACATCATAATTTTATTAAATTATTAATTACTGTAATTGGATTAAAAACGTGTTCTCATATAATTTAGAGAAAAATAGGGGTTAAAGTTTTTAATGTAACTATTTAGACTATATCATTCTTTAGCCACTCGAAAAGGTAAAAAAACTTTTAATAATAATTTAAAATTTAAAATTTTGTACAGCCGACTTCAATATAAAATTATTAAGAATAACTCAAAAACTATTGGTCAGACCTTGATCAAATATATGGGACCACACGAGAAGCACCAGCTTTCAAATAAAAAAAGAATCATCGAAATCGGTTCACCCGGAAAAAAGTTATGAGGTAACACACATAAAAAGAAATATACAGTCGAATTGAGTACCTCCTCCTTTTTGCAGTCGGTAGAAAAGGTAAAAGCCAACTATAAAAATCTAAAAATTATAAAATATATAAAATTATGAAGTCTGGGCTTTAAATCATTTATACTTTATATCTTAGCACCGACTTCAGAAAGAGAAATTATCTTATTATTTTTAGGTCTTTGAAGACGGTTTTTTATAGACAAACGAGCACACGGTCCACCTGATGGTAAGTGGTTGCTGTGGCCCATAGACATCTACATCTAACCTCGTTTGCGAATCAAAATGCAGATGCGTTGTCAGCCGTGATGACTAAGATGGAATGCCTCTTTTCCAGTAAAAAAGGTCTCCGGTTCTCTACACTCACCAAACGAAACACAGCAGCATTAAGCTGCTATTTCACGCTGGTATTCTAGGATGCCTCGTTTATAGCGATGGACGTTTAAAAAAACATCGATGTATTTTTCGATCTAATGCATCGCACAGTGGCATCGATGTTATATCGATATATCAAAAACTGCTATTCCCCTGGTGTTGCAGTTGTTCAAGGGCGGCGGTAGTCACTTACCATCAGGTCAGCCGTATTTTGCCCCCTCTTATATAAAAAAAGAAACTACGGACTTTCATTTGGCACGATCTTTCACATACTCGTTGGTCAATTATGGTAATGGTTATAATGTGGTTGAGTATTCTAGCAACGGGGGGAATAAGTGAGTTGCGGCCGAACGGGTTAGACTCGCGCACACGTACACCGTTTTTTTTTTAATATTGTATCTCACTACTTCACTAAGTACGGTATAAAATAGAACATGCATTATTGTGTATATAACCACCGGCAATACAATAAAGGTGGCTCAGGAGTGCGCTTTGTGGCATTCCTTGGAGAGGCCTATACTCGGCTGTGGACTTGTGAAGGACTGTGATGAATGAATGAATAAAATAAAGTAGTAAAAATAATTGAGTAGTAAGTCTAGCAATCACGGCAGTAGTCAAATGGCGGATCCGAACTAACGACTTGTAAGTTCGCTGTCCGTACCCTTAACCGTTAGGCTATAGTCGCATACCTACTCCATCATCCTCATCGTTACAGCCCTTCATAAGTCCACTGCTGAACATAGGCCTCCCCAAGGAACGCCACACATCACGGTCCCGAGCCACCTGCATCCATTGACTTCCTGCATGTACCAGGTCGTCACCCCATCTAGTGGGGATGCCCTACACTTCGCCTGCCGCTACTTCGCATACCTACTGTTTGCATATAATTGAATAATTTTAAGATATTATGTATATGGTAAAACTATTTTTACGGATTTTATCGCGTTTAATTTACTATTTTAATTCCCGACGTTTCGGGTGCTTTACAGCACATATGGCCCCCCCGTGACCATATGTGCTGTAAAGCACCCGAACTGAGGTGTTTAACGTCCCAATGTCATAGTTAGCCCGGCTACCTTAATTTTTTTTTTAATATTAATTTTTGGTCCGATCTACGCAGAATGAGCTTACAGTATCTTGCAGTGGTATGCTTAAACGCGATAAAATCCGTAAAAATAGTTTTATTCAATATATGGTAATTTTCAGTCGCCATGCCGTTCATCGATATAGCTTTTCAAGCTGAAGTAAGCAGATACGAAGACCCAGATTTCGAAGAGTACGCGCGTCGGAACTGCAACGAGGACCCGCGAACAAGAGACCACGCGATACAAGAATTGCGGCACATGGTGTACGGTGAGGTGACAAAAGATTTTTATAACATTTCTCAAAAAAAATTATAGAAAAGTCTGTCTACATTTTTTTATCAAACTAAAGTGGCAAACGATGTCCTGATGGTAAGTGGCTACTGTAGCCCATGAACACATTTTTTTTTAACATCGGGAAATGTCTACTCATACCCGCCTCGCGTGGGCAAGGACGGGTTATGTCAGAGTCGCACCGACTAAAACCCCATAGTGTTCCACCTTCGTCGCATATTGGCAGGGCCACGGGAACGCTTTCGCACACATCCGTGGCCCCACCTGCGCTGACCGCTCACTCAGCACTCAGAAGCGCTAGCCTTCCTGACCCCAGCGGCGGATCAGATCTATGGCTCCGCCGCCAACCAAGATTCGACTGCGGAGGGTACGGCCAGCGGCGCCTCGCAATACCGACACTCCTCTCCCCGCGCAGCTCCACCAACACCGCATCAACGGTGCGGCCCCGCCAGAGTCGCGGAGGATAGGGCGAATTGCGCATTGCCATACCAACACTCCTCTTCTTCCGCGAATCCACCGCGGCTGCAGCGGTAGGGGGAGAGGATACCCCTCTCTTAGCAACACACATCCGAAGTGGGCTCGCCAAGCCCACTCGGAGTGGCCACCTCGGGCCGGTCCTTCACCTCGGGCCAGCCATGTTGGTTCCTCTTTGTTCACCGCGGGTGGCCAAGCCACGGCTACTAAGCCCCCCGCCACGACAAGGCGGGAACCCGTTCGGGGGGGGGGAGCCCATAGACACCTGCAGCCAACTTTGAAACAAATAAGGCTACAGATGCGTTGTCATCTCTGAGGACTAAGATAGAATGACACATAGACTGTAATAAGGCTCTTTTCCCAAACAGGAACACAGCAGTGCAACCACTGCTATATTGTCCTATTGTCTTGTGTCTTGGTTTTAGTAGTTAGGAAGTGTAAGTAAGCACTGTACTGTGTGCCCGTTCCTGATGGTAAGTGGACGCTGTAGCCGATAGAAGTGATGCTGCAACGCGGGTGGTCACGAATGGTATAGGCCCTTATCTATTAAAAGAATTATTAGCGTGTTATAAAGTAGAAAAGGGCAAGCAATACAGTCCTTTGTCAAATGTAAACCCGTTTTTAGGGTTCCGTACCGGGACCCTATTACTAAGCCTCCGCTGTCTGTCAGCGGGCTGTATCTCATGATCTGTAATAGGTAGACAATTGAAATTTTCACAGATTGTGTATTTTTGTTGCCGCTATAACAACAAATAATAAAAATAAATTAAAAATTAAAGGCGTCTCCCCTACTAGAAACGTGTATTACGATGGTACGGAACCCTTCATGCGCGAGTCCGACTCGCACTTGGCCGGCTTGTTTTTATTTAATACATCATAATTTTATTAAATTATTAATTACTGTAATTGGATTAAAAACGTGTTCTCATATAATTTAGAGAAAAATAGGGGTTAAAGTTTTTAATGTAACTATTTAGACTAACTATATCATTCTTTAGCCACTCGAAAAGGTAAAAAAACTTTTAATAATAATTTAAAATTAAAAATTTTGTACAACCGACTTCAATATAAATTATTAAGAATAACTCAAAAACTATTGGTCAGACCTTGATCAAATGTATAGGACCACACGAGAAGCACCAGCTTTCAAACAAAAAAAGAATCATCAAAATCGGTTCACCCGGAAAAAAGTTATGAGGTAACACACATAAAAAAGAAACATATAGTCGAATTGAGTACCTCCTCCTTTTTGCAGTCGGTAGAAAAGGTAAAAGCCAACTTTAAACATCTAAAAATTATAAAATATATAAAATTATGAAGTCTGGGCTTTAAATCATTTATACTCTATATCTTAGCACCGACTTCAGAAAGAGAAATTATCTTATTATTTTTAGGTCTTTGAAGACGGTTTTTTATAGACAAACGAGCACACAGTCCACCTGATGGTAAGTGGTTGCTGTGGCCCATAGACATCCACATCCATCCTCGACTACGAATCAAAATGCAGATGCGTTGTCACTCCTGAGGACTAAGATGGATGCCTCGTTTCCAGTAAAAAGGGTCTCCCGTTCTCTACACTCACCTACATACGTCCCACTGCTGGGCACAGGCCTCCTCTCATTTCTGAGGGGGTTTTAGGGCAAGGAAGTGTCCGCCGCGCTGCCCCAATGCGTGTTGGCGAACTTTACATGCCTTCGAATTTTTTTATTTATTTCTAAGACATGCAGGTTTCCTCACGACGTTTTCCTTCACCACCGAGCACGTGGTTTACCACGTGCTGATTTATCAGCACTTAAAATTGCATTTAATAATTTTATTGGTGCCGGCGGGAGCCCCGGTTGCTCGCGTACTGTGAAATGTACAGCGAGCGCGTAGCCCTGCACGGCTCGTTAAGATTTAAAAAGAGTAAATCTTTTAAAAAAAGATGTCATTCGACTCGCATTTTGGAATGCCCATATCCAGCAGTGGATTCTTAATACTGATTAAGAAGCTACAAGTAAGAAATATTTTATGTACATTGTTTTTTTATGTTATTGCAGAGAGAGGCGAATGTCATCCGCGACGCACAGACGATGCTTATCTACTCAGATTTCTGCGGTGTCGTCGCTTTATACCTGCTCTAGCGCACAAACTTGTACGTTTTTTAATAAAAAATATTTTTAAATTACTGTGCCCTGTAACGTAACTATCATCGACATTCATTATTTTTGGAACGAAGTTCCTTATCGGACGGTACGAATTTGGCGGATGGGAGCTAGGCGAGAAAAAGTGTAAGATTATTCCGTCACGACCCCTTCTGACGTAGTGTAGACGGCCTTGGCAGCTATAAGGAAGCGAGATGGAATAATATCCATCTCCCTCGCACTTTTACTTATCTTGCCATGAAAGAAATATTACTTTAAATGACACTTCATTTTAATAGACTACTAGTATTTGTTTATCAATAATAACATACTACGAAAGGAACTTCGTTCCAACCGAGTGTTCCACGATACTCACGCTTGTTTTTTTAAGACTTTTCTAACATTAAATTTAGTTTCAATACTATTTAAAAGCATATACGACCTAAAGCAAAACCAAAATCGAGAACATTATTTTAGAAAATAAATGAAGCATCTAAATCTAGCTACAAAAGCTCATCTCAAAAACCTTACTCAAAAACCCTGATACTAGCTGACTCAATTTCCATTGTAAATCACTGTTAGCCAGCCATTAATTACCCTCAGCGAAATAATATTAGAGTTCAAAAGAACTTTATTATACGCATTGATTATGAATTGCGATGATTCTACTGAGAATGATTGGTCACAGTCACGTCATTATTGTATTGTCGTCGGTTATTAATACGTTTGCAAAATTTCAGATAATTCAGACCAATTCAAATTCAAGTTGAATTATAAATTTACTTTACATTCTGTAGAGACTATCGATCCGCGGGGTTTACGCACGGTAACGTCTTTTAAAGCAACTGTAGATTTGCACCCTCTTTTAAATAGCATGACTATAGCGCCACCTATCGGATGAATATGAAACATCTACGCGACAAAACAAAATTAGTTAATATGACTAATTCGGTCATGTAGACATAGATA
The DNA here is from genome assembly GCA_029286625.1 of Parnassius orleans. NCBI lineage: Eukaryota > Metazoa > Arthropoda > Insecta > Lepidoptera > Papilionidae > Parnassius > Parnassius orleans. Next base: position 614,867 of record JAGSMP010000271.1, on the reverse strand, counting down.
TAGACATAGACATGCATTTATTCAGCAACTTACACTCATACAGTTTTGATACAGAAAATAAAATGATACATAAAAACATCAAAGATTTAAAAAACATGCGCGAGTGTCGTGGAGGAGAAAAAAGGTTAAGGGAATATTAGTAATGTTGAATGCTATTAAACATTACTAATATTCCCTTAACCACTTCTGGTAAGCTTAAAATGCTTGTGTTAGAAGTGGTTCACGACAGTAGACGAATGGCGGATTCGAATCCACGACCTTTCGAGTTCGCAGTAAGCGCCCTGCCATTAGGCTACTGACGCTCCTAATATATTATTATTGATAAACGTATTATATTATTGACTAGCTGTTCCCCGCGACTTCGCCCGCGTGTAATTTTAGGTTTTAATTTTTTTACGCGGAACCCTAATTCTTTTTCTAATATTAAAATAGCCTATGTTACTCCTTATAACATCAGCTATCGGCCAGTGAAAGTCCCGTAAAAATCGGTCCAGCCATTTCGGAGATTAGCCGGAACAAACAGAGAGACAGACAGACAGACAAAAAATTTAAAAGTTGTGTTTTTGTTATAAGTACCGTATATACTTTCATATGCATGAAGTAAAAACCTGTTATTTTGACATTACAAACAGACACTTCAATTTTATTTATTTGTATAGATTAAGAAATACAAATAAATTAATTACTAGCGTCTATTAAAATGAAGCATCAATTAAAATAAAATAATATTTCTTTCACGGCAAGATAAGAAAAAGTGCGAGGGAGATGGATATTATTCCATCTCGCTTCCTTATAGCCGCCAAGGCAGTCTACACTACGTCAGAAGGGATCGTGACGGTAAAATCTTACACTTTTTCTCGCCTAGCCTCCATCCGCCAAATTAGTACCGTCCGATAAAGAACTTCGTTCCAATAAATAATAGAGAACAGACATAAAATAATCCGATTGTATGAGTGATGCTGAAAAGGGTACTGACTCAACATAATGCTATCGCGCGGTTGCGGTAGTGTCGGTTTTCAGCAATGCCCATTGAGGTAGGACTCGCCCGCGAGGATAGTATGCTAAATTAGAAATATGTTGGAGAGAGATGTTATCAATTTAATAATTTAATTAAATAATGGAAGTGCTGGGATTTAATTGAATGAAAAGAATGGGAAATTTAGATACGTAGTAACATCATCATCATCATCATTACAGCCCTTCACAAGTCCACTGCTGAACATAGGCCTCCCCCACGGAATGCCACAAAGCACGGTCCCGAGCCACCTGCATCCATTGACGGTCGTCACTACATCTAGTGGGGGGACGCCCTACACTTCACCTGCCGGTACGAGGCTGCCAATCGAGAACCTATATATATTTAAGTGTATATAATAAATCATATTATAAGTATGTACAATGAAACAGATATCCTCCCTAAAAGTTGAGCCGAAAAAAGTATTCTTTTACTTTTAACTTAAAAAGGTTGATGCTATTAAGTTGACGGATAGGTAGGGGCAAGTTGTTCCAGCATTTAGGAGCCGCATATGGGAAACTACCGCGGCATGCTGCCGTTTTGTGTTTCCAACAAGTACCCGGGGTTTTTGTTTTGAAAGACACCGAACATAAGTGTTGCAAAATGTTCTTAATAATTTTGATTTGTTTAAGAAAGGACTGACGTGAGTTCGTGGGGAATATTGTGTATATATCTAGCACAAGCATTTTGGATGCTCTGAATTATTCGGTCAGTTTTCGAAAGTAGCCTTGGTCCGTATACCGTATCGGCATAGTTTAGCCTGGAAAGTACAAGGGAGTTGCAGAGCTTAACACGCAGATCTTCGCTCAAAAAGTCACGTATTCGGTATAATACTTTTAGTCTGTAAAAGCAGTTACGTGCGATCTCGATTAGTGTCTCTCAAAGCGAATCAGCAACCTAGATTCTTGGCTTCTGTCACACGATTTACTTTCTCCCCGAGGACACACAAGTCAGGATTATTTGCAACTATTCGATCTATCTGTCCCTTTAATCCCAACACTATGTATTTTGATTTTGCTGGATTGAGTACAAGAGAGTTGGCTTTCGGCCACTTGGATATTTTTGTTAGATCACTATTTAACTTATTATTTGCCCAGTTAGTTTGACTTGGAACAAAGGACACATATACCTGCAAGTCGTCTGCATATATATGATATTTACAGTTCTGAATGGCTGTATTAACATCTGCAATATACAGTATAAATAAAAGAGGTCAAAGTATGGATCCTCGGGGAACTCCTCTCGTTACAGGACAAGGATTTGACAGGGAATGTGTACCATCTTTTTTAATCATTTTAACTAACTGCATGCGGTTATTTAGATAACTGGAGAACTATTTGATTGCGGTCGGATAGAATCCATAATAAAATAGCTGGGGCAATAATAATTCGATGTTAAGAAAATCAAAAGCCCGTGAAAAATCAAGTAATGCCATAATAGTTCCTTCATCTTTGTCTTGAGGTGCTAAAATATTATCAACTACGTCTAATAGTGCTATCGTAGTGCTATGATGCTTTCTAAAACCAGACTGCAGTTTCAGTAGTATGTTATTACTCTCCAAGTACGCTTCAAGTTGAGTACTCTTTCCAGAATTTTTAAAAGACAGGGTAGGATGCTAATAGGGCGCAGTCCTTGAAATTTGTTATGTTATTGGTTTTTGGAATTGGTATAACCAAAGCGGTTTTCCAAACGTCAGGGAAATAAGACGTGGTTATCGACCTGTTTATTGACGCGGTGATGTCGTTCAGAAATTACGCGATCTCCAACGGACGTTAAGATATAAATACAGATATTTCACTATTGTACTTTCCTTGTGCGGCTGCACTGCGAAATAATTCTAAGCTTGATCTTATCGCAGTGGGTCTAAAGCCAGTATCACACTTCAATATGGCAACATTTGTGTAACGTAATATTATATCTTTTCTAGACACAAATTTTGATATTGTGGAGTTTAAGTTTCATCTCAACATTGTCTCTGATCTCAATATCGGCTTAAGTCAGCTCAGGGGTTGTCCATTAACCACATTGCAATTGAGGGAATAGGAATATCCATAACACTTGTCTCTCCCTAAATATGTGTAATTTTTTAATTTAATCCATAATAATTAAAAATTAAAAATTTTGTACAACCGACTTCAATATAAATTATTAAAAATAACTCAAAAACTATTGATCAGACCTTGATTAAATTTATATGGGACCACATGAGAAGCACCAGCTTTCAAATAAAAAAAGAATCATCGAAATCGGTTCACCCAGGAAAAAGTTATGATGTACACATAAAAAAAAACAAAAAAACATACTGTCGAATTGAGTACCTCCTCTTTGAATTTGGTAGAAAATACAATGTGAAGGGAGGAGAGAGTCAAATATAGCACGATGAACCTTTCCATGGTTCAACGTATTCGCATTGAATTATCTTTATAAAAAATAAATCTACATAATAATGATGCGTTAATACTGCGTTTTTGAATGAAATATTTTAATATATTACTTGTGCACGTTTTTTCACTATGTTTTCCTTACTCGCTAACATAAAACGCTCAACAACGACAAACTGAAAATTTAAGGCGCTGCACAAACGTGGACACTTTTTGTTACTGACACGGCCACCATCACAGGAAACCGTAGTTGATGTGTCCGGTAGCGGCAATCGGACACAGTCGCCGGTTGCTACTACTGGACACTGCACTGGTAACAATTCGTTGCTTGTTTTCCGTAAGTTTCACCTTGGATGTCGATAGAGGAACATTACCTTTGCTTGTTGTGTTGATTACACGTTGACGTAGACGTCGTCGCCGTCAATATTTACAGGCAAATCAACCACGTCAATGTCAGCGCCGTACAATTGTAAGGAAATTTGCTTTGTGTTGCTTGTGTCTTCAACTGACGACTTAAAGTTTCCAGTTACCTACACCGGACACTTTTTGATTGGCGGTGGGTATGTGTCAAGTGGAAGCAACAGGACACAATGGTTGCGCAAGGAATGGCTGATTTCATTTTTTTTATAGCATAGGGTGACAAACGAGCACACAGTCCACCTGATGGTAAGTGGGTACTGTGGCCCATAGACATCTACATTTATCCTCAATTAAGAATCAAAATGCAGATGCGTTGTCACCCCTGAGGACTAAGATGGAATGCCTCGTTTCTTGTAAAAAGGGTCTCCGGTTCTCTACACTCACCATACGAAACACAGCAGCATTAAGCTGCTATTTTACGCTGGTATTCTGTGAGAGCGTGGTCCTACCCCGGTCGAGCCGACCTATTCGTGCTACAACTATAATATAGTTGCAGCGTGGCTCTACCACGTTTAAAATATTGATTACATGAAAATATAATATTCACAAGACACAAAAGTGTCTACATTTGTGCAGCGCCTAAGGTAAACTCGCAAACTCAGACTTATCAAGGCAAGGCTTCGTCCCCATACGCTGAGTATACAACTTATATTATTTGAGTATTTTTTTCTGCTCTTGCACGCCTCACAACGTGAAGGAGTGCTCTACTCTCGATATGTGGCCATACCTCAATTTCGGTACATACAATCGTTCTTATACTTTTAGCTAGACAAAACAAAAAATGTAATTGAAAAAACATATGGACTACCGTCCGTTGGTCTGTGCGTCGGTGAGTCTTCTCGCTTAATAGAAATGTAAGCAATAGATTGAGATATATAGTATTAAATAAGATTCCGTATATTCTAATGAGGATCCCTATTGAAATTTGTTATTGAACTCAACACCGTTTAAAAGTTATTAATGAAAGTCGATCAGATTCAGTTCGATCAGATACTCTGTTTGTTTTTTTTATTGTAAAAATTATTGTCACTATTTTTATTTTTTTCATCAAAATTTAATGAAACGTTGATGAGGCGTGCACTTTTGGGTTTTCCAAATTTTCTTTTATTTTTTATCTTATGCTTTGTAATGACAGCGCAAGAGGGCCCACTACCCTCACACCTCTTACGAGGCGAAGGAGGGACACTGAAATAGGTGATGGGCAGCAGTATCATCCTCATAACAACTTAATAACCCTTTGCGAAATAAGAGGTCTATTCCCAACAGAGTAATCTTTATAGGTTGCAACTTTATACACAAGCACGTTTAGTATTGTCTGTAAATAATGTTGTTACATTTCAGAAATAAGAGGAGGGCGTTAGACCAGCATCAGAAATTATATCCTGTAACTTTATTTAAGTACTTTTCAACCGACTTCAAAAAAGGAGGAGGTTCTCAATTCGTCTGAATCTTTTTTTTTATGTTATTTCACCAATTACTCGAAGACGCCTGAACAGAATTCTTTTCAGGCGCTTTTGGTTTCAAAGGGTATGGTTCCCAGGTGGTCCCATTTAAGTTTTATCGAAATCGTTCGAGCGGTTTTAAAAAAATCAACAATAAATTATTTATATTGAAGTCGGTTGTACAAATTTTCTCATCTATTATTTCAGATGGTCCGCTATGAAGAGTTTCGAAGGAAGAACGCTTATTTGTATGACTGTAGTGCTTTCGGTCTCCAGAAGGTGAAGAACGTGTATGGGGGAACGTTACCAGAGAGCCCTGGTAATGGACGGATAACGCTGATGAGGTTTGGTGGGTCTTCTGTACTTGTGCATTTTTAAATCTCATCCTTTACATTTAAGGCTACCGTCCCTGTGTTAAACGACGAAATTTATTTTATTCTTTGACGTAATGAAATAAAATGTCTTTTGTCGAATGTATTTTTTTTTATCTACTACCGTTTCGGAATGAGGTTCCTCCGACCGGAGAAGAAATGATTAAAGAAACTCTGCAGGTATATTCTTGTTGTTAATTTGTTAAGTTAATATTACAAAGCATAGCAGCAGCGCCAAAGGTGCCATACGTCTGCCAAACATGACGATTATATTAAATCCTCCAATTCCCATTCAGCGAGCAGCCAGTGTTCTTTGCACTATGCCTGGAGAGCAGGACAGTATGACAATTTTAGATTTTATTTGGGTTTTTTAACATAATATATGACAATACTTCACTGCTGGCCGTATTAGGAAGCTTAAGGTCGTTCAGCGAGCTATGGAGAGGGCTATGGTCGAGGTTCCTCTTCGTGATAAACTTAAAAATAAGGATGTCCGAAGTAGAATCAAAGTAACCGACATAGCCCGACGGATTAGTAAGCTGAAGTGGCAACGGGCCGGCGATATAGCTCAAAGAACCGAGAACCGATGGGGAACAAATGTTCTCGATTCTGGTCAGTTCTCGTGTCAGGTCAGTACCGGTAGGCGAAGTGTGGGGCGGCTCACAATTAGATGGAGTGACGACCTGGTAAGACATGCAGGAAGTCGGTGGATGCAGGTGGCTCATGACCGTGCTTTGTGGCACTCCTTGGGGGAGTTCTCTGTTCAGCAGTAGACTTGTGAAGGGCTATAATGAATATATGAATGAAAAATGACAATACTTATTATATTTAAACATTATAAAAATTAAAACATCAATTTGACTTCCAGGTAAATGGGACACAGATGCCGTACCCATAGTGGACGTGGTGCGGTGTGCGCTAATCATGGACGAAATAGCCGTGATGCAGCCAAAGCTGCAGATTCTCGGCGTCACCATAATAGTCGATCTGGATGGCCTCAATGTCAGACAAGTGAGCCACCTGACGCCTACCATAGCCAACCAGATCGTCAGCTTAATGGGGGTGAGATGTTTCAGAATACCTCTATATAATATATGCATCATCCAAAAAAAAACTCAATTGTAAGGATCTGATCCTCCTTTTTATATATTCATATTTTCTGCGTTTCAATAAAACATCCTAAGGAAACTTGCCTTAATTCACTAAGACCACGTCAACAAAAACAAGTGTAAAGAAGCAAGGAACTGCGCAGAAGATAATATCACATTCCACCAAAAACATAAATGTTAAAAGGTACAAACGACATTAGAGGCTTTATTTATAGCATAAGGGTGACAAGCGGGCACACAGTCCACCTGATGGTAAGCGGTTGCTATGGCCCATAGACATCTACATCTATCCTCGATTACGAATCTAAATGCAGATGCGTCGTCACCCGTGAATACTAAGATGGAATGCCTCGTTTCCAGTAAAAAGGGTCTCCGGTTCTCTACACTACCATACGAAGACAGCAGCGTTACGCTGCTATTTTACGCTGGTATTCTGTGAGAGCGTGGTCCTTCCCCGGTCGAGCCGACCCATTCGTGCTACAACTATACCACTAATATAGCTGCAGCATGGCTCTACCACGTAACAAAAGAGAACAGAGGCTGTCTGTTTTGCGGATAAAGGAGTTGAGCTATTATGAACGGGTGCCAAGCTCCATAACATTAAGTTTCTCTACATGAGTGGAGATATGACATTGAAATTCTACCTTACCGTTATATCCTATCAAAAGTCCACTGCAGAACATTGAACTCTCCCATAGATTGCCTTATAGGAAGGATATTTGCCATAGCCGCCACGCTTGGCAGGCGAGTTGGCAACCGCAGTTTATGATTTTTTTATTGTTAGCAGCAAGACCTCTCATGATTTGGTTTTGCCTCTTACGACACCCACGAGACGATATGGGGTAGTGGATATTCTTACACCACCACTACGCAGTGGAAACTTGGCAAGTTTTAAAAGTAGTTAATTGATATAATGGTTTAAAATAAATAACCGAACCGAACTGAGACCGAAGAACTTGTGACGTGACCTTGTCGTCATTGAAAATGTTTTTTTTTATTACAGGTTTCGTTCCCACTTCTAATGCACGGTTTGCATATCATAAACTACAACTGGTTCCTAAATTCGTTCTTCTACATCTTCAAGCAGTTCATCCCGAGGGCGGCTTGGGATCGAATGCACTTCCACGGTTATGACATGAGCTCCCTCCACAAACACATCGACCCCGCCTACCTCCCACCCGAGTACGGGGGCACTTGTAAACACGTGATCTCGACCGAGGAATGGCTGAGAAAAGTCAATATGTACAAAGATGACTTCATGGTACAGGAACTTCGAGATTTAGGCTTTACTGTTGAAGACTAATTATTAAATATATGCAAATAAGAGCTCAAGCATTGCCAGAGAAAATCATAGAATTTTTTCCTCTTTTATGTATATAAACAAAAATCAATTACCGCATGTATGAAAGATCATCACTTGAGAACGGCTGGACCGAGTTTTTTGAATTTTTTTGTGTGTATAGACTCAAACGGTCCCTGGATGGTTTAGATTCACAATTGGACCCTTTTAGGTGGGGCTTTTGTCGAGATCCAGATATTACCCGTGCGAAGCCGGGGCGATTCACTAGTTTTTTTTTAAATATAACAAAATTGTGAAATTGTGAATATATATAGGTTCATATTAGGTACAACAGGTCACTGTTTTCTATGGAATTTTAAAATTTAAATGGGGGTGGGTTTGCTTCTCGCCGGATGATCCCAACGTTGTTGCTGATTCTGTCGCTGATGTGGTGCTTCAGGGAATGGAACTTTTTATTCCATCATCTGTGGTACCTATAGGAGGCAGAACTCAGCCATGGTTTGGTTGCTCCTGCAAAATTGCTTCACTGCTCTAATTAATTTTGCTCTAATTAAGTAGGTAGGTAATAGGTAAGTGTTGCCGTTACCGTTACAGCCTATTAAAGTCCACTGCTGAACATAGGCCTCCCCCATAGATTGCCTCATAGGGGATATTTGCCATAGTTGCCACGCATGTCAAGCGGGTTGGCAACCGCAGTTTTTTATTTTAGTCGTTATTAGGAAGACCCTGCCACCAATCTCCTGATATGTTTCCCTCTGTCGCCTCACGACATCCACGGGATGATATGGGGTAGTGGATATTCTTACACCGCCACTACTCGGTAAACATTACATTTTAGGTTACATTTTTTTTAATAGAATAAGGTTGACAAACGAGCACACAGTCCACCTGATGGAAAGTGGACCCTGTGGCCCATAGACCTCTACATTAATATTCAATTAAGAATCAAAATGCAGATGCGTCCCAGTGTAGAGAACCGGAGACCCTAAAAAGGGTCTCCGGTTCTCTACACTCACCATACGAAACACAGCAGCATTAAGCTGCTATTTTACGCTGGTATTCTATGAGAGCGTGGTCCTACCCCGGTCAGGCCGACCCATTCGTGCTACAACCATAATATAGCTGCAGCGTGGCTCTATCACGTACAACATACATTACCTGCAAATAATTATTTTGATAAAATACGGCAACGGTAAAGTACCTATGTATGTCGCCGTGGAGTGGCGGCGTAAGACGATCCACTACCCCATATCATCTCGTGGGTGTCGTAAGACGTGACAGGGGAAACTGTAACAGAGGTTGAGCAGCATCTTCCTGATAAGGACACAATAATAATAAAAAAAACATGTGTCCAATTCACACGCGGTAGAAGTGAAACTTTCAAATGAAATGAAATATAAAATAAAAATATTTCACGGCAAATTTTTCTTTTAATTTTCTACCACAACTGACGAATAAATACCACATTGCATTTTATCTCATTCTCTCACCGGCTAAACCCTATAGATGTATATGTTTGTCTCTTTTTAATGTCGCTTTTTCGTTTCATCGAGTTCAACAACGATTCTAAAGAAGTTTTTTCACTTCAAAAATTGGGATTGCGAACCCGTCTGCCAAGCGTGACAATTATGGCAAATATCCCTCTATGAGGCAATATTTGGTGGAGGTTATACACGTGGTAGAGTCATGCTGCAGCTCCATTATGATTGTAACGAATGGGTCGGCTCGACCGGGGAAGGACCACGCTCTCACAGAATACCAGCGTAAAATAGCAGCTCAATGCTACTGTGTTTCGTATGGTGAGTGTAGAGAACCGGATACCCTTTTTACTGGAAACGAGGCATTCCATCTTAGTCCTCAGGTGTAGCAACGCAACTGCATTTTGATTATTAATCGAGGATAGATGTAGAAGTCTATGGGCCACAGCATCCACTTACCATCAGGTGGACTGTGTGCTCGTTTGTCATCCTTATTCTATAAAAAGGTCTATGTCTAGAAGTGGATTTTTGGCGGACTGTAATGAATGAAAATGAAAAACGCAAAATAAATAAGTTATAGGTACCTCAGTTTTACAAAAAATATGCAGTTTTATTTACTCGCCTATTTGTTGTCTTGCATCTTTTGTTCAAACATCCAATATGCATCTCCATTAAACATAGAGCAACACGGACCACCGGCGGTGCCTCTATTGTGATTAACTAAATGCGCGGAGCCGAAGATCAGGCTAATTGGCGCGCCTTATGAGAGGCCTAAATCCAGCAGTTGATTTCATAGTGCTGATGATGTGGTGATTACGAGTTACGGCAAAATTCTTCATGCATAGGCTAAAGTCAGTTTACAGATTTGATGGAAAAGCCTTTGATAGCCATTAAAGTATTATTGTTCTACGTTTTAGAATAGACACCGTGAAAAAAATCTGTGCGCCACCAATGTGGGTCGCGTGGCAGGAGGCTCAGATCACCTTTTTATGGCACAGACCAGCACAGACTAAGTAAGTTTGAGCTCGCGGGCTCTAACGCGTGTTACAAACAACCAAGTCTCGGCGTCTCTTTTAGTACGTAGTACGTATTACTTCAATGTTGCCAGCGTTTCTATCTCCACTCTTGTAGAGAAACTTACTCAAGTAGATATACGAGGTTTTATTTACCTCTAAATTTATTTAAAGATTACCTACGAAACCGCATGTACTAGGTCAACATAGAAGAGCATTGTAGAGATGACTCCACCATCATCTTTACATTTATCCACGGTAAGGATCAAAATAAACTAAGATGGGTTGCCTCGTAACCAGTAAAACGATGGTTTCGATTGTCGAGAGTTCAATTCTCTTAAACGATTACCCCACGATTTACAGCAGTCTCATGCTTATTTTCGATATTTCGATTCGATGGCTGGCGGTCCACTACTGTGCGATTTACGCGGAATTTTCTGCCTCGCACAACCAAACTGCGGAATGTACTGTCGCCAGCGGTTTTTCCGGACCGATACGACTTCGGGGCCTTCAAGAAAAGAGCCTACTTCTTCCTAAAAGGCCGGCAACGCACCTACAATTCCCCTGGTGTTGCGGTTGTTGATGGGCGACGGTGATCACTTACCATCATCTCTTCCATAAAAAAACATAAATACGATGTCGAGTCTCACTCAGACAATAGAGCATTAAACAATATAATACGAAAGAATGAGCCATACCATTACTATTATTTCTATTTTAGAATTCCGTGAAAGTAATAAATTACACTTTTAAGATCCAACTACTAGTTCACACAACTCGATAGCTCCCGCACAACTTATAAAATGACAAGTGATTTCGTGCTTTGAAAAGAATAGAATAGAATGATTTTTATTCAATATAGATTATTACGTAACACTTATTGTAAAGTCATTTTTTTTATTTACCACTGGTTCGGAAAATACCTCTGTCATGGAAAGAACCAGTAAGAACCCCAGCGGGACATTTTTTTAAACATATTTCACTTTACAATAATTTTGTTTGTATTATTTTTAAATGAATTTTAATAGAACCAGCATGGCGGCATGGTGGCGATCACCTCATTTCCAGGGGTTATTTTCATTCATGTATTCCTTGATATTATAATAACCCTTTTTGTACAATTTTTCTTTAATAAAACATTTAAACTCGTTTATTGACATATTTTGTAAATTTTCTGGGATTTTGTTGTAAAAGCGTATACATTGCTCCATAAATGAATTACTAATTCTGTTGAAGTCTAGTAACTTTTTACGTGGTAGAGCCATGCTGCAGCTATATTAATAGTATAGTTTTAGCACGAATGGGTCGGCTCGACTGGGGAAGGACCACGCTCTCACAGAATACCAGCGTAAAATAGCAGCTTAATGCTGCTGTGTTTCGTATGGTGAGTGTAGAGAACCGGAGACCCTTTTTACTGGAAAAGAGGCATTCTATCTTAGTCCTCATGGCTGACAACGCATCTGCATTTAAATTCGGAAACGAAGATAGATGTAGATGTCTATGGGCCACAGCAGCCACTTACCATCAGGTGGACTGTGTGCTCGTTTGTCACCCTTATTCTAAAAAAAAAAAAAACTGATATTACAAGCTTAAGTTTGTTCCTAGTGTTTAAAATATTGATCTTTATTCTTATCAAAGCTATTTATATTTTTATGTATATACATTACATTTTCATAAATATATTGCGATGCTAAAATTAAAATGTTTATTTTTTTTTTCTCTAATGGACTCTACAATTTAAGTTACAAATCGCCCGTACGGCTCCCTTTTGCAAACAAATATAGCTTCAATGTCAGTCGCATTACCCCATAGCAAAATTCCATAAGACATTACGCTATGAAAGTAACTAAAATAAACTAATCTAGCTGTCTCAACTTTCGTGAGACTTCTAATCTTTCTTACAGCATGTGCTGCAGAACTAAGTTTGCCTGCTAATTTAGATATATGGGGGCCCCATTGAAGCTTCGCGTCAATAGTAATACCAAGAAAAACAGTGGTATCCACAAGACTCAACTTCTCCCCATTTAAGAGCACATTGGTATTCGAATGTTTAAGATTAGGTATTGTACATTTAATACATTTTGTCTTATTGACATTGAAGAACAATTTATTGGCGTTAAACTAATTTCGATAAGAGTTAGTGTGGGTACTAATTTTGATAGAGCATTATCTACATTGTCAAAATTTGACAGTAACGACGGGAGTATCCTAATTACACCAAACTTCAAATATCAATATTTTCACGCACGAAAGTTCGTCTCATTGCCACGCTCGATAAAGAGGCGCCACCGGCGCATTAAAAATTTACAGAATGCGAATTTGATAATTCAACTCACCGTAGAATCTGTTTTCGAGATACATAAAGGTTCTTACAGAATAGTAAGAAAAAATGAAAGTCGAAGGATATTTCAGACATTATTTATTTTTAAATTATCTACGCAAAAATGAAAGTATTGAAAATGTTTTGCCGCTATTGCCGCTGAACAAGCGCTGAATTGGGCGATTTTCGAGTTTTCGCAATTCTATCAAAACTCAAATTCAAAATTCTCAACAACTGACAGTTCTACTATTGTCGGCTAGTCTATTGAGAAACCTTTCCATAATGCATCACTGTAAGTATTTTATAAAAAAAATCGAACACTAACGCGATGCCCGCAGCGGACCCACCGCACACTGGATCGAAAATCGCGTTTCGAAGATTTAGAGCTTTTTAGTTTTAAGTGTCGTTTTTTAAGGTTGAAATGGCTTCTGTTTAGTATTAATTACTATGGTCAAAAATGTCACACAAAGTAATTTGGCTTAATAACTGAGGACTTATGCTTTTTTTTTACGAAAAAAAAATGTATGGAGCAGTTATGAAAAATCAGTATAACCCTGGAATCGCATAATTGCGCGTTATATCCTTATGGGGGGTTTTAGTACTAATTATTTACGATTTTTTACATACTTCATATTACGGGAAATACTACACTTTTTTTTTAATCATGAAAAAATTTTTTTTATTATTTTTCTAAGTTGTTTTAAAGCAGAAGGATAACTGATACGGGTTTTTTTGCTTAAAAATATGTCAGAAGAAAGGTTTATAATAAATAACATCAAACCCCGGTAATAAAACTATCTTTGATTCTACTGAGGTTCTAAGAACACCAAAACCAATAATAAAATTATTAGTGTTTGCTCGTTTGCGCAATTATGCGATTCCAGGGTTATACTGATTTTTCATATCTGCTCCATACATTTATTTCATTTTTTCGTAAAAAAAATCACCCAAATTACTTCGTGTGACATTTTTGACCTTCAGGATTAACCAGGGGTTCATAAAAGCAGACGGATCAAAAATCGAAATACAAATTGCATTCCAAGCCGCGAAAGGGATTTGTGACACCTTTGTTTGAAAAGGTCTAATGTAAGTTACAAGTTTGAAAAAATAATATTGACTACATTTATTTACCATTTTGAAGTACGCACGATTTTGTGATTTTCAAAAGTGCCATCTATACGTGTAATCTGGAAACATAATAATTGTTAACTACGATGCTACGATGTTGCGATCAGCTAGCTGATTTCTGATAATAGATGGCATTAACTTCTTTTGGAAGAATACTAACAATGCTAAGTTAAAACTGTTATTTTTAACATTGGACTTTGAAGGAATACTTAATTCACCTCTAAAGTCACAGATGGTACGTACGAAATTAGGTTTCTTCTTGCCCACATTGAACACCATAATCTCACTCTTAACAACATTATTTTAGACTGTGGATTTCCGCATTAAAATCTTGGACAAGTTCGTTTGACTATTATTTATTCTGTGGTTTGAGTGCATTATTTGGTCTATTTGTAAGCAAGCAGTTCGGAGTAGGGCTCAGAAGGAATTTATTTATAATAAATTAAATTTAAATTATAAGGGTATATAAAAATATTCTTTGATTGAAAAAAAAATGAAACCGAGATACGGACCTACAAAACCTGACAACAGAAACTCTCCTTTGAAACCTTTCTATAAAATTCTTGAACTACAAAAATAATTTAAACGGAAGTTTTTCGTTTCACACATTTTTTTTCGACAAACGAATAAAGGAGGAACGGAACAACCGTCAATCGAAAACATAACGAACACTATACTGGGAGTTCATAGCCCACTCCCTGCTATACACAGTGTGCTGCGCTTCAAATTCAAATTAACTATTTTTTTATTTATTTATTATGAGCCAGTGCTTGGCCACAATCCCACCTGGTGGTAAGTGGTGATGCAGCCTTAGATGGTAAATCGCACTGTCTTAGCGTAACAAAAGCCTATTCACTCTTGTCTTGAAAGACGCCTAGATTGTATTCGGA
>JAGSMP010002709.1:0-18018 GCA_029286625.1 Parnassius orleans | reverse complement strand
TGTGATATCAAAGATCTAGGGCCAGCACATCACATCTTAGGAATGAGATTGTGCAGAAAGGTGCAGGATTTACATTAGATCAGTCAAGTTCATTAAAATGTCTTACAGTGTTTCAATATGACAGATTGCAAACCATTAGCCACTAATAGAATGTGGACTAAAACTGGTGAAAGCTGAAATTAAAATGAAATAATTAATAAGTTAATTAGTTGCTTAATGTATATTGTAGTGTACACAAGGCCTGATATCTCTTATGCAGTAAGTGTACTCAGCCAGTCAATTAATGCTTTGATGAGTCCAATTGGAAAGCAGCAAAACATGTGTTGCATTATCTAAAAGGTACATTTAATTATTGTCTTACTTATGAAAAGAGTGGGTTGACTGTTAATGCTTATACTGTTTTATGGAAGGTACGTACATAAGTAGGCAGGACACATTGTCAATTGAAATAATTTCAGTCAGTGAAATTGTATAATTCATTCGCATTCATTGCAATTTCATACGTCAAATAAAAGTAAAGTTAAAATTATAATTCTGATAATTTCGCTGGTTATTTTTAGAAAGTTCTTTTATATATTGTATTGTACTTTGTTCATTCACCCATTCATTACAACCCGTCACAAGTCCACTGTATTACTGAAAGTTAATACAATTAGGTCCTTATATGAAATTGGCGTTTTGTACGGGAGGAATATAAAGTAATTTTTGTAAAATATATTTAATTAATCAATATACCGTTGTTATCTATGCACTTTTGCCATCACGTAGGTAGTTCATTGATCCCTTTACTAAAAAACCATTGGGTCGAGAATCAATAAACTCTTTGAAGGCGGTTTGGACTGCCGCATCGGAGTTGAATTTTTTTCTTGTAAGATTGTCAAATTCCGGAAAAATGGTAATCTGTTGGAGCAAGGTCCGGGGAGTACGGTGGATGTCGCAGACATTCCAATGTAGCTCATCTAACTTAGTGGTTGTTTGTTGTGCAGTGTGTGGTCTTGCGTTGTCGTGAAGCAGCAAGCCTGGAGCGATTTACCAATCTCGGTTGTTTAGCAGCTAATTCTTCCTTCATGGTTTGCAGTTCTGACAATGATATCTGCCATAATCGTTTGGCTAGATTTTAGAAAGCTGTAATGAACGACATCGGCGCTAGTCCACCAAACACTCACAAGTAACTTTCTGAGGTCAATTTTCGTTTAGGCAGGATTGGCTGGGTCTCCAGCCATTGCAGAGCAAACTTCCGTTATCATGCAGTATCCACTTTCATCAAAGTAATGATTCGATTAAAATCCTTCATTATTGTCGGTTGAGCAAAGTAACACAGCAGTCGATACATGTTTGCAAGTTCGATTCACTCAATTCATGAGGTACCCATCGTTTAAGTTTTTACTTTCCTGATTTGCTTCAAGTGGATTAATACAGTTTTATCACTTACTCCGAAGCCTACAGCTATCTCTGAAGTGCTGTGATGGATCCGCTTACAATAGCCTTTAATTCTTCATTTTCCACTTTGGTCTCCGGCCGTCCATGGGGTTGGTTTTGAAGGTCAAATTTCCAGAACGAAAACGTTGAAACCAAAACGTACCGTGCTTTCTTTAGCGACACTAGCGCCGTGCACACCATTAATCCTTCGAGTTGTTTCTGCAGCACTGGTGCCACGGTAGAACTCGTACTCGTAAATATACTGATATAATTTTTTTTGTGCGGTAATAAGCGACGCCAAAGAATAAAATAATGAGGAAAAACAAATGTGTGACTGTTTCAAAACTCAAATGTACCAATAAATGAATATATAAATTTGAATTTGGAATTCTTAACCAAAGAGGAGATATTTCAGATCAAAATGGTCAGTACAACAAAACGCTAATTTCATATGTTAGTAATACTTACATAGTATATTACAACTTGGTAATTTTTTTCCCACAGTGCTTCCAATGTACGTTTTCATGATATGAAGTTATAAGCCAGGCGATTATTTGGTTGACGATAATCGATCGGGCCGTCAGCAATCAACCCCTGACATACTGGCCATTTCAAATCAAAATTTTTTTTGTTGCTACGAATTTAATTTCAAATTAATTTTATTTTATAAACGTGGAATTCTATTGTCAAAATTAGTTATTTATTGATCAGCGTTTTGTTTTCATCGCATTTGAATCTTTTCGTCATCATGGATACGTTAACAATTTGAATATTTATGAATAGTACCGTCGTGGCATCAACGCGGCACAAGCGGCACGCAACATCAACGACATTTACGGGCAAAAGTACAAACGAACGCACCACCTGATATTGGTCTTTCCGCTTCCATTCTGGAAATTTCAACCTGAAAATAAACCCCGTGATCGTCCGAAAACTTTGGTCGACAATGACGAATTAAAGGTTGTGGAAGCTGATACTCAACCTACGGCTGAATTAGCAGCAGTTTTTGACGTTAGCATCAAAACAATATTGGTCTACTTGCGCCAAATTGGCAAGGTAAAAAATTTGATAAATGGGTGCCCCACGAACTCAATGATCGCAAATGTGAAGTACGCGTCGAGACGTGCCTTTCACCTACTCAACAGGCACACAAACGAAGGAATTTTGAACCGGATTCTGTTTGACAATCGCAAACCAGCTCAGTAAGTTGATTAGATCCTGGTTCAACACCTAAACAATGCTCTAAATGGAAACTTACCCCTAGAAAAGTGGTGGTCACTGTTTGGTAGTCTAGAGCCCATGTGATTCATCACAGCTTCTTAACAAACGGGATAAGCATTACTGCAGATGTATACTGTGAAGAACTCAACACATTGCAGTCCAGCTGATTTCTTCAAAAAGGGCATCAATAAACCGTCACTGCGTCGGCAAAAGAAAGATTGCATGGGTCATTACTTTGATCAATAGATATAAAAAACATAGAACAAAATTTAAGTTAACTTATTTCATAAAAAAACGGCAATTTCATAGGTAAAGACCTGATATAAATTCCAAAGTTAGTCCAGCGTAGTATATAAAAACCATCGACTCGGTCAAAAATGCGCTACGTGTGCCAGTTATAGGACTGCACGTCAGAAGTAAAAACTTATTAGCGTCACAAACATATGTATGAAATAAAAAGAAAATCAATCCCGAGGAAAAAAAATCATCTTTTTTACGTTTTATTAGCTTTATTCACGCTGCATCATGTTAGTACAGCGAAATGAAACGATTTTTCATAAAAAAAAATCTTGAAAATATTTAAACATAAAACCAGCAGTTAAACTTAAAATAAAATCAGCTGACAATAGGGTCAATATTCGCGCGGAATTCACGCCGAATTCGGGCGGCCCGCAGCTAGTGATCGTACCAATACTTAATAACTAACAACACTTGTCTAAACACCTAACTTATCTACTTAACCTACTATTTTGCCACTGTGCTTGTCTCCACCTTGCCCAGGTGCACAGGTTAAATAAACCAAATACCTGGTTCGATTCCCCGCTAATGAAAAATTTACTTAAATGAAATGTTAACAAGGCTAGAGTCATACTTTTTTGTCCATCGTGTAGGTATGATTATTATTCTGATGTATTCAGTTATGTACCTATTCAGATCAGTTTAGTACTAAGTTATTTAAAAAAAATTTGGTATGAAACAGCTTACCGATCTTAATCCTCCGTGGATATTGGCATTTTTAATACAATTAGACAATCATTTGTACCCTGACGCAACAAGCAGTTCGTTACTACAAAAATGATATTGAAATTATTAACGTACCTAGTTGGGTACTCACTTACACAATTATAAACACTATTTCCTCGTTATCTTTGATTTGTACAAGAAAATAGAAATGAAATAGTACTGAATAATTTAATAGTTAAAATCAAAAGCAATTATGATTGACAGTTAATTAATCTATCAGAATTAATCAAAAAAATATTTTTTTTACTTTATTTTAATTGACTTTCCGTTTTTAATCTTGAACGGATACTTTAAATTTAAAAAGAGGTACGTCGAAACTATTAAAATTACTTGCAAGTTTTATTGTGATTGCCGCCTCTAATTCTTATGTAGCCTGCAAACAAATCTTAGTAGGTAAATTTCGGTGCAACATGGCAGCGTTGCCAACACCAATTTGACAAATTTCATGAAAATCCATGTCATTCCCAATTTAAGGACAAACTTCAACAGATTCCCACGAAATCCCTCAATTTTATTTTAAGAAATGTAATAATTTTCAACTAATTTTATAAGATTTATTTTTAACTAACATTTTTTCACACTTTCCATATTTTTGTAACAAGAATTTTATTCCATGGAGTTTTTTTAATTCTTTCCTTGTTGCCATTAAAAGTACCACAGTATCTGCATTTATATGCATGCGGTTCTCTGCTTTAAAATTAAAAAATAAAGAAATGAAAAGCATTAAATGATGCACCAAAGTTGCCGAAATAAATCCGAGAATTAAATGTGGTGATTGCACCACATCTTCATGGGAAGATAATTAAAAAAAGTGAGTCATTCCATATTCATAAGTAACCTAACAATAATATTTAGATAACTAACTAGATTTCTTGAGAAAAGGTTTTGACTTGGCCTGGGCTATCGATTTTCTAAATCCCCGCATTTTCCCCGCATAATACCAATCCCCATAAAATTCCCAACCAACTTTAAATTTCCGCATTGGGAATTCTCATGTTGGCATGCTGACGCGAGGCGACACGAGTCAGGCGGCAGCGCGAGTGAAAGTAAAGGGTAGAGTGAGTAGTAATACTAATGCATTGTTTCGTACCGAGCTAGATAAAGAGTTCGGCGTCCACGCAAATATTGACCCTTGTCAGCTGATTAATTAATTTTAAATTCTACTATATGTTTAAGTATTTTCATGATTATTTTACGAAATTATTGTTATATTTAGCTGTACCAACATGATGGAGCGTCAATAAGGCTAATAAAACGTTGCGAAAAGATGGTTTTTTATTTCCTCGGGATCGATTTTATTTCTGACCCATCATCTAATCGTATCGTTAGTACTATCGTCTGTCTTCGTTTTCAGGAGCGTTTCATATACATATTTATGGATAAATATATATTAGTGAAGTACACACACAGAATCTATATATATGCATCTGACCGAAACAGTCACGCTGAATTCAGTTTTTTCCCTATCACAAAAGTGCTCAACGTTCCTAAGAAGTTATCACTAAAAAAAAAAAGAACATGTGTGCAGTTCACACGCGCTAGAAGCAAAACCTTCAAATGAAATGAAATATCAAACAAATTATTTATTTAATTTGATAGTTTTCAACCACAAGTGCGGCATAAAATATAAGATAAAAGCTTAATTCTATAACAAATAAATGTTTATTTATGTGTGTGTATAGCAAATAAATATAGAGCCTAAATTTTTGTGTATTAAATCGAAAGAATATTTTCTTTCGACTAAAATGGCTTTGTCATAGAGAGGTCTACTTCATTCTATAGATAAAGTCATTTTATCGAACACGAATTGATTGAGTCTCAAGGTGGATTGCAAAGAATAGTTTGGATTTGATAATTTTATTCAATATAATTAATTTTATTTATTTGATAAATTTGTACTTTTTTATCGTTTATTTTAACATTTAAAAGTTATATTAACCATCTTTAAAGCACCGCACACAGAGGAGACTGAGATGATAGGAAACAAACAACACGCGTATATCACGCCCTAAGCAGCGCGACATGACACCTCACTTAGGCATTCACTGCTGGATTCTCTCGGTTCTCGGGTGGCTAGGCGTCGTTCGCGCGCTGAGCCGAGTGTTGAATTATTTAAATATTTTGCTCTTAAACTCCGTGTCCAAATGACATACTATAAATAGCAAAGTTTATCTTCATAAAGTTCTTGATGATGAAGTAACTTTCTTTTGTAAGGATTAATATGCCATGCCTAATAATAACGCACATAAATTACTTTATAATCTATATAAATAAAAATCAATTGCCGCATGTATCTAAGAGCATCACTTGAGAACCGCTTTCCTTGTTGTGTTAAGAATGGTCAGAACAAGGGCTGTATGAAAAATTTGGAAAATCCCAAAGTTGAAAATTTGGTTAGTATTGTTGTATGAAAATTTAATTTAAAAAAAGTGACGTTCAGTTGTCACAGGTTTTCATAAAAACAACAAATTAAGCATTGAATATTGATACTCTAACAGATAATCACGTTCAAAGTGATATTTCAGAGTTTTATCGGTGGAAATTATAATTTGTAAAATCCATTCATTTGGTGTATATCAAACATGTAATTGATTATAGTCTATAGTTAGTTGATTCACGAGGAGAAGATGAATGCCATCAGTAAGTCTTCAAAATATCGGTGGGCATACACGTAACGCAAGCCAAAAACATGATTTTTGAGATAATGAGACTGAGGAAAATAGTAGACGACGTTTGGAGACCAATCGAATAACAATTGCTAAAGAACGATCAATTATGACTCGGGAACAACGGAAACAGTCGAGTTCTCTATTGACAGCTCGAGCCTACGCTCAAAATAAGAGCGTCGACCAAACAGACAACCAAACGGGATGTTTCGATATGAACTTATGGCGTTCAGATACGATCCTACAATCAACTACGCTGCTGATAAATCGGTCGACTTTGGAACAATGAACACGGTTTGTCAGTATTGCGATGTACGTTTTCGGACCAGGATTATGTTATGAGCGGAAAAGTTAAATTTTCACGATTAAAACGCTGCCACCAGAACCACTGGCATCATTGCTATCTGGCCAAGGAACTAAATCAAAGCAATTTTTGCAGAATATACAAAGGTATAACAGCTCTTTCCAAATGACGTCATTTAGTGCGATTATTATTTAAGAACGAGGTTTCCAATCAAATTTCAAGGTGAATTATTTTTAGAATACAACACACATTATATAAACCACCATCAACGATTCCCATCGTCTCAACCAGGCTCATAAATTATGACTTCGCTATAATTTTACAGATTCAAGGACGAATTCACCATTGGACAGGAGCGTTGTTGCCACCAGTAAATGCTGACCACAAATTTCTTCAGATTTGTTTTCTTGGAAATTCTGATAATGAAATCCATCGGCGTTTTGCTGTCAGTCATGCGGTAAGGCGAGAAATTATTACACAGCTGCAACAGCTCTTACATGAACATAATCAATAAGTCAAATTACTCAAGACTGCAACAGAAGTGATGCCTTCGTATGATCACAAAATAGTGATTATAGCAGACAAAAGACCAGCAGGTGAACGACGCTTTAATGCACCAACCTTGAATGAAAATGCAATTGTCGTTGTTGGGGAGAATTTGGAGAATCGCGATATTGTGGTTAGACAGCGTGATGGTGTTAACTTTCAGCGTATCTGCGAAACCCATCATTCATATGATGCATTGCAATATCCAGTAATATTTTCACGAGGATGATTTGTCGGAACACAGATAATCAGATATTGAAATACCGCAAATTGTTTCATCAAATTGCTGTTGATATGTATCTCAAAGTCGAAACGAAACGTCTGACATATATTAAACGAATATGAACGCAACTTTGTCAGGTTCAAACCAGACAAAGTTGCGTTCATATTCGTCTCCGTGATGCCATCAATATAGATGGAAATGCAAACAACATCGGCTGGCTTACTATTTTACCAGTGACGTATGTTGGAAGCCCAAGACACATGCATGAATACGCGCAAGATGCGATGACCTATGAGCGTCAGTACGGTCGACCTGACTTATTCATCACTTTTACTTGCAATCCAAAATGGGAAGAAATCACAAAGCTATTATTATCCGGCCAATCATTGAGCGATCGACATGACATTACAGCACGAGTATTCAAGCAGAAACTCAAGTCACTCATGAACTTCATTACAAAGTATCATGTCTTCGGAGATGTGCGATGTTGCATGTATTCTGTGGAGTGGCAGAAAAGAGGACTGCCTCATGCGCATATCCTTCTGTAGGTGAACGAGAAAATAAGGCCGGACGAAATTGATTCCATCATTTGCGCTGAAATCCCTAATCCAGAAACAGATCCAGATTTGTATGAAGTAGTGAAGACGAATATGATCCATGGACCGTGTGACAATCACAATAATGAATCACCATGCATGATCGAAAACAAATACTCCAAACGTAATCTACGTGCTTTGTTAGCTGATACAATCACAGGCAATGATGGGTATCCCCTGTATCGTCGTCGCTCTGCAGAAAATAATGGCAGAACGACAATATTAAAAGAAAAAAGAAAAATGTTATAGTGAGCAACAGCTGGATTGTTCCATATTCACCATTGCTTTCTAAAACATACAAAGCGCATTGTAATCTTAAATACTGCAATTCTGTAAAGTCCATCAAATACGTTTGCAAGAACGTCACGAAAGGAAACAACATGGTTGTATTTGGAATTGCAGCTCTTGGTGCCAACGATGAAGTTTCAAAATATCAGATGGGAAGATATGTCATCAGCAATGAGGAGAGAATCTTTTCATGTCCCATACACGAACGTCATCCCAATGTAACCCATTTAGCTGTGCTCCTGGTCAATGAACGACGAGTTTATTTTATGGCAGCAAACGCAGCACAGAGAGCTGAAAGACCACCAAAGACGACGGTGACAAGCTTTTTAGAGACCTGTGCAAATGATCCATTTGCAAGAACACTGCTTTACTCAGAGATACCGAGATACTTCACATGGAATGCATCATCAAAAAATTTCAACGTCGGAAAAACGGAAAACTTGTTTATGGATACACGGATGTATATTCAACCGATGCATTAGGACGCATTTGTACAGTTCACCCGAGCAATTATGCGCAACATATTGAGAAGTCTGTCAGCGTTTACTTTTACTTGAAGATGATATTCATTGGGACCACACACTCGCCGATGCTGTTATTTCTTCTACTGCGCATCAAATTTGATTACTTTTTGCTATATATATCATCATTTCAGTATTTGTTCTACGATCTACGTATCACTTCTGGATCTACGATCACCACTAGTCTACTTTGGGGCAAATCCTCCCTCCAACGGTAGAGACACATGTCCAACAGTGGACGTTTACAGGCTGGTGAAGAAGAAGAAGAAGATACATATATACACACATTTTAGTCAAGCTAGCAATAGCTTGTTAAAATATAGAGAAAGAAAACCAAATCAATTTGGCAATGAAAAATATACTCGGACCCTTTAACAGGAAAATGGGGCAGCAAGGAATAAGGGAGCTAACGTGTAAAAGTTTATTGCATGCCTAGCGCAAAGCGCGTAGGTATGTTCTACTAGCGCCTAAAAATTAAGATTCCAAAGTTTTCTCGCATGAAATCGTATCTTGCAATCATATTATACATATAAATGATATAAAAAGCACATTGTTAGAAAGATAAATGATTTTTGAACTTATTAATATTTTTTCAAATCGATTAATTGCTATTTTTACATAAAAAGGGGTTTTAGTGGCTTATGGTACGGATTTATCAAGTTCGCATGGTGCCGTAAACACGATCACTTTTGAAAGTATCAATTGTTTAACTCAATCTATTTTTAATCTCTTCATCTGTCACGTGGGAAGCCATGGAATGTAAATGGCAGTTTAATTTTGTTTTGTTTAGTTATAATTAATTTTTTCGGCTCTGAATGGCGAAATTTTCGTTGGTTTGATAGCCTTGTATTAATTTATTTTTACTAAATAGGCTGAAGCCGCACCGAGCTACAGTCACAGAGTACTTTATTCCGGCCTCAAATGCTGTCGAGTGGTTGCTTGTTACAGCTGTTTGTGCTGAAAATATCGATCGAAAAATAAATAGAAATACAAAATATTCCAAAACCAAATTTGATACATACTTGAACAAGGTAAGATATTATGATTATTTTATAATCACAGATTTTTATTACAATATTTTGTTTCGCTAAAAGCACGCAGGATTTATATATAACAATATACTTGTACGTCTTGGAATTTATAGACCTGAGGTGTGTCGTATCTGCTACTGGAACTCCTCGACGAGGAAAACTAGATGTGCTGAGTTTGGCCTCGTTTGTTAGTTATGTTGAGACCTTACTCTGGGCTTGATATAGGACTTGAAAATACTTTGAAGACTGCCACTGGAACTCATCGACGAGGGAACTAAATGCCGAGTTTGCTCGATTTGTTAGTTATGAATAGATTTACCGGACTTGACGGAGTGACTTGAAAGTGTACTTGATGATCTTACTGGAACTCCTCGATGAGGAGAACTAGATGTATGAGTTTGTTATTTTTTGTGTTATTTTACTAAATACACTTTGCCTTCCTCACCCGTTCCATAGATAATATACTGTATAAAGATGGTTAATGTATGTTTTAACTGTTGAAATAGACAGTTAAAAAACATTAACAAATTTGTTAAATAAATAATATTAACCATATTGAATAAAATTATCATATTCCAGTCCATCAAAACAATCCACGACTTTACTGATTTATATTAGTCAGTATTTATTTATGCCATCTAGCGTCTTCCTTATGTACCACCGTGAGAGTAGATCAATTTTAGTGAGTAGATGGCGGTTTACAAAGCCATTTTCTTTATTCGAAAGAAAACATTCTTTAAAAACATCAATACATGTATTCTTTTGATTTATTACATTAAAATTTAATGTCTAATAAATGAGGATTGTAACAAATATTTGCTATAAAATCAAACTTATATCCAATATTTTATGCTCAAATTGTGGTTGAAAATTATCATATTAAATAAATTGTTTGCCTTAAACCTTTTGAAGTTTTATTTTATTAAACTGTACGAAATGATATTTCAACACATAGATGTAATAATTGGTTGAATTCATTAGTGGCTGATGTTAATTTTATGTACTTTGTTGTTACGCTATTGGCTGAAATATTGGTTGGTATTAATTTAAACGAAGCGTAAGTTTAATATTATTTTGTTTATCTTACGTTTTCATCAAAATATTACAAGGATTTATATAAAAGTTGGAAAAATACTAGGAAGTTAATTAAGATTTTATTTGTTTTTTATTATTTAGTGTACATAGTGTACAAAAATATAAGATTTTAGTTAAGAGTTTAATTTTCACCTTTTTATGATGCCGAGACCACAGAGTAGTTTTATATAGGAAGACGACGTAATACAGCTGTGGGACCATTAATTTTGAAAAATGCCGGAGGCGAAAATGGCAATATGTAATTATTGTAAAAGACTTTATCGTACAAATAATGTTTCTAAACATTAATAAAATATAAGATTATAATAAGGTTATTAGTGAAAACTTGTGTGTATTTAAATTACTTTGAAAAATTCCATAATCATGTTATACGTAATTTTTTATGCTTTAGGGCATGCACAATTGATTTACCAATAGTTTTTGTTTATTTATTAAATAATGTTGGAGTGAAGCTATCTAACAATCTATTCAATAAAAGTGACAAACCTGGACAGAATATTAGCAGATAAAGGGCTCTAATACCTAACATACAGTATCGATACAGTCTATCAAATGTCCACTTGAACATAGAATTTCCCATAGATTGCCCCATGCATGCATTTAAGTGACGCTAACAAAAGCGAATTAAAATATAAAGTAAGGAACCAAATCAATTTGGTATTGAATGTTATATGTATTTATATATGCATGAATATTGATAGTTAATTGCACCATGTACGTTCGGACCAATCCGCTCTTTGTCATTCAGCCCCAAGTGAACCAATTAGGAATTGTGACATCTCTTCGATTCACTAAGCTTTAATTAAATTTATTTAATAGAAATACCCGTATTCATATATACTCGTACTTAAATTAGCAGTAAGAAATTTCCATTTAGTATTTGTTTTAGTATTTGTTTTAAATGAACACCTATCCAGTGAAAATATAAAGTAATATTCAATATGTAGTATTCGCGTAAATATAAGAAATCATTTATAAATGCATAATTAATAGTAGTAAGGTCTCCGGGAGAAAACTGGCGACGAGGTTCGCCACCGTCACGTTCTGTCTCCCGGAGGGCGAAAAGTGGATTGCGGAGGCCTGTCTGGCTACGCTGAATATATGTGGAGAAATGAATTATAAGATGGATGAAGTATGCGAAATGATGAATTATAGAGGAATAGATGTGTTATGTAAATGAGACGAAGAAAAGGGAAAGGATGCATTGCACATGGCATGTATACCGCTTACTGGTCTGGTGTAGATGAGACCGAGCGACACATGCCAGGGAGTCGAAAAGTCATCTTCAGAAAGAATGGGTCAATGTGAAAGAGTATGAATGTGTAAGCCTGCTCATGGATATGAATGAAAGTAGACTAAAGAAGTTGTTTGTGCTAGGGTACGCCCCAGATATGTCTAAGCCCACTTATATCCGAGAGCAGTTTTGGGACATGGTAAGGATGGTGTTGATGAAAATGATAAATGAGGATATTATGTTAGGAGATTTTAACGGAAGGGTTGAAGAGGTCTGTTATGAAAGGATATTAGAACGTTTGGGATGAAAGTATAAATGAGAATGGTGAAGACCACTCACCGTATGTGTGAAAAGAATCTTTTGTGACGAACAATTTCTTTCGCCATAAGAGGATTCACATGTATACATGGGAAAGAGGTGATGATAGAAGAATGATAAATTTTATAATTGTGGATGAAAGAATGAGGAGCAGTGGTATACAGGGTTTACCAGTCCAACGTAGGACGGATCATTACTTGGTCTTATGCCGAATTAATGGTCTATTCAGGCGTTTATATCGGACATCTGTGTCTACCACTGCATTACAGCGTATAAGAATAGAGAGGTTACAAGATGAAGGTGTGAAAGAGAAGTTCAAATGTTGACTGAGAGAATATAAGTGGTATAGATGATTGTGTATGAATGATTTAGACTTGGAGACTGTGTGGTATAACGTCAAGAAAGGTTTGCTGGATGCAGCCACCAAGTATGTGTAAGTAAGAGAATGAATGAAAGGAAAAATAATACGTTGTGGTGGGATGATGAGGAACGGATGGAAGTTGAAGCAAAGAAGAGAGCATGGCTACATTTACTAGTAAACAAAACTGGTAATTCTAGCGATATGATTGATGAGATTGAAAGAAAAGGGCAGACTTTAGACGTATAAATAAGAGATATATCTGATAACTTCCAGGCAAATATTAAAATGTTCTGGAAACTCGTAAGAATTGCTAGGGAAAGTCAATACAGCCAAAATTAATGCTATACGAGACGAGAATGGCTGTATGCTGAATGTTGAAGTTTCTAATTTAAAGAGATGGAAGGAATACTTTGAAAGCGTGTTTATAAGTATATTCGATCTCTTATGGCACGTAGAGACCGCCTAAAAAGAAAACATAAACGCTTGCCCAGTGATGAGAACTGGAAAGATTTAAAAAGCACGGAATCGCTGCAACCAGGTGATACGAAATGCCAAACGCCGATACATTCACAATTCTATTGAGACTTGCTCAACCCAGAATATATGGAAGTTCTTGGCAGCCTGGGCTTTGGTAAAGCAAACAGAATGTTAGTCATTCCCTTGACTTATCAGCGCTGAATAAACACTTTTGCTCTTTTGCCAGTTTCATTTGATTCAACAGTCAAAAGCGATACCATTAAAGATATTACTTTCCCTTACCATGTTGGACTTCTTTCTGTTTCGAACCAGTGATGATGATGAAGTTAAAAATTGTATCCATCATATCCAGCAAAGCTGTCGGCCCAGATGGTATTGGACGACATGGTTTTGCTGATTTTAGACCAAATAGTTTCCCATATCACCATCTAATAAATTTTCCTTTGCTCCAGTACCTTCCCTACCAAGTGGAAAGAAGCGTTCCTAATTCCTGTCCCCAAAATAGCCTCCTACTAATTTCAACCATTATAGGCCAATATCTATCCTCCTTCTTCTCTAAAATTCTTGAAAAGGTTGTTCGGCCAACTCACAAAATTTCTAAACAAAACAATCTCTTCAATCCTTTTCAGTCTGGTTTCCGACCCCGCAGTACTTCCACGGCCTTTATTAAAATAACTGATGATATCCTTTGCGATGGATAATCGTCAACTTACTCTTCTTGTCCTTTTAGACTTCAGTAACGCGTTTAATTGTGTTGACTATGACATTTTGTTAGCAATTCTGAAATCCCTGAATTTAACATCATCAGGTACAATGGTTCAGTTCCTATCTTCGGGACGCCGGCAATGCATATGTGTTGATGATAAGTTCTCCTTGGTGTAACGTTTTTGCTGGTGTTCCTCAAGGCGGTGTATTATCTCCGTTACTTTTTCTGTGTTTATCAATGCACTTGTTTCCGTAATAAATTTCAGCAAGTATCACCTGTACGCAGATGATGTCCAGCTGTATCAGCATTTTAGTGGAAAATACCTAAATGAATCTGTGGACAGAATGAATTTAGATCTTGCTGCAGTTCATCAGTGGGCAAGCTATCATGGACTAATATTACTTATTACTTCGCCTAATATATCTGAATTTATTTTGTTAACGCTCTCATTTTTTGTGCAAGAATCGCCCTTTCACATAACCATTTGTCTTCATGCATGTTGTTCGTTAAATCTGAATAAACGCTCGCAATTAATTCGAATGTCTCTGTACTAAATTACAAAATCTCTCATCAATTTAACGCAGCCCTCAGCATCCGTTTCCAACCGCCCATCGCCAATTTTAATAGTGTGTCAGCATAGTTTCCAGCATTGATATCATTATACAAATGCACTCTCATATTCGTAGTTAAACTGAATTTTGTCACCTTGTTCCATAAAATAGACGACTTGAGGCATGCTTTAATTTCATCTGCAGGTGTGCCCTTTTGAATGACAGGTAAAGTTTGGGAAAGTCACCAGCCAGTAAAACCACCATTCCACCCATTACATCGGTATTGCTGCGCAAATCCTGGAGCGTTCGATTTAGTGCTTCTACAGCTTTTTATGCGACATTGTACTTTCGTCCCACACTAAAAGTTTGCATTGTCGTAGCATTATACTGTGCACTATTTTTGCTAAAGTTGTAGATCGGCGATTCTTCCTGGGCTAGATTTAGAGGGAGTTTTAAACAGAATGTGCAGTGCGGCCCCGCTTAGCAGCGTAGCGGCTATACCAGAGGAAGCTACGCCACAGCAATGTTTTTATCTTTCCGTACTTGCGCTAATAATAAATTTAACAAAATGTCTTCCCAGTTCCTCCAGGGGCATCTAAAAGAAAAGTGCACCATTTTCAGATTCAATTTGTCCTAATACTTTGTCAAAACCGTTTTTGTTCGGGAAGCAAGCGGGTACAATTCGGCTACTTTGCTGCAAAGCTGGTATATCGTAGTTTTTCACGCATCACTTAGTTCATTTTCGGTTGTTCGCTGAGGGCTTATCATTCCAAAGTCGCTTAATTTTGCCTACCATTGCCATTACTTTATCTTCAATTTTTCCAAGTCCTTCATTATAAATGTGTTCATTGTATGTCATGTTCGCGTGTGTTCTGTAAAATTTTCGCAAAATATCTTCGCAAAATATGTACTCTTTATATTTGTCCCACAATTTATGTGCATTAGATAGCCCGCAAGATGATATGAGAGTTGCATAAAGATCCCAATTTTGGCTGGTGACTGGCACTGCACAGCTTCCTCCATGGTTTCATCCCAGTGATTATCGTTTTTAAAAGATGCAGAGCTCACATGCTTCTATAAGTTGCGCATTCCTGACCGTTGACAGTTTTAAGGCCTTTATATCCTGTAGCACCTGAACATGGTGCAGCAGCAGTCGTAAACAGAAACATTCAAAATTAGTTACATGGACGGTATACACGACCCAGTTCATCTGATGACTTATACACCGGGCCATTTGCACAGGCGCCTTGAATTGCGCCAAGGCGTTTCACCTTCCTAGATGTGTTCCAAGTATAATAGCGGGGACTTCAGAATATAACAACGTTTTGCAAAGGGTCGGTTTGACAAAGTTGAAAGAAGGCTGTTAGTGTAGTTTTGGCGGTGATGCAATTCTTTCTGGAAATTTTCGGTGAAATATACACGCTCCATTTTCTAAGTGCACAGCAAGGTGAGTAACAGCTGGGTGCCTTTCGTAAAGGGAAGAAGGAGACGCCACGCTGCCTCGTTACTTGCTGACATAACGCCCTGCTTGAAAGGTCTGTACTTCATTAACGGGATTTGCCTCACCTTCACCCTGAGATTAAATATTGCTTGGTCGCTTCCTTTATGCGTACTTACAGATATACTTGATTGCGGATGAGTTATGTGGGCATTAAACATTTTACATAGAATGTTTATGTTCACCTTAGATAACAGTGGATTGTCCCGTATTCGCCATACGGGACAATCCAGCTATTATCTGGTTTCGAACGCTCCGGAGCGGGATTTGATTGTAACATTCCCACCATCTTCGGAGCTCTGCGTCTGTATAAAGGGTAGCCATTGTCATTGTGCACTGTTTCTTTTAATAGCTGTTGTGAATTTCTTTGTACATTTTCCTTCTTTCATACATGGCGATATTGAATTTCGTGCTCACATGGACCGTGAATCATATTTCGGACGATGGTATCATACAATTCTTTATCTTGCTCAGGATCCGGAATCCGGAAGCTTGACGCCTGCCTGTTCAAGACGCCTTCCTGACTTTGAGAAGGTGTTTCGAAGCTCCAGTAGCCTGACGCTCTGTCTGTTCAAGACGTTCTTGACGTTGAGAAGGTGTCTCAGATGTTCTAAAGTAGCCTGACGCTCTGCTTGTTCTTGCCTTCTCAGTTCAGGATCTTCTAAAGATTCTAGATCGAGCTAATCTTCGCTTGTCTTTGAGAAGATACTTGAAAGGCTGGACTTACGTTTGCGAGGCATTATGAAGTAAGAAAAACCTATTTATAAAAAAACGTTAAAATACCTAAAGTAATTAAATTTTAAATATTTCTTTTAAAGCAACTAAATATCTAAAAGGAATAAATATTCTTTTAAATATTTTTAAAATCAAAACAACAAAACCAATTCAAGACACAACACGAATCTGAAAACGATAGCCAAAAAATCGAATCAACTTAAACCAAATCACAAAACAAATCGTGAAAACCGAAATCGAAAGCAGTAGTCAATATAAATATAACCAACGAAAAGAAGTAAGTGTATAGGTACTGTATACACTATCTATACTATTAATATTCCTTGAAATATTGTTAAACAACCTAAAACAACGAAACCAATTCACGATTCTAAATAAAGAAAATCCAAAATCAAAGCCAGAGTCTAAATATGTATAAAGGAATACCAACCAAATCAACAAAACCGATCCAAGAAAATACACAAACCGAAAATGAAAGTATAAATCCATTTAACCTTAACCAAATCACAAAGCAAATAACAAACAACCGAAATCGAAAGCAGGTAGTCGAATAAGCTACGAAATAGAAACAATTTAAGCGTATAGGTACGTATGCGCTATATGTTGACGCGCGGCTCAACGGCGGGAGTTAAGCACATGTCAGGAAACATTTTTACCGCGTTTTAAAAACCTAGTAACGACATCTAGCGGAATCAATTTAAACTATGTATACGTTAGTTAATAAGAACTATCAAAAATTATTTTCTTATAATTTTGCACAATTTTTCTTATTGTAATACCGATTCATTCATAACCACATATAAGAAATGTATTCATTTCCGTTCAATAAATATTACAGGCTTATTAATACTTACTAAGAACTGTTCCTATCATTGTTAAGTAATAGTTAGGGTGAAAGCGTGACAGGTGGTGATAGTATTTCTGATCCATACTTATAATCACGCCTGTAACCCTTGGTAGGTAGAGCATCAACGGATTACTTAATATCGTCTGAGGTTATCGCCTATTCTGTGAATTACGATGCACCAAAACGTTTGAAGAAAATCAGGTGAATTTTATGTTATTTATCGCCTCTTCCCGGTCCTGTGGAAAAATACAGATCCATATATTTTTAATCTTAATTTTGCTAAAAGACATAATAATCTAGATATTCTGACCTTCTGTGTTCGTCCATCGTACCGTAGTCCGTCTTGTAGAATCACGGT
>JAGSMP010002708.1:0-26194 GCA_029286625.1 Parnassius orleans | reverse complement strand
ACGGATTACTTAATATCGTCTGAGGTTATCGCCTATTCTGTGAATTACGATGCACCAAAACGTTTGAAGAAAATCAGGTGAATTTTATGTTATTTATCGCCTCTTCCCGGTCCTGTGGAAAAATACAGATCCATATATTTTTAATCTTAATTTTGCTAAAAGACATAATAATCTAGATATTCTGACCTTCTGTGTTCGTCCATCGTACCGTAGTCCGTCTTGTAGAATCACGGTGGCGCCACCTAGCTTGCGACTCTACCTCGGCTGCAGCGATATAGAGAAAGGACCTCCTCTAGCCGCAAATCACTAACACACATCCAAGGGCTCGACAAGCCCACCAGAGTGGCCACCTTGGGCCAGCCCTTCACTTCGGCCAGCCATGTGAGTCGCCCAACGTTTACCATGGGTTACCAAGCCACGGCTACTAACATCCCCCTCCCCGCCACGACAAGGCGGGAACCCGTTCAGGAGGTTATATCTCACCTAAACTCACGCAAACTCACTAAGGACATTAATAATTTTGCAGTTCCAAGGAAATCTGCGCCACGCACCCTTTCTCAGATTCCCACAAAAATAATCGTCTGTCACTACGAAACTCACACAACAATTAAAATAATACATTAACAATTTCACACACACATAGATATATTCTGTGTCATAACAGTGTAATGAAGTGACGTAACTACATTGACAAGTTGCATACAGCCATGGATGTAACAACTGTCGATACGCATTGATGTAAGTAATTCTTATACTAACATTATAAAGAATTACTTACATACATGGACATATAAATAAAGCGGACAGAATTTTGTTAAAAAGGACTGATGCACTGAAATGGCGGCGGTGCAAGTATGTTTGCTTGTTATATAGTGTTTTCATGTGAAACAAAATTTCCCCATTTTTTATAAAACAATCTGTCAAAATATAACATAACTTTGACGAAATACTAATTTATTATTACGTAACTAATATAAATAACACATTTGACGATTAAAAAATCTAAGAATTTAAGATTTAGATTTTGATTGAAATCGAATTATTCTATTTCAATCAATTTCGATTTAAATTAATTTTATTACAAACATTATATTATACAAAAATTGTATTATATTATTGGAACGAAATATATTATAAATATTTATTAACGAAATATATAACAAATAAACATATTATAGGTAACCAAAAAATTAATATAAAATTAATTTACAATATATTATTTTCGAATTAGTATGAAAACATTTAGAAACAGCATGGTAGCGATCACCTCATTCTCAGGGGTTATTATCAATCATGTACTCTTTAGTAGTATACCCTAATAATCCTTACTAAACAATTTTTACTTGGTAAAAATTTTAAACTTTGATAGATAAGGCCTGCATATTTTCTGGGACTTTGTTGTGAAAGCGTATACATTGCCAACAATTTTAAATAAAATATTATAAGTAGGTAACCAAAAACTATGTGTGTAATCGAATATTTGTTAGGGAACCGAAAATGTTTTATAATATGAATGTTAATAATATATAAGACGTGATGATGATAATTAATTACGGTATCTTAAAACTAAAGGTCTTAACATTAATATAAAATTACCGAAGAAGATGATGAGCTAGATTTTTTACCATCAGTAGGAAAACCAAAATGATTAGAATAGAATAGAATCATAATAACATAATAAAACATAAACACTCACGCCTGTCACCCAGAGGGGTAGGCAGAGACTATAGACTTCCATTTGGCACGATCCTGACACACCTCTCGCCTCCTCCACATCCATATACTCGTACCTACCTACGCATACACGCTCGTCGGTTAAGGGTACTTTAATTTGGCCCATTTTCAATATATCGCCAATTTGGTCGATAAATTTTCACCTAGGGCGTCCCTTACAGACTCTGCCGTTCACCTCTGCCACATAAATTTGCTGTCACTCTTTCCTCATTCATTCTTTCTACATGACCAAACCACCGAAGCATTCTTTCTTAATCCTGATCACAACATCATCTTGCAAACCACTCTTCTCTTATCACACAATTTCTCACTCTGTCATTTAGATTCAGCCCTAATATACTCTTAATGACCGCATTTCTACAGCATTTATTCTACTCTCGTGCTTCTTCTGCCACACCCAACTTTCACTACCATATTAAAGTAGGGACTAACACAGCATTGTGAATTGTCATACGTGCCTTTTGGACATATTCTGACTTTCCACAATAGAGTGTAGAGCCCCATTTAGTCTATTTCTGCGTTCACTCGTCGTTCTATATACTTATCATATCTACCATCCTGCTAAATACACATCCCAAATACACAAACTGATCTACTTGCTCGACCAATTCCCTTCTATTCTTATTTCACATATCGTTTTACTTTCTTCTCTTTCGTCTTACATAAAAACCATAACTTTCGTCTTACTTGCGTTCACTTTCATTCCTTTTCTTTTAACCCTTAATTAGGCGCATAGGGTTAAGACAATTTCAAATTTAAAAAACGTGTTAGAATGTTTTGAGCGCAGTCGTGTTTTCTAGCTTCCTAACTCCCCGCGGGTACGCATATTAGTCGCGCCAGAAAGAGCAAGGCCGGCTTCGCCGTCTCAAGATGGTAGTGGACGGCGTTTAGGTTCGAGTGAAGTCCCTGATGTTGCAGAAATCCACGGATAGCGTGGCGGGGTCGCCTTGGTCTTGTTGCTCAGTTTGCCCTGAGCAGTTATTGTTTTGAGCGGAATTTTCCCCCAGAATACGCGGGGCAGCCTGAGCACCCACGCTCAGGAGTGAGTAGCATGGTCGTGGATGCTCAGTGAGGATTCTCCAGGGTGCTGGTACCTCTGGTCTGGTCTGGTCTGGTCCACGCTGGTTTATGGGAGAATTAGCCTGGTCACCTGCACACTCACCAGACGAAACGCAAAAGCACAGCTTACTTCACGCCGGTATTCTGTGAGGTCGTGGTACTAACCCGGCTCGA
This sequence comes from Parnassius orleans, assembly GCA_029286625.1. NCBI lineage: Eukaryota > Metazoa > Arthropoda > Insecta > Lepidoptera > Papilionidae > Parnassius > Parnassius orleans. Next base: position 23,227 of record JAGSMP010002708.1, on the reverse strand, counting down.
GCCGGCCCATACGTGCAACAGCAAAAGCTGCTGCGTGGCTCTACCACCGTTAAAACGTTTAGAAGATGTTTTCCTCGCACAACTTCCTTGTGGAACCGATTACCACCAGCGATTTTCCGGACCGATACGACTTAGGGACCTTCAAGAAAGAGCCTACTCCTTTTAAAAGGCCGACAACGCATCTGCAATTCCTGGTGTTGCAGTTGTTCGGGCGGCGGTAGTCACTAACATCAGGTGAACCGAATGCTCGTTTGCCCCTCCTATAAAAAAAACGTGATGATGATAATTAATTACGGTATCTAAAACTAAAGGTCTTAACATTAATATGAAATTACCGAAGAAGATGATGAGCTAGATTTTTTCCCATTAGTAGGAAAACCAAAAATGATTAGAATAGAATATATTTATAATAACATAATAAAACATAAACACTCACGCCTGTCACCCAGAGGGTAGGCAGAGAATATGGACTTCCATTTGGCACGATCCTGACACACCTCTCTCGCCTCCTCCACATCCATATACCTACGCACACGCTCGTCGGTTAAGGGTACTTTATTTGGCCCATTTTCAATATATCCCCAATTTGGTCGATAAATTTTCGCCTAGGGCGTCCCTTCCAGACTCTGTCGTTCACCTCTGCCACATAAATTTGCTTTGTCACTCTTTCCTCATTCATTCTTTCTACATGACCAAACCATCGAAGCATTCTTTTCTTAATCCTGGTCACAACATCATCTTGCAAACCACACTCTTCTCTTATCACACAATTTCTCACTCTGTCATTTAGATTCAGCCCTAACATACTGCTTAATGACCGTTTCACACCATTTATTCTACTCTCGTGCTTCTTCTGCCACACCTAATTTTCACTACCATACATTAAAGTAGGAACTAACACAGCATTGTGAATTGCCATACGTGCCTTTTTGGACATATTCTGAATTTCTTACAAGAGAGTAGAGCCCCATTTACTCTATTTCCTGCGTTCACTCGTCGATCTATATCCTTATCATATCTACCATCCCTGCTAAATACACATCCCAAATACACAAACTGATCTACTTGCTTGACCAATTTCTTCTATTCTTATTTCACATATGGTTTTACTTTTTCAAAAACCATAACTTTCGCTTGCTTGTTCACTTTCATTCCCCTTTCTTTTAATGACCTGTTCATGTTCATCAATAATGTAACCATCATTTCTCTGGCTGCCGACGACGCAAGTATGACTTGATCATCGGCGTACAAAAGGCATTTGACGGTTAACTCACCCATTCTTAACCCGCATACTTCAACTTTCAAATTTTCCAAACAACTGTCCATAAATAGGTTGAACAACCACGGGAAGCCACACAGCCCTGTCTGACACCTTTATGGATGCCAAACCAGTCCGAGTAGGCCCTGTTGATCCTGACACAAGCACTGGAGTCCCTATACAGAGACTTCAATGCCTGTATCAACCAGCGCTCAACCCAAATGAGTTCAGTGTTTGCCATAAACATCCCTGTTCACTCTGTCGTAAGCTTTCCAGTTCACGAACGCACAAAAACCTTTTGGTTTTGTGCGTTCGTGTTTTCGATCCGTACATCTCATTCCCTTTCTAAATCCCGCTTGCACATCCCAAATTTTTCCATCAGTATCTTCCATAACTCTTTCAATTAGCACCTTAGCATACAGTTTTCCCACAATGCTAAGAAGGCTCATACCACGGTAGTTTTACAGTCCTGCTGCGATCCTTTCCTTAATAGTGGGACTATCGCGGCTTTGCACCAGTCTCCCGGTACCCGCTTAAGTTCCCAACACAAATTAAATAAGGTGTACAGCATTCTGCCACCACCTCTCCAGCCCTTAGCATTTCGAGTGATAATCTATCATATCCGACTGCCTTACCTGCTTTCATACTTTTCATTGCTTTCATTATTTCATCTATATTCCTCTCATCTCTTTCCTCTCTTTCGAATTTCTATTTCATTTAATTCAAACGTCTCATCACTCATAAACACACTTTCAAGTAAACTTCGTCATTCAGAATACAGCCATTCTGGTCTCGTAAAGCATTCATTCTATGCTGTTTTGAATGTCCCTGGCAGTTCTTACGAGTTTCAGAACATTTAATATTTGTGGAAGTTAGCCAATATTCTTCTATCATTCTTATCCGTTCTTTCTTGCTTTTCCTTTCAACTACTTTTTTCTCTTATTTAGATGTCCAAAGACTGCTTTTTTTCTTTCAATATCATCATTCATACCGCTAGAATGACTGGCCTTGGTTGCTAGTAAATCTAGCCATCCTCTCTTTGCTTCAACTTCCATCCGTACCTCATCATCCCACCATAAAGTGTTATTTTTATACACCACATACTTCAGTAGCTGCATCCACCAAACCTTTCTTGACATTTTACCACACAATCTCAAAGTCTAAATTATTCATACACAATTCATCCATACCACTTATATTTTCTCTCAGTCTACATTTAAACTCTCTTTCACACCTTCATCCTGTAACCTCTCTGTTCTTATACGCTGTAACACAGTGGTAGACACAGATGTCCGATGCCGCCAACGTCTGAATAGACCATTAATTCGGCATAAGACCAAGTAATGATCCGTCCTTCGTTGGACCCCGGTAAACCCTTGTATCTACCACTGCGCTCCTCATTCTTTCATCCACAATTATGAAATCTATCATGCTTCTATCACCACCTTTCCCATGTATACATGAACTCTTATATGCGAAAGAAAGTGTTCGTCATAAAAATATTATTTTCCACACATACGGTGAGAGGCTTTCACCATTCTCATTTATGCTTTCATCACCAAACTTTCCCAATATCCTTTCATAACCAAGCCTCTTCACCAACCCTTCCATTAGAATCTCTAATATAATAATATTCATTACCCTTGCATTTCATTAGCACCATCCTTACCATCTCCTAAAACTTCTCAGATATATGGGTTTAGACATGTCCGGGGCGTAGACCCTAGAACAAACAACTTCTTTAAGCCCACTTTCATTTGTATTCATAGCAGCCTCTGGCTTACATACATCATATTCTTTCACACAATGACCCATTCTTTCTGAAAGGATGATACCGACTCCTGGCATGCCCGCTCTGTCTCGTCTACACCAGACCAGTACGCGGTATACATGCCATGTGGGCATCCTTTCCTTCCGTTTCGTGCACATTTACACATAACATTCTATTCTCTATCATACATCATATCGCATACTTCATCCATCTTATCATTCAATGCTCCACATACATTCAGTGTAGCCAGACAGGCTTCCGCAATCCATTTTTCGCCCTCCGGGAGACAGAACGTGACGGTGGTGAACATCGTCGACGGTTTTCCTCCCGGAGATTCTTCGCACCCTGCCCCATTAAAGGAGCGCCGGGAACTCGGGGCCATTTTTCTTTGTGCCTCATGGTGCGAAAGTAGTTAGTGTATTTTTACGCCGCTACCATGGCGAGGAGCCAAGTCTGTTCTTTCGGCTGTTTAGCACCACCCAGACACGTGTAGGGTGGGCCTGGGATTAGGTGGTCGAAGCCTATGGACGCGAGCGACTCATCCCCATATAGAATAGAATCATTTTAAGTCAATACAGATTACAAGAATACTTATTGAAAGTCATTTAAGCTTTACCACTGCTTCGGAAAAGTCACTATCCTGGGAAGGACCATCAAGAAACCCAGCGGGATTTTTTAAATAAAACTAATTTACAATATATTATTTTAGAATTAGACCATTCTCAGGGGTTATTATCGATCATGTCCTCTTTAGTAGTATACCTAATAATCCTTACTAAACAATTTTTACTTGGTAAATTTTTAAAATTTGATAGATAAGGCCTGCATATTTAAATCACAATCGCAGCACTTTGTAGTGGACTATGATCGTAAAACACAATTTTCAGGAAATGATAACATAGTAAATAAATACACGATTACAGCGCAACATAATGGACTATCCAAAAAACATAAAACCGCATTATAATCGATCGGGTAATTTTCAGGAAAATTGTAACAAAAAGGTCCACATAAAACAACCTTAAGAGGTTCTTGGGCAAACATATATACCGTATCCGTGCCAACGTGGGTAAAATAATACTTCTTCCAAATTTCGGGTAATTTTCCTATAAATAATTAACAACACTGATCACGTGACTCATGTTTTGTGTTCCAAAATAGCATTTTAATTCAAGACATAAAATTCTCAAATAAGTGATTATAATTACTGACTCACCAATGAGGTGATTCCTTGATGTTTTTGATAAAACCACTATGATTTTTACAAAATTTAACGACGCAAGACGGCATATTGATTTTGTTTTACCTACGACGACTACTACTCGCGGACGACGTTTGTTGCGAAATGGCGGGAGCTAGACTTATTATTAGTGTGAATGCGTGCGTGACCCTTGTACGTACAAGCGAGCTGACTTATTTTGGGTGCTCGCCGAGTTGTATAGCGAGATTCAGTCCGCCTTTTTTATACGTCCATGCTTACATATGAAAGGTAACGCTTTTTTGTAAATTTAACGTGGCAGATCTCTTTTGCAGCAAAAAAAAACTGGAACATTTTTGTAGGACGTCGATTCAGTCGCGCAACTAAATTTAGTCTAGTGAGCAGTGCGGTTGCAACTAGTTTTATTGTAAACATAGGGCCGCCGTGTCATATATGGACTTATATTTTGGCAAAAGGAAAGCCTACGTATGCGCTGGCTAAACACCTATCTAGAGGCAGTGAAAGGCGTGGGCGACATGGGCGACCGCCTACGGCCATGCGATCCGAAGAGCCTCGCAACCCAAAAATTCAAAAAAATTTCATTCCAAAAATATTAAGCTAAAACGACGAAAAGTCAAGACATCTATTAATACACTCCTATCTATGCTCTCTGCAACTAACATCCATCAGGCAATACGTCCTAAGTTTTTGTAGTTTACTTTTAAATTTGGTTTATTAATATTTACCAGCAATGAAGTATCCACTATCTAGCGCAAAATTTTCCCATTCCATTTGCTTCACGCTAAGTTCGCGTGTCTCAAGTCTCAAGGATTGCTGCGGCAATTAGATAGCCGCAAGCTATTATGAAATGGTCACCTTGTTTTACCAATTAATCATTCTTGAAATTGTTTCTGGTGCTTCTGCCTGCTTTCTGCTACAGTTCATCTAAAAAGTTCATGGTGTTGGCGAAGCAGAATAGCATGGGGATGTCGTGACAGACAACAATTACTAGAATTATACAGCTCTGCTTATTCAGGCGCAATCCAGTGGAAGTTTTAAAATCCTTAGGTCTAAGTTGAAGACCAACAGTGTTAGTGACATAACTGGTGACAAGATTATTTGAGTGAGATTAAGGCAAATCTTATTCGACATTATCCTGATGAAATCCCGTATTTCAATCTGAATGAGATAAGAATGGCTTTGCAGCATCTTAAAGACCGTACTATCTCTCGATCATAAAACTTACCGTTGTAAAATGTACAGGATATTAAAGTTTTAGGTATGTCAGGATAGTGTCAATTGAAATTTCGTAGCTGCCTTCCCGTCTGGGTGAGGGTGAGAGTTAATGATTATCACTAAAGTTTTAGTTCCTGACTCGTTTTCATTACTGCCGCGTAACACGGGTAGACCCTCACAATAATAAAATAGTCATGACGAGTCCACCAAGAGCAAAGCTCAGGGGCTAAGCGCTCACCGTAAATTTCACATTACGTGAGTTACCCGGGTCGGATCCCCGCCGGCATCAATGAAATTGTTAATTGCAATTTAAAGCGATCGGTGTAGAGAAAAACATAGTGAGAAAACTTACATGTCTAAGAAATTAATAAAAATATACAGGGTTATTTTTCAAAGAGTAGCCAAATTTTAAACTTAAGTTCAAATATATAAATAATGATATAAATATTGCAATTTATGAAAATACGAGTAAATAAGGCTTCTACTTTTATTTGAAATTATCCCAAATTGAATGTGATTTATGGGCAACAACGATTTTGCCTACCGATCGACCCTTACGAATGTGTGCGTGCGCAGTAGTGAATTTAAAAGATAGAAAGGACAGAATATTCGAGATTTTTTTAATTAATTATTCTTCACCATACGCCTACTTATACTAAACCTTCTCTACCCGGCCGGTTATTGCAAAATAACCCTGTATTTTGAAGATATATTATGAAGTCGGCCAGCACGCATTGGGACAGCGCAGCGGACATTCCCTTGCCTTTAAGCCCTCTCAGAAATGAAAGGATGCAGTGGGACATATATAGGCTGGTTTGCTTTACTTTGTACCGTCATAAAAGTTCATACTAAATTCGTCTTCAGGTTTTTTCTTGTTCAGACAGACACAATTTTCCAAAAACAGTTTTTTCTTGTATCTGTTTCGATGGTATAATAATTTAATAGTTCTCTAAACGTAAAATCATTGTGACGAGCGTATTACGAAGCGAGGCGTCTGGCGTACATGACAGACACAAGCTCTTGTATTAGTGTCCTAAATAGCGACCGTTTAGAGTAAGGCCTACCGCATGTTAATACAACTCTTAAATCGATCCAACTATTTAGTCGAGTTGTTGCTTGTGATAATTTCATGACGATCAAACTGTTTGGTCGGTTGTGGTTATTAGTTTTCTTAGTCTCTATACGATTTACTAGTTTTCTTTATCGGGCATTTATTTTTCAGCACTCAATTCTCACTTAATAATTACAACTAAACAATAAAACTATACAAACATAATTAGGTACTAGCTTGTGCTTTGCTTTATATAATGAATAATAAACAAAATACGAGAAGGTTGACGCTTCAACGGCGCTATTGCAAATTGACTGTTTACTCAGGCGTATGCGCTTTCCAATATATAGTAACATACATTGAGCTGTCGATCGATAGTTGTTCGACTGAATAATCAAAATGTAATCGATATGATTTTTTTATTTTTCTGTCTAGCAACTAATGAGTTGATAACATGCAAACCTCCATACAATCTCATAGGCTTTTCACATACAACTAATCAGTACCGTTACCATTACATTCTATTAAAGTCCACTAATGAACATAGGCCTCCCCATAGATTGCCTCATAGGGGGGATATTTTCCATAGTTACCACGTATGGCAAACGGGTTGGCAGCTGCAGTTTTTTATTTTTAGTCGTTATTATGAAGACGCTGCTGCCCATCATCTGATTTGTTTCCCTCTGTCGCCTCTTACGATACCCACGGGATGATATGGGGGTAGTTGACACTACACGGTAAACTAAACAGTAGTTCGATTAAAATTGCGCCTAGCGTAAGGCCTCAGATGAGGGCGTTAGCGGCGTAACGGCCCCTTTCCCATACAACTCAAGTGACTGCCACTCAAGACACTGCAAAACATTAGCGTGTGTTCGTTATGACGCCACGCAGTGCGTTTTGCGGATGTTCCCTACTGACGCCATAGAGTTTTATTATAGTATATACGTACTTTACCTCTCGCCGGAAAGATCTTATGACATCTGATGGCTTTATAACTATCTCATTTACGCCAGAAATGGAATATCAAGGCCGGTAACGGGAAGCAGCCTCAAAGGTGCGAAACGTCTGGCACTGCGATCGTCAATCCGCATGGTAATTGTGACGATTTTGGCTAATCCTCCTCACAACGGAAAAAACTCACGTTCAGCAGTGAGCTTTAACGGGCTCATGAAGAATAACTAAAAGTAATAGCCATACCGCAGCGTATGGCTATTACTTTTAGTTCTTGACTTGAATCATGACTGCAACATTAAAGGATCGGCTCCGATGGGGAAAGGATGACGCTCCTACAGAATAGTATTTTTTACTTTTTAGAATCCTTCGCGGGTGCGCGCAGGATACACAATAACTCACCAAATATTTGTCGTAATCGGATATAAGGTATTCAAAACATACACTTACAAAATAAAGAACCTGTTAACTTTATATATATGATAAAAGACAATAAATCTATAACTTTATTTACTGTTATGTTAGAAATACTTACTTACTAATACATTTTTACTGGTATTAATTGTTAATCAGTAAGGACTAAAGAGTAAGCTTTTCTATATCATAATTTGAACTTTCATTCACTACTTTGTGCATAAATTAAGGCAAACACTGAATATGTTCCCTTTATAACCTGCAAAAAGAATAAAAATGTATAAGTACTCAATATTTAAAACAATTATAATAATAAAAATTGAAAATTTATTAATATTAATTCTATTATAATATTATAATAATGTTAGTTCGCCGTGAAATGGCGGCCTAAGATTGCTAATCTACCTCATGGCTCATGTGGGACTCGCACTGACTTAAACCCTATTGTGGTTCACCTTTGATGTCACTAGAGAAACTTTGTTGTTGGTTCTTCAAGCTATATAATATGGCCGGCCCATCGTCACTTCAGCTTACTGATCCGTTGAGCTATGCTGGTTACTCTGATTCTGCTGTGGATATCCTCATTACGAAGACCACCACGCAGAGAAACCCCAAGCATAGCCCTCTCCATAACTCGCTGACCTTGAGATTCCTCATACGGCTAGGAGTGAAGAACCACGTCTTAGAACCATATGACAACACAGATAATACGCACTGGTTGTAACACTCTAGTTTTGAAGTTTTGAAGTATCCGTGACGTGAAGGTGTTATGTCGTAATATCATGAATAACTTGGAATCAAATTGACCTCTCGATCAAAATTGGACTTACCTAGTCGAATAATTTGTTCTCGGCAAATATTATATGATACAATATATAAAACGACTTCCTTTTGTTTAATAGGTTAAAAGAGAGACAGTGAAGTATTAAGGACAAATATCAGTTGGAAGCGGCACCGCGACGGTGGAAGAGCACTTTGAAGGGAAAGACGCGACCTGCTTGGAACAAAAATAAAAATATATTGAAAGAAAACTTTGAAAATTGATAATATTTACCCAAAAGTTACATCTTGATTATAAATACCCTAGGAATTAGGATCAAAACTTCTTGGAGAAAATATTAGAGGTTACACAAAATCGTGTTTGTGGGAAATTATATGGGGGGCCTATGTTTACAAAGGAATATGGTGTGATTCATTAAAAGGATAATAATAATGATTGTGATGACAATGGGCAGACATGAAACGTGAAAAAGTTCAATAGGACTATTATGTTACAATTACAATAGAAGTACAATAATAGATCTAGTGGAGAAAATATTCAACTTTATCATTTAATTTTAGACCTTACTAACTAACTAAAACTATAAAGTACAACGTGTGTAAACGCTTTTAATTGAGCATAAAGTAATATTAAGACAATGGAGTGGCCACATTTAGCTGATAATAAATAATACTAGAAGTAATAAAGTATTTTGTCAGTGATTAAAGTAATCTTTGCGGTAAAATTTTGCTAGGAATATTATTGACTTTGTTTGATTACTTATCCCTACAGTAGCAGTATTTGCACGTAGTTTATATAATTATCTTGTGCTGTAATCATTTGGGTGGTAAAATGGTTGATTGAACTGTTCGATAATTTTTGGCGTACCGTAAAATCCGAACGTAATTCCGTTCCGGTCTTATGTGAGAAAGTGACTAATACAGCAGGACGAATATATTTACTACTAGTTATATCAGCGACATATTTAGGTGCGACTGCTCCTTACTGCCCTTAGCGTGAGCATTTATTTTACTGGCATCCTAATTATTCTTAGTCCATCTAAATTTTTACTGTACAAATATTTATGAAACTGCTAATTCTGGTACTGGTACTGATTCAGATTAAGTAACTGCTCATGCGCTACTGCCCAATAATAAACTGGTATGCCACATTATAGAATGGAATAGAACAGAATCATTTTTATTCAATATAGATTACAAGAATTCTTATTGAAAGTCATTCAAGCTGTACTACTGGTTCGGAAAAACCCACTGTCCTGGGAAGAATCAAAAAGTAACCGAGCGGGATTTAAAAAAAAATACAACATAGTATTTTATACAATTAGTATGAAAACATTTAGAAACAGCATGGTAGCGATCACCTTATTCCCAGGGGTTATTATCAATCATGTACTCTTTAATAGTATAATAACTCTTACTAGACAATGTTTGCTTAATAAACTTTTTGATAAGTCCTGCATATTTTCTGGGACTTTGTGGTAAAAGCATATACATTGCCCCATGAAGGAATCACCGACTCTGGAGTCGAGTAACTGGTATAACTAGCTTGTGCTTGTTTCTAGTATTTACAGAATGTACATCACTACATTAAATTTTCGTAAATATACTGAGAGTCCAAAGTCAGTATATTTATATCTTTAAATTTTACTGTAAGAGATTCCTTCGGACCTAAGTTATTAAATTTCTCTTATGGTTTTCTTCTGCAAAACAAAGATAGTTTCAATGTCAGTTGCATTTACCCCATAGCAAGATTTCATATGACATTATGTTATAATATTTTGATTGACTACTTGTTGACATTTTATTATAGACGCTCTACTCTTAAATATTATTATCCCGATGTTTTATAGTTCTAAAGATTTGCATGCTATTAATAATGGATGATTAAGTGGATGTTTAATTACTATGACCATCTTCAATGTACCTTAACCAAACGCAAATAAAATATTTCATTTCATATAGAAGTAACAAAAATAAACTAATCTAGCTGTTTCAATACGGCCCCATTGTATTTTTTGTGTATTCTATTAAACACTTCATTTTCAAATAATAAACATAGATTATAAAATTCTTACGATTATATATTTTTTGAGATACCTGTGAATATGATAGGGGTGAATATATAGGAGAGGGTTCTAGCGGCTCCGGACGGCGGCAATCCATGATACGCCACTAATTATATTAAGTAGAGACGTAGTGTTTAAATGATAGCCTTTTTTTTTAGAGGTTATAAACAGTTTTAAGATTTTTTTTATACTTTGCATAAACGCAAATAGTGCCACGAAAATTTCAATATATAGATTAGAAATTTAATGTAGATAAGATATGAATTTCAAAAGAAGAGAAATTTTATTTCAACATTGATATTGAGATATATCAATAGATAAAAAAAACTATGCCCAGCCATTAGTCGTACCATTATTTACATCTGGCGTATATTAGATGCTTAGAACGCCAGTTATCGGAGACTCTTGATCTCCAATAACTGGCGCTTCAGTTTCGGGAAATCCTGTCTCCCAGTTAAGTCAACTTTTTTACGTGGTAGAGCAATAATGGGTCGACTCTACCGGGGAAGGACCACGCTCTCACTGAATTCCAGCGTAAAATAGCAGCTTCATGCTGCTGTGTCTCGTATGGTAAGTGTAGAAAACTGGAGATCCTTTTGCTGGAATCTCGTTTCCATCTTAGTCCTCAGAGATGAAAACGCATCGCATTTTGATTCATATTAGAGGATAGATGTAGGTGTCTATAGACTACAGCATCTACACACCATCAGGTGGATTGTATGCACGTTTCTCAACTTTATCCTATTAAAACAACTCTTACTATAGTCACGAGGCGAGAAGGGTTGACAAATTCACAAAGGCCGCCACTACACGTTTACCTAATCTCCGTAAAATTAATTAACGAGGCCGAGGGATGGCCCCTAAAAAATTCTAATGAATGGATTTAAGAGAGTAGCAGATTGTGTAGTTGAATAGGACATAGGATATCTTTATTTGTGTCAGAAATTGGCGAAAACCCTTTCGATCCTCCACACCTTGCCTGGGGAATTCCCAAGTAAGCGAAACCTCAGAAAAAAGCTAGTGGGTAATTACATAAATATACCTCTTTTATGCCTTTATTTTTTTTGAGCTTTTATAAAGAGGTTATGCTGTTCTATCTCATTTCAATAACGAGTAAGTAAAGATTAAGTGTTCACATCATAGTAGCACTTATCACACACCGCCAAAAGTCATGACTCTTCTCTACCGATGCGTCTCTCCTTTTGTATGAATGATTTGTCTTAATCATCGTTTCGCAGCATTAATGACCGCCATCTTGCAAATTTAACGCTACTCTCCGCCGCTGGGCTGAGTATTTAATGTCTGGCGTAAACAGGATAGCTATACTGCTGTCATGGGATTATAAGATACCATGAAATCTTTTTGGAATTTCCATAAGTTAAGACCCTAATGAGCAAAATGGGGAGATGAATTCTCTTACACCGCCTCTACTTCTAAGCATTTTTTTAAACTATAGTGTTGTATACGTTTTAAACAAACGAACTTATAGCCCACCTGATGGTAAGTGGCTATCTGGCCCATGGACATATGTAACCAACTTTAAGCAATGAAGACAGTTGCTTTGTCACCTCTGAGGACTCAAATGGAATGCCTCACAGCCCGTAATTACCGTTACCGTTTCAGCCTATTAAAAGATCACTGCTGACCATAGCCCTCCCCATAAATTACTTAATAGGGGGATATTTGCCATAGTTGACAAGCTTGACAGGCGAATTGGCAACCGCAGTTTTTAGCTGTTTTTAAGAACACGCTGCAATCCCATTTTTTCCTCTGTCGCCACTCTGGCTCTCAATACCCTTTAGAACGGAAAAAGAAGTAATCGTATTACTACTATTTGACCGCAGGTCGAGGGTACGAGACGAACTCCTAACCAGAAACCTACCATCTAGAAAATAATAGTCCTTACCAATAAAAAGGTGCTATACGTTAGCTCGACCATTTTAAAAGCTTTTATAACCAATGGTTTCTGAGCTTGAGTATAACCCAGTAACACAAGTTTTCCTATCTTTTGTCCACCAGGCTTATATTGCGCAGGACACGCGTGCCAACCGCAATAAAATATTGAATCCGCTAATAGCGCAGCCTGCAATGAAAATTATGTAAACTTTTCGTTTCTTATTTTAATGGCAGCTCGATTTTATTGTAGTGGTATTACAATTTGGCCGTAAATTTTACAGTATGTTGACAACCCAGTATCGATCTCCACCGGAACCAATGAAATTGTAATTTGAAGTGTTGTTTTACGTAAAGGAAAACATCGTGAGGAAACCTGCATGACAGACATGAAGTCCAGCAATACGCACTGGAGCAGCGCGACTGACTTATTCCTTCTCTCAGTAATAAGAAGAGGCTTATGAGCAGTAGGGTAAAAGAGGGTAATGGCAGTCACTTAAGCGAGAATCAAAATAAAAGCTTATTTCACAATAAAATCTTTATTGAAACTACAGAATAATAAAATTTACTTATTTAGCTATCAATTGAGATCAGTGTTAATCAATTTGGCAATCAACTTTGGAAATAATGACAGTTTAAACAGATTTGACCCCCATTGCACAGAGGTGAGGGCAATGGTAGTCACCCTGTGGGTAATCAGAGTCAAACAAAATTTAACACATATATCAGGCATAACCTTTGGCTGAGTCCCAAACCTGTACCACATCTGTACAGGTACGTCACGGGTGGTGTCCATCTGTACCACATCTCGTTGTTCCTTCCAAATTCGCCGCATACTTGACATCTGCTTCCTGCGTCTTCTGCGACATCATCCTCATCGTCCTGACTATTACTGTTGACGTCTGATACCGAAGTACCATTTGATTCCTGGAGAACTTGCCTCTTTGCTCTTTCGGAGCCTCTTTCTGCACTTTAGTACCTTTTTGCTTTACCCTTACCTTTCCATATCTTTTTTTCTTTCCCCTTTTTCTTATCTGAATAGCGGTACATCCATAAAAAATATTGGCCATCTTTTTCACCAAATTTGCTATTTCGTCTTCAACTTCGAACTGAAGATCCAAGACGTTTTGAATTTTTTTTTACATCTCTTTTGTATTTGTAGACTTGAAAATGGTATATTAATAGTAATAGCAGCTTTTAATATGGAATAACCCTATTGATTAATAAGCTGCACAGCTTTTCCAAATTATCGGTAGACCAGGTAGCCTTTTCGGTAGGTAATTCTGACTCGTACATTCGGCATCTACAACAAAATAAAAAAGCAGTATACATCTAACATGTAGGAAATTAAGTCTATAGGCACATTATACTACATTCTTTGCGGGTAATAATCACTTGCGGACAATGAGAGTCGCCTGACTCCCATTGCCCACAACTACACTAATGAGAAAAAAGTCAGAAATAAAAAAAACAGAAATTATAATGGCAATCAAAGGTAAACATCACTATTTTGAATGTCGGACTAGTTATACATAAAAGTCTCATTTAGATCCATTATGAAATTTGAAACTTACCGTTTCTTTTCTTTCCCTTTTTAAGCATATTGGGCGCACGATTTACTTATATATGCTGTAATCTTCAATAGTCGTACGTACCGTATGTCAAGACAAAAAAACGTTATTTTATATTTTGTATATTAATATCCAGTTGACAGAATAGGTAATATTAGATCTTTACCTTTGAAATTGCCGTGTTTTATGAAATAAATTAACGTATTTTTTTTCAATATTTTTTATTTCTATTAATCAAAGTAATCACCCATGCAATCGGTGCATCTTTGCCAACGCAGTGACAGTTTATTGATGCCCTTCTTGAAGAAATCAACTGGACGGGAGCAACAAATTCATCAAAGGCATTTTGTATTGCCTCTCGGGTATTAAATATTTTCCCGCCATAAAGTTATCCAAATTCTGGAAAAAGTAGAAGTCAGTAGGCGCAAGGTCTGGTGAGTACGACGGATGACGGAGAGCTTCCAACCCCAACTCTTGTAACTAAGGCAGCGTGTGTTGTGCAGCAGAGGTCGCGCGTTGTCGTGCATTAACAGCGGGGACGAGCGATTGACTAAAGCTGGTTGGAGACGTCCGAGCTTCTCCATCTTCAGTGTTCAGTTCTTCACAGTACACATCTGCAGTAATACTCATCCCGTTTGGTAAGAAGCTGTGATGAATCACACCGGCCCTAGACCACCAAACAGTGACGATCATTTTCTAGGTGTAAGTTTTCGTTTAGGGCATTGTTTAGGTCCTGAACCAGGATCCAAACAACTTGCTGAGCGCTTGCGCTTGTCAAACAGAAACCATGTGTGTGCCTGTTGAGCAGTGCAAGGCACGTCTCGACGCGTACTTCCCGCTGGCGATCATTGAGTTCGTGGGGCACCCATTTGTCAAGCTTTTTTTCCTTGCTAATTTGACGCAAATAGATCAATATTGTTTTAATGCTAACGTCGAAAGCTGCTAATTGATAATTTAGCCGTGGATTGAGTATCATCAGCTTCCACAATCGCCTTTAATTCGTCATTGTCGACCAAAATTTTCAGACGACCACGGGGTTCATTTTTCAGGTCGAAATTTCCAGAACGGAAGCGGCCAAAGCAGGCCAAACAGGTGCTGCGTTCGTTTGTAGTATTCGCTCCGTAAAGGCTGATTTACACGGGGTCAGTAACAGGCGCCAGTGTTGGCGCCGAGTATTGACTTGCACCGTTTACACGCAGTCAGTAATTGCTGCCACGACGGTACTCATATTCCATAATTACTCGAATTTTTAACGTATCCATGATGACGAAAAAGATTCAAATGCGATGAAAACATAACGCTTATCAATAAACAAATGACTAATTTTGAAAAAACAATTCCATATTTTTAAAATAAAATTAATTTGAAATTAGAATTCTTAGCGGAAGAAAAAATTATTTTAATTTTAAATGGCCAGTACTGCAGAACGGCAATTTCATAGGCAAAAAAACCTATTCAATATAATATACTGAGAGTTGAAAGTGAAATACAGCTTGTTTCATATACATACAAACTTAAACATTTAACGAATTACAGTCTAATTTCGACCACTAGGTGACCATTAGTAGTGATAGATGCTTTACCTGATATGTTATTTCTCCCGCGTTGCATAGGAAAAGTCCTAACAAAAAAAAGAGGGCAAAAACGAAGAAAAGTATTTTTAAGTTTGCTACAAACGTTAATTTTTCGGAGAGCTGTAAAAATAAAACAATAAATCCATGAGCACGGTGTTGCAAATAGAAGTTGTATTTTTGTCCTACTTTGTATTTTTCATAAAGATTTCCTTGGCTATTAGAGAGCACACAGACCATATAAAAATGTGCAAACAGCGGCTAATATAAAAACTGCTTATGAACAATCTATATTTCCACGACGTAAGACATGAAATCATTAATAAAATTAATAATGCAGATGTCTCAGGAACGTGATTTGTGGCATTCCATTGGGGAGGCTTATGTCTAGCATTGGACTAGTGAAGAGCTGTAGTGACGATGATGATGAAGAAATTAGAGTTTCAGGTTTTGAAACACCTTTTTAAGTTCACTACCGTTTCAATCTCCTTTAACCATAGAAGAAGGGAAAAAATTCCGCATGTTTCTGTTTTCATTAAATTAACGGTTACAAAACAATCAAATTTAGTAACAAAAATGTTATTATAAAACAATATGGACATCAAATTAATTTGTTAACACTTTACTTTTATAGCGTATAAATGTCCACTATTGAACATAGGCCTCGCCTAGGATATTTTCCATAGTTACTACGCTTGGCAGGCATTTTTACGTAGTTATTACGAAGACGCTGCTGCCCTCTTCTGTTTTAGTTTCCCTCTGTCGCCTCTCCCATGGGTGTGGTACCCATGGAACGGTATGGGGCAGTAGATATTCTTACAAATTTTACGATTAATTTTAATTGAAAATTTAATAATTACTGCGATCTGGAGTAGCAGCACCACAGCTGAACCGGAACTTTGACATAGTTGTAATGCCATCACAATCCCAAATGCTTCATCAATAACCTTTAAAATTCTGGAAATAAAACCGTTAAATGTACTCAATAATGAACATATTTAAAATTTCTTTAATTGGTTAAATTGTTTACCAACCAACGTCACTAATTAAAGATAACGAACAAATAAAGACATAATGGAGTCATTATGATATCAAATCAGCATCAACAGTCTTATTAAGTCTACTGATGTACCTACCTCTCAAAGAATGCGACATCTTGGCCGGCATTACATGACAGACTTGCCTACAGTTACCATACTGGACAGGCGGATTAGTGAGTGCAAATCCGATACCCTTGCATTAATAGGCAATACTGCTCCCTACTACGTCTTAAATTTGTGTTCAGGGTTTACCACCATCAGTCCAGTAGTCCATCACTAGAACTACGTCCGTCAATCAACAACAGGTGAGCTTGGCAATAAGAGAAAATAGACGAAGCATTCCGTCTATGTCCGCAGGTGTGATAACACTCGAAGATAGAAGTAGACGTCTATGAACCACAGTATCAACTTACCATTAAATAAACTGTGTGTTCATTTGTCACCCTTAATTCTATAAAAAAGATAAATTACAAACGTACTACATAAACACGTAACTAATAATACATTTTAATTAATTTGTGTAACTAATTATAAGGCTGTCGATCTCTGCATTATAAGCAAAAACATAAACGTTTTTGGCTCTTTCTATGAGGATTATGTGGGCTTTTAATCTAAAATAAAAGCAAAAGATTATACAAGGGTTTTATTACCGACCATTTTTTTATTTATTTACTTAAGAAATATGATTACAAAGACAAATAGTTTTGGTGTAAACATAAACTCATTTGAATTTTTCCGTACACCATTGCTGTCGACAGTATGTACACATTATTCTAATCTACACTTTACATTACATTACAGAAGTTACATTTAATATTATTACCAACTAAAATGAGGTGCATTAAGTATATATTATTTATCTATTTTGCAAACTTAATGTGGGTACATAAATAAAGAATATTTGCAGGAGATGAGCGTAAAATCACATAATGAAACTTATTTCATTTCGTGAATAATCGTGATACAGAATGATTATAACCTATATTTTAAAACCTTATAGTTGTTGTATTTAGGTAATTGTAGTTTTAGGTTATCAATTCTGCGAGCGGAGTATAATACCTTATCCACCTTTTTAATATTTTCGGTAAAGTAATTTTTAGTTAGTAATCTTAGTTCAACTTTGTCGTGTATAGGTATAATTTTGCAAAATGAAAATAGTTTTCGGTAATCATATTTAAAGTTCATTTTGAGATTATTAGGGACTATTTCTATTAAAATACGCAGCTGTAGTGAATATATTCGATCAAGATATGTTATTGTTTAGTATAGCAACTACTAAACAGGTGCCATCTGCAAACTGTTTACGTAGGTGAGAAAGTGTAGAGGCCCAAGAACTGAGCCCTGTGCTGTGCTTTCCGTTACCTGGACACGAAAACTAAAAGCATCACCAATTTTTACCCGATATGGTCTTACATGGAGATAATTTTCACACCACGCTAGTATTTTTCCTCTATCTCCACTATCGTTTAAACTGTGAAGTAATTTGTTTTGTCTGAGCGTGTCAAAGGCCTTACTGTCATCAATAAAAACGACTAAAACGTGCTCTTCACTGAAAATATGCGTGTACAAACTATCTGTGAATACAGAAACTAGTTTCAAATCAAATCAAATCAAATATATTTATTGCATGACTACAGGTAAAATTAAATAAGATCTCAAGATTATGTTATATACATTTGTGCTCCATAGTCCACCTATTTCAGGTGTACAATATTAAGTCTTAATTATATTTATCAAATAATCGATATCTTTATAAAATATAATATATAGATTAATTCATTAATGTCATCGTAATTTTTTTTTAAATTATTATTACAATATATGATGTCAGTTTTCTATACTAAAAATACTTTATTTACTACTAAAAATACTTTATTTAACTTTTTCATTATAATTTTGTCTTAGTACTCAATAATTTCTTGGAATAATTAAATAATAAATCTAACCACTAAATATATCTTTGTTTTCTATAAATTCTTGTAAGCTGTTGAAGCATTTATCTAATAACCACGTGTTCAGTATCTTTTTAAATCTTATATCGTTCATATTTTTAAAAGAGTCAGGAATATTATTGTAAATTTTAATGGCATTACAGTAAATACTTTTATTATATTGTACTGTTTTCGGATAAAATGAACTTGTTATTTTATAAAACTTCCTGGGATTTTTAGATTTTTCAAATAAGTATTCATATTTCCGTACAAATAAAGATACCTCTTTAATGTATAAACATGGTAGTGGTAAAATGCCCAGTTTCTTAAAAAGTGGTTTACAAGAGTCACTCTGAGGAGCCCCGCACGTACTCTAATACACTTTTTTGCATTTTAAATACCCTGCCGATATTTGGGGTGTTGCCCCAGAAAATTATGCCATACGCTAAAACTGATTGTATATATCCATGGTATGTCATCAATCCTGCTTTAACAGACGTGTTAGAAATTATTCTTCTCAAAGGGTAGACGAATTTTGAAAGCTTGGCACAAAGTTCATTTAAATGTGGTTCCCAGCTACAATGAGTGTCAACAGTTAAGTCCAAGAATTTTATTGAATGCACCTCCTGTATTATTTCTAACTCATATTCTATATTTAATGGTATTAGGTCACTTTAAAATTTGGAATAAAACTGTATAACATGAGTTTTTGACAAACTAATACTTAATTGGTTACGGTTTAACCATTCCACAATTTTCTCGAGTGTAATGCTAACATCTGATTGATATAAGTCTCTGGAAGCACACTTGACGAGTGTGGTGCAATCATCTGCGAATAATATCGTTGGATTTTGAATATGTTTTGGAAGGTCGTTTATATACAACAAGAAAAGAAGGGGTCCGAATACAGTGCCCTGTGGAACACCGCGGCTTAGTTGTCTAAATTTGGATCTATTAACTGTCACTATTTTTGTATTATAACAAAGTTATTTAGTTCTGTGGCTTGTTTCCTATGCGAAATGTATGACTTAAACCAATCAAGAGCCACTCCTCGAATTTCACACCTCTCCATTTTATCTAATAGTATTTTATGATTAACACAGTCAAAAGCCGTTGACATATCAGTAAATATCGCCGAAATGTGTATTCTTCTGTCTAATGACTCGTGTATTGTTTTCATAAGATGATATATAGCTATGTTTGTGGATCTATTTCTACGAAAACCATTTTGCTCATTAGCAATAATATTATATTTATCCAAAAAATTAACAACCCTTTTATACACAATAAACAAATTTTTCAAATAATTTTGCGAAAATTGGGATTAGTGCAACTGGTCTGTACGATTTATTAGTTTTGAGGTGTTCTTTTGAGATTGGAAACCAAATTGGTTGCTAGTTAATATATTATTACTTTCATTAGAAAAATCCGCACAGCAACTTTATGTCAATGGCTCCTTATCCTGTCTACCCCAGGGGCTTTGTTACTGCTTATTGATTTAATTATTTTTTCCACAGCTTTAGAATCAGCAGGCATAAATCGTATGGATACATCCGCCGAAGATTCATAGATTGCTTTGTCAAACAATAATTCCGAATATTTCGGAATGATTTGTTTTACACTATTGTTGAATGTACTAGAAAATTTGTTCGCAATATCTTTGCTAATGCGGCCATTACTACCGAAAGAATTATTGAGTGCATCATCAATTGAGGACTTAAGCTTACCCTTCAGCCTATTTAAAATCTCCCAAAGATTTTTAGAATTGTGTTTATTTGAAATACTATCCGATTTCGTATTTTTATTTTTATTTTTGTTAATCAACTTATTTGCGTAACTTCTAGCCTTATTATATTGTAGTTTAATTAATGAATTATTAGTGTTTTTTATACATTTTAAAAATAATTCGTCCTTATACTCACATGCTCTAATAATTTTCTTATTTATCCAGTTATTATTACGTCTTGTATTATTTGGTTTAATTTTTACTGTGTAAACCGTTTAGTACTCCATGAAGTTTGTGTATAAAAAATTGTATATATATTGCACGTAGACTTCAAATAAATTTTTTCTAATAATGTTTAAAAACTTTAGGTTATTAAGGCAAGTTTTATATTTTGAGACAGCCTGTGAACATACTCCAACACAAGCTAGCTATTGCTGCAGTGTATAGGTCTTGCGTGCAGGATCAAGCGTAAATGTGATCTATGCACGATTTACTTAGTTTTTCACTACATAATTCGATTCTATTATGTGCTGAAATACCACATAGAAGGTCTAAACTGTGTAAATTGTTAGTTATTTATATTATTAGGGATGTCTGATTTCAGGTTTATGTTGATGTCTTCTAGTAAGTATAAATCAGTATTTTTCGAGCATTTTTTGATAGTATTTTGGCGTTCGTCGATAAAAAGGTTTTTACTAGAACTAGGGGGACGGTAAATTGCACAAATTTTCGCAGTATAGTTAGAATGAGTGGTTATATTTAATAAAATGTTTTCAAAATGTGTAGTTTTTGTTGTTATTATACTACATTTATGTTTGTTTCTTACATATATGATAATACCACCACCCTTTTTTGTCTTTCTTGAAGCTGTTAACTTTATATGATACAAGCAACTAATATTATCCTCAGTTATCAACTTTAGCCTCAGTTAAAATAATGACTTCTATGTTTTATTGACAGTAAGGCCTAAATCCCTCCTACGCTGACGTCAGTCGCGTACGTCGGTCGCGCGTACTAATGTACATTGTGTTCTATATAGCCCCACACTACGGCGCTGACGACAGCGGCGCGTAGGTTGCTACGCGCCGCAAACCGCGCGCGTCGGTCTCGCTCGTCAGCGACGTTCGTGCGTCGGTCGACTGACGAGCGTGGAATAGTGCGAGCACCCTCAGTCTGTCACCGACGATCCACGCGTGCACGTACAGTTGCAATGAATATCGATACAGAACGTGTTATTTATCTAATGATTTGTACAAAGATAGTGATGCGAGAGCAAAATACTGGGTAGAAGTTTTCGAGGCTTTATTTCCGGATTACAATAATGAAGACGATAGTAAAAAAAAGGAGATCGGTAAGTAAAAGACAATGTTAATAATTATAATTATTAACATTGTATTTTGCTTACCCATCTGCTTTCCGCAATCCACTTAGCAGACGACTGTACCGTATAGCGCTCGGTATCGCACTATGGTATTTTATTTCTCGCTGACGTACGCGACCGACCGTACGCAACCGACGTCAGCGTAGGAGGAATCCAGGCCTAAGTATGCATTGTTCGAGCGTGGAGAAGTTTTTTACGATTGACCTTATATTAATATGAACACATAATAAGTTTACATGCATATTAGGAATATTAGACAAGAAATCATTTACGTTTTAACAATCTGACAGTTCATAAATATCGTCTAGTGAAACGTCCAGCGTAATAAGTATAATTTTTGTGTAAATAAATGAGTAATGAGTATATATTATAAGAGCTTTAAAAGATGACTTGTGCATTATTAATATTTAAAGCGTGTAAATCCTTCATTGTTCCTAAGGTGTAGATTTTAGAGTTCTCATCCTTTCGTGTCTTTACAAATCCCTTTTTGAACCATACGAACTTGAAGTTTTGGTTGATTTTTAACTCCTGTTTAGCTTCCCATAGTATGGCCTTGTAAGCTTTTGTCATGGTCTCTCGTATGTATACAACATTATTATTAATTTTCTCGGAGGGGCAGATGTCACCTACCGTGGTCTTGATGGTTTTGGCTGCGGCCATCCATTTTTCTTGAGCATCTCCGTCCTGCAACTCCACTTCGATATTAGGCGCTTGATCTTTTTTCCAGGTATTCTTCGAGAACTTTTAATTGCTTCAAAAGGCTGTTTGAGCTTCAGAGAAAGATTTTCCACCAATTTATTGACCGTTTCTGAGCTTTGATGAAGAATACCCACTACCCCATATCTTCCGTGGGTGTCGTAAGAGGCGACAAAGGAAACTGATACAGAAGATGGGCAGCAGCATCTTTCTGATAAAAGCCAAAAACAATAAAAACTGCGGTTGCCAACCGCTCGCCAAGCGTGGCAACTATGGCAATATACCCCCATGAGCGACGACACAAAGAAACGGCCCCAGTCCCCGGCGGCCCCGCTATTCCTGGCTACGGTGGCGACCATGGTAACGGCGGGGCAGGGGTGCTAGAATCTCCGGTGGAGTTCGGTTTGCCACCGACGACTCGACCTGGCAACATATAACGCACGCACCCTGAGGACTGACGAGAAGATCCT
The DNA here is from genome assembly GCA_029286625.1 of Parnassius orleans. NCBI lineage: Eukaryota > Metazoa > Arthropoda > Insecta > Lepidoptera > Papilionidae > Parnassius > Parnassius orleans. The sequence continues at coordinate 223 of JAGSMP010002708.1, read as the reverse complement.
GAGCTGGAAGAAGAGATAGATAAGTTACGCTGGAATATAATAGGACTATCCGAGGTCCGAAAGAGGGGAGGACACGGTAATCCTCGAATCCGGCAACTTATTCTATCACCGGGAGGGCGACCATCTGTCCCAAGGAGGTGTCGGATTTATCGTCCACAAGTCTCTCGTTAACAACGTTGTAAAGATCGGGAGTGTGTCGACGAGGGTTGCGTACCTTATACTC
>JAGSMP010002707.1:0-20231 GCA_029286625.1 Parnassius orleans | reverse complement strand
GTTCGGTTTGCCACCGACGACTCGACCTGGCAACATATAACGCACGCACCCTGAGGACTGACGAGAAGATCCTGAGCTGGAAGAAGAGATAGATAAGTTACGCTGGAATATAATAGGACTATCCGAGGTCCGAAAGAGGGGAGGACACGGTAATCCTCGAATCCGGCAACTTATTCTATCACCGGGAGGGCGACCATCTGTCCCAAGGAGGTGTCGGATTTATCGTCCACAAGTCTCTCGTTAACAACGTTGTAAAGATCGGGAGTGTGTCGACGAGGGTTGCGTACCTTATACTCAGAATCACCAAACGTTTAGCTTTCCAGATGTTTTAGTCATCCGAAATCCTGATAACACTATTGGTCACACTATATAGAAAAAGACCCATACCAACCGATATTTAAATGGTGAATCGCACCATCATCCATCATGTTAGCTACCGTGAAAATTTTGTTTCAGAGAGACGAGGGATCTGTGACAGAAAACATCTGGCCGCCGAGCTTCAGCACGTCGAGCAAGTACTGCAAGACAACAAGCTTCGGGTCCGCGCCTACGTCACAGTGATTGAGTGAAGCCGGCCACAGTCGAGCGTGTGCCTGCTGTACTACCCTATGTCAAAGGAGTCACAGACAAGGTTGGCTACATTTTGAAGCGAGCTTCTATTGAAACATACTTCAAGCCGCTGAAGAAGATTAGTCAATTTTACCATCCGTCAGTATAATATCCTCTATAAGATGCAGGAGTACACAAGCTTGATTGTGAATGTGGTCTTCTATATAGGACAAACAAAAGATCCATTAAAACCGCATGAAAGAACATATAGCTGACGTGAGGCACCGACGCTCTGGGAAGTCTGCAGTCTGTGAACATGTTCAAGATCATCCCCTGCCATTACATCAGATTTGATAGACCACAACCGCAAAAGAACACCGATTCCTACCAAGGATGATACGCGAGGATATTGAAATTAAAAACATCAATTTCAATAGAGAAGATGGATTGGTGCTGCCATCTGCTTGGGATCCTATAATTAACAAAATTAAATCCAAACCCAAGCATACCACTGCAAGACTTCAAGATACTGTGCTCATTCTGTAGATCGGACCAAAATTAATATTCAAAAACTGAAAGTAGCCAGGCTAACTATGACATTGGGACGTCAACACCACAGTCCCCTGTGACCATGGGTGCTGTAAAGCACCGAAACGTCGGGAATCAAAAATAGTAAAATTAAACGCGATAAAATCCGTAAAATAGTTTTATTCAATGTAGTGTTTGCGTAAATATAAGAAATCAATAATAAAAAATTACTCTTATGAAACATGGTACAAAGATGTTCGTATAAAATAATAAACTATCACATTTTTCACCAATTTTGATATATGAAAATTTATGGTTAGAAAATACAATATTTAAGTAAAATTAAACGTGCATCAGTTTACAATTTTGATATTAACCCTTTGAAACATGATCAAAGAAGAAACATATCATCCCGTAGATGTCTTAAGAGGCGACAAAAGGAAATGAAACTGGATCTGGGCAGCAGCATCTTCGTGAAAACACTCACTGATAATAAAAATATCTTGGTTTCCAACCCGTTTTCCAAAAGTTGAAACTATGTCAAATATCCCCCCCTATGAAAAGCCTATAGGAAGGCCTATGTTCAGCATTTCAGTGGACTTTTGCTCAGCTGCAATGATGAATGATAAAATATACATAGCATTCTAACATTATGGATGAAATTTAATGGACATATAAAGTTGGTAAAGATGAAGCAAGGTTGGTAACACTGTTCCATATCATACCTATTTCTGCTGCAAAGTGGCAATGCTATTTACCATCTAGGCTTCATCACCATTTACCACCACGGGATTGTAGTTATGCACTGATTTAGAATAAGTAACGAATGCAACTTCTACTGCGTTCTTGGAACTTACTTGATTTCCTTTTGCGTAAGGAAAACTTATGAGCTTATGACAGGAGCTTATGACAGAATTTAAAACCTTTTTAAAGATAGCGAGTATGTTAAAATAAAACAATTATTTTATGGATTGCATCATGTATTACTTTAAACATAAACACAAAGCATAATTGACATTGTAATGAGTTGCAACGATGGGGTGGCGGTAAGAACGTGGGCGATCCCGCACGGAACAAATTTTTGTATGGCCTACAAATAATTGTTCCGGGTCTGGATGTTTGAATGATGTTGAATGAATTTATGTATAAACTGCATCCACAATAAAGTAGAAAACCCTGGTGTGGGGGTTACGTTTTTTAATAATAAGAAAAATAAGAATTGCAGTAGTATAAGTATTAGTGACAAAATTGCCTTAGGCATTATTTTTTTTAGCAAATTATTGCCATATTTTTATTTATGAAATAATCAGACAATTAATAATAACCTCCGTTTACAGTTGAATGTGATGATGATGAAATAAGAACGATTAGGTAACAACTTATAACCTACTATGACTAAGTAATTTCCTCGTACATTATCATACACGCTCGTCGGTTAAGGCTCGTAAATCAATCAGACGTTCGGTTGCAGAAAATAATTTTGTGTCTAACAGTATTATGTCAAAGTGAAAATGCAACAAAAATATTACGAAAGTCCGTCCTGGTGTGGAGTGTCATCGTTGTGAAGATGGTGCATTTGAACACTGAATGCCCAGGGCTTACTACCAAGCAAAGAAATGCGCTTCGAGCAAATGAGAACCTAGATTGGTCGTGTTCTGAATGCAAAACACCTCATCTAGACGAACTTCGATTGTCATACTTGATGATGAAGATGATGACGGAACATTTGGTTCGCCTATAACCCCTGCTTCTGTTCCATTAGATGGTAAAAAACTACTACTAAAATTATCAACAAAAGTGGAGAGTGCTATTCAACGTCAATTGAGCAAGTTTGCAGAGTCTTTGGAATTCAATTTTAGAAAACTTGACGATATACTCGAAACCGTAGACGCTTTTAAAAGTACAGTCGAAGGAATGAAAAAGAAGAAAATTGGTTTACCTAACCAAAATAAAACATTGAATTTGAAATAAGAGCATTAGAACTTCGATTACAATAACAAGAACAGCAACAGCTTATTAAAACTATTGATATTTTTAATATTCCCTTCATTGAAAACGAAGATCTTTCAAACGTCGTACAAAAAATACAACAAAGACTGACTTAACTGAAAATATCGTGAAGTAAAGCGTTGGTAATAAGAAATAACTCCGGAAAACTACGTGGTTCTACCGTCAGAAACTATTAAAACAAATTGGCTGCAAAAGAATACGAAGATCATGGTACATGATATCTTTCCTAGCGCATCACCGTTGATTGTAAAGAAATCATCTATATTAGTGAGGCATTAACTGCATACAATAAGACCTTACTTGAAATGCCAGAAGACAACTTAAAAATAGCGGATTACACAAATGTGTGGCAAAAAGGAGTCATTAGAGCAAGAAAAAGTGAAAAGATCAATCAATAATAATTAGAACTGATGATGACATCAAAGTTTGCTACAAAAGGAAGTCCATGTACAGCCGCAATAAGTTATTTTATATAGGTACTCTTTTTCACATAAAATATATTAAAATATTATTTAAATGGACCTACAGTTAGACGATATTTGTGAATTAAGTAATTGCACTAACATTAATACATTTCTAAAACAAATCCCTGTTAAAATTGTCAAACTAACCTTTTATGCATGCACATAAATATAAGGTCTTTGATTAAAACTTTGATGCATTGGAACAGTGTGTGTCATCTAACGCATCTATAGATATTATATTGGTAACGGAAGCTAATATACCTGACTCTAAGTGATATGTATCACCTATCGGACTATCAAATGCACACAGTGCTGCGTAAAAACCGAAGGGTGGCGGTATTATAGCATATATACAAGAAAAATAAATTAACAAGAATAAGTAACGCAACAACTAAGCATTTTGAACATATACTATTTCAAATTAGCACCATCTTTTATGCGGCAACTGTAGCAAGTTTATCGCCCTCCTAATCTAAGCAAACACTTATTTATCGATGAACTTCACATTAATTGGTAGTCTGGACACAAAGTGCGAACTATTTATACTCGGAGATATGAACATAGACTTAAAACATATTCTCCTATAAGACATAAATATAACTGCATGCTCATAACTACGGCCTGGCGTGCGGGATTGCGCAGTACACTAGAATCGAATTAACTGACGATAGAATAACTAAATCCTGTATTGATCATGTGCGCGAGATCACGCACACAAGATGTTTTACCGCGGCGCTTGGAATTATGCTAGCGGACCACCGAGCGGTAGTGCTTGCCTGTGTGGGACAAACTCATGCGCGTACACAGAATGAAACTACTTATAAAAATATATATAACAAAGAGATTAAAAATTTCCTAAGTAATATTAACTGGAAGGAAGTTGATGATATGGTTTGTCCAGATACTATACTACAATATATATATAAAAACATAAATGAATGCTACAACGACGCAAAAAATTAAATAAAAAATTAAAACACCAATAAGAAACATGCCGAAAATAAATGGATAAATTCACGTATTATCAAAGCATGCGAGTATAGAGATAAACTATTATACCAATGGATCAAAGATAATAATAATAAAATATTAAAACACAATATAATAAAGCGCGAAACTATGCAAATAAATTAATCAGATCCTCCAAACATAAATACATCTATTATGAAATTAATAAATATAAAGATAATTTAAAGCAACTCTGGTTTATTCTAAACAGAATAACAGGTAGGTACGTAAAACAGTAGATACAGTTCTCCTAAATGCGTTTTGGCACAAACAAAAACAAAAGTATTATTGCAAATAACTTTGCGAATAAATTTCATAGTGGTGTTCAAAATATAATACCTCAATGTACAAATAATATTTTAGATAAAATAGAATACAGACAACCTGTGAACGTAACAATAAATTTTCGAAAAGCAACACCTAAAGACATCCTAAAATTATAAAACAATAAACGTTAACAAAGCTCCGGGTTTCGACGGAGTACGGGCGATAGATCTAAAACAAATTTGCGAAGAAATTGCTCGGCTATTGCAAAATTGGTCAACGCTTGTATAAGACCAATAAATATCCAGACGAATTGAAACTGGAATCGTGAGACCTATATACAAAAGAAGTAAACAAGATTACGATAATTACTGTCCTATAACTATATTGCCCACAATAGACAAGATTATAGAAAATACATAGCCAGACAAATTTACAACTTTTATGGTCTGAATAATATTCTAAATGACACACAGTTTGATTTCAACCCAAAAGCACTACTCAGCTACTTCACTATTTACCGATACCATATATGAAAATCTTAATGAAAGAAAACATGTATTGCTGTTATTTATAGACTATAGCAGGGCGTTCGATACTTTACGTCATGATGTACTGCTAGAGCGACTAGACGACTGTGGAATTAGAGGGCCGATGCTTGACTGGTGTCGAGATTATCTCAAAATCGTTCCTATTATGTTCCTATTATCCGTAGGGGATTCATTAGTAATAAAGTTTTGGTAAGTGAAGGAACAGCACAGGGTTCAGTATTAGACCGATACACTACATCACTTACGTGAATAACATCAACAAATTGATTAAAACTCAAAATTTTCCAATTTGCCGACGATATGTCTGGTAGTAGCCCACCACAATATGGATAAGGCGGTAAAACTTTACAAGAAGACTTTACGAGGCTCATGCAGTGGTCACATTATGCAGGTCTAGTACTGAATTGAATAAAACTAAAATGATGTACGTTAGCTCGAGTCAAAATAGATTAAAACATAACATTACTCTTATAGCTCATAATCACACATGTCTTCAATATCCAAAGTTCAGCCTATAATAACAACTGTGAATGTCCTCAAATTGAAATAGTGAAAAAATGTAGATATTTAGGTTTAATAATTGATGATAGTATGAAATGGACTGATCACATTGAATCTGTATGCGATAAGCTACGAGCAATCCTAGCAAAATTTTATCTCATCAAGAGTAAAGTACCTTACCAGATGTTACTGTTATTATATAACGCACTCGGCGAATCAATAATTTTGCAGGTTGAGCAGTTACGGACGCACTTATAAAACCCACCTTGAAAAAATATACGAGCTACAATTACGCATCCTGTATCTCCAAAATAAAAGATAAATATAAAAAACTTATGGTCTTTTCCATCATTTCAAAATACTACCAGTACACGACAAAGTGAAATAGCTATTGCTACTTGAAAATTATGGCAAGGAAGAATTAAAATTTGCCGTATTTATACAAAGCTTACTCGACAAGCCCTCAATCCATATATGATTATCCCAAAATACAAAAATATGTATGGAAAATTTAGACTACAATATCAAACCCCGCTCTTGAACGAAATCCAAAACCAATAAAAATGAACTAACTGAAAAAAATATTAAATATATGCTTAAACAGTATTTTATCGACAAATTGTTAACGATACCTACTAATAATTTATACTAAAATATAAAAATATATCCACTAACACATCATAATATAATATACATAAATAAAATTTTACTAATAAATATATACATAGATACACACAATTATAACATTATCTCAATTACTAATTTTCATTTAACATTACTAACTATATTCTGCTTGGTACACAACTAGTTAAAAAAAAACATCTTGCTGTTTTGTCACACCATTTATATACGTCATTAAATAAGTTGTCGCAACGCGAACCGATTGAACATGATCGAAGTTACGAATCGGCGGTACATGGAAAAACTTTTGTAAGTTTATTTGTACTGTCGGATGTTATTAAATAACTATACTTTGTAAAAAAAAAAATAAATAAATAAAAAATAAAAATTAAATAAATTTAATATAATTTAATGTAATAATATCGATATAGTTACAAAAATTAATAATATTAGTTATTAAATAAGAGTATCACTCTGCAAAAAACTTTTATTTTATTATGGGTTCAAAAATGGTGCCGGAAATAAAGTCGTAATATCAATTGCCAAACTCTTTAAAGAGTTGCTGAAGTATCCGTTCGATTGTAATTATTGAAATTATGTATTAATTTGTGTTTTTCTATTTAAAGGTAGTTTTGACCAATGTCCTATTATAAGCTTATAGTACGAGTGTAAATGCTACTATTGGAAACATGCCCTCATTTTGGATGGGTTTATGGAGCAATGAGTCTGTCGCGCTGCTACACAGCGTGTTGGCATACTTCATAAAACTAAAGTGACAATTATTTTACCTGGTAGAGCCAAGCAGCGCAATATTATAGTAGTAGCACGAATGTGACGACTCGACTGGGGTCTGGACCACGCCCACAAAAATACCAGGGTAAAATAGCAGCTTAATGCTGCTGTGTTTCATGATCAATGTAGAGAAACGGAGACTCTTTTTAATGGAAACGAGGCATTCCATGTTTGTCCTCAGGGGTTAAACGCATCTGCATTTTGATTCTCAACCGAGGTTAAATATAGATGTCCATGGGCCACATCATCCGCTTACCATCGGGTGGATTGTGTGCTCGTTTTTCACACTTGTTCTATAAAAAAAAAACTAAAGTGATAAACGAACTTACAATCAACCAGCTTGTAAGCTTGTAAGTGAAATTTGCTGCAAGTGGCTACTGCAGTCCATGGACAACTGCAGCAAACTTCAAACAATGAAGGCTAAAGATGTAATGTGGTAGTATGGTTACTATGAGAGACTCAAAAAAAATATTTTGTAGTGAAAAGCATGACGTGAAATGTAGGTAAATAAATAATAATAATAATTGAGGCAAAAAAATACATTTTTTTCATATTCCTACATTGACACCAGATTCTGAGCTATGTTCAAACTTTAAAGTCTCTAGCTTAAGTAATTTATAAGTTTGTTTAAAATCAATTAATAAATTTGACCCGAACAGACATACAAGAAGGATTTAATAAAGACGTGGTAGTACAGTTTTATTTTATAAGCAAAAGTATTAAATAAGTTGAATGAATCGTTAATCTCCTTTGAGATGCTGTCTGCGCGTGCCTTGCAAGCACAAGAAACTAAGATGGGTTTGCAAGTTAACGTAATCACTTAAAAGCTTGTTAAACAAGTCGACCTGAAACCTGATTAGAATATTACTTAACTGTCTCGTCTGCCTAATTTAGATAACTTAATATATTTGAAAGGTGTTCAAAGCATTTTATCGAACTTATTCTGCAAAAGTATCCTTTTTCTAACTACACTAACGACATTATTTTTAGAACTGAAGCGACAAACAAACTGTCCACCAGACGGTGAGTGGCCACTGCAGCCTACATATGCGTCGTCACCTCTGAGGACTAAGATGTAATGCCTCACATATCATGCCATGATGGAATGTCTTTAATTATACTGGCTCTCTATACCAGCACCGGAACCGGACCGGAACACAGCAGTGCAAGCACTGCTTTCTATCGACAGATATAGGTAAAGGGTAGTACCTGTTTATACGGATAATGTACTATTTAAAACATACCCATCATCCGTGTATCAGCTGTGTAAAGAATATCCACTACCCCATATCATCCCGTAAGTCTCGTAAGGGACGGTAGAGGAAAACAAAACCAGACGGTTAGCTGCAGCATCTTCTTAATAACAGCTGAATAAAAATATCCCCCCTATGAGGCAATCAATGGGTTCATATAAGTAGGCTTTTAGATAGGCTGTGATTGTAATGGTAATTTACTTTACTTATCGACTTAATAATATTTTGAATAAATGGTGTGTTAAAAAAATTACAGCCTATATAAGTTATATGTTTCAGCACAGGATTTCTATCGTTTCCGTGAGAGTTTTTTTTTCCCACCTGATGGTAAGTGGATGCTCTAGCTCATAGACATCTACATCAATCCTTGATTAAGAATTAAAATGCAGATGCATTTTTACCCCCGAGGACTAAGATGGAATGCCTCGTTTTCAGAAGAAGTGTCTCCGGTTCTCTACACTCACCATACGAAACACAGCAGCAATTTGTTGCTATTGTACGAAACACAGCAGCAATTTGTTGCTATTGTACGCTGGTATTCTTTGAGAGCGTGCTCCTTCCCAGGCCGAGTTGACCCATTCGTGCTACAATCATAATAAAGATGGAGCGTGACTCTACCACGTATAAAATTTAAGGAGAAAGATGCCCATTCTTGAATTGGCATGATAAAAATAACGTCGGAATTCACAAAAGGATATGAAACAAACAATAAAGTACAGAGACTCGGTTTATACTCTCTAAGATGCTTTGAATTATTCATTCCATCTTCGCTTCAAATGATGTCCTCGTCCTTTAGAGCTTGTTTCTCAGAACAATTGTCATAGAAGTGGTGTCTTATCAGGTTGTTATGTAAATGGCATCGTCGCAGCAGAGCGGAACAACGGCTTGGTATGCGCCGTTCATTTTATTGTTGTCTCGCAAGATATTCAAAAAGAAAATTGATTTTAATTCCAAAAAATAGTGTTTTTTATTTAAAACGTGGTTGACAAGAAGATGACTAGGATTAACCCACTTGAGTCTGGAAGTTTTAACTGCGAGGATTTTTATGATTTTTACATAATATTATGTTATTAATTGACATCCTATCATACTACGGTATACATAATATAACAAAATTGATTTTAGAAATGCAGGAAAAATGTGTTATTTTTAACGGACGCTAGCCTTGTGCAGTATTTGTACTGCTCAGATATATTACTTTGTTTTAATGGGTAAATAGTACAAATTAACGGATTAAATTAAATAAATAATACTTATTAAAATAATTATAAAACCTTGATTGATTTTGACATCGAAATTATGATAACTTTCAAAACAATGTTTAGGATGTAATGAAGCTTAACACTTTTGCAAAGAATTGAATTTTTTTTTGGTGCATTACATAATATTACTTGATTTTCTTTATATTTTTATGTGACCTATCTTTCAGCATGACTATAACTGTCAGTAGATATTACACCAATAATATCCTCCAGTTGTGCACGTAGCTGAGAACCTGGCAAATTGTGCATAGACATAGTTTAACACATAGTTTTTATCACCAGAATCCTCATCTGTTACATCAGCATCAAAGTGTTCTGGTGTTAAAATAGTAGTTCTATCAGGTACAGGTTGATCATCACCCTTTTTTAATTCTTCGATAACTTATAGAGTGTCAGTTTGATATAACAACATAATAGATTTATCTAAATTGCGTCTGTTGGCTATTAGGCTGTTGGACGTTAATAAGAACACAAAGTGTATTTATCTAAAATAGATATGTTAATTCGAAATAAAATCGAGTAACAGCTAGTATGAAATATATATATATATATATATATATATATATATATATATATATATATATATATATATATATATATATATATATATATATATATATATATATATATATAACTGCTTGCCACTACATATTCACCGCGCTCCATCCTTTTTTCCTTCAAAATCTACTCAAAGCTTATTACTTGTAATTCCTGTATTTGTTATCATAGTTTCCTTTCTTGTACTGTTCTAGTTTACTTATTTTACTTATTTTTACAAATAGTTTTATTTTTATTTTATTGTATGATTTATGTACACCTCCCTCCTTATATATATTATCCCTTATAATTTAAAATGAATGTTTTTATTTGTTATATATGTGGTCTACCTTAAAGTGATTATGATGAAACTTTGGTGGTTGTTGTGGGCGTACCAAAGGACGCAAAGGTTCCTCACAAAAAATATTTATTGGCTTCTTCGTTTCCTATACCATTCGTCCCATCGCAAAGAAATTGTTGAATAGTTGTCTGCACGCCAGCGAGTTTCTGACAAAAGGCATTGTAACCCATGCCAGGAACAGCTAGCTTGTAATATAAAGCACTTCAACATAAGTTTTTTATAGAAAATGGGAGAAATGAGCATACAGTCCACCTGGTGGTAAGTGGTTGCTGTGGCCCATAGAAATTTACATTTATCCTCGATTACAATCAAAAGCAGGCGTCGTCGCCGCTCGGACTAAGATGGTACCTCGTTTCAGTAAAAAGGCTCTCCAGTTCTATACACTCACTTTTTGAAACATGGCAGCATCAAGCTGCTATTTTACGCTGGTATTTTGTGAGAGAGTGATCCTTCCCAGTCAAGCCTACCCACTTATACAAGCATAATGTATCGTAGTATAATGTAGCTAGCTCTAACGCGTACAAAACTTCATAAACGCGTTCAAATAATTATTAATTTTCATGAACACTAATCTTTATCTTGAGTTTACGTGAATGCTTAATAAGGTTACAGACGGGTTATCCTGAAGGACTTTGACTATATTAACCTACAAACAAAGTAGTTGCACTGATGCTTGACGGCAAAAGTAGGAAGAGGGTGAAACCAACTCAAACCTAAACAGATGTGGCGGCGCTTTGTCGCGCGACAAGTAAAACGCACCGAAACGCTCTCAAATCACGCTCTCAAAGTGCCGATGTACTACGATATAAATTGAGTCGCTCTGTTACCACTCGGAGCGTTGGTCGCTCCTCGGGCTGAATACTTTGCCCGGCTGGAGATCTCTTGTTCCTTCAACGGCCAAAGTAGTGACCCTGACGTGATGAACACGCGAAACATTGCAAACTTCGAAACTACAAATTCAAGTAATCGTTTATCATTACATTACCTTTAAGAACCCTATCATTCACTCCCGAGAATCGTCGTCTGCATTCTTCATTCCTGCAAGCTACTCCAACTTGTCTTCACTTCGATTCACCGCAGATTTATAAGGCAGACTTGGCACTTGCTCCGGCCCATCATTCTCACCAGCATCACTTGCAGGTGCGTACTGCATGCAGCACACCGGCATTAAGGACGCACCGGCAACGGGATTGCACTATCAACTTCCGGTCTGAGCAGGGATTGATGTGGTGGCACTCACACGAGCTTTAAAAACTAAATTTACATCATTATATGTCTCACTGCTGTGCACTAATCTCTCTCATTCTTTAGAAAGTATGGAAGTATGGACAAGAAAAGTGCACCCTAAAGCGTGTTGGTATATTTCAAATGTCCTCAAAATGTATTTTTATTTATAATTTCTTCGACATATAGGTTTTCTTTGCACGACCTGGTAAGTTATCACACAGGACCGTGCTTTGTGGCATTCCTTGGGTGAAGCCTATGGTCAGCAGTGGACTTGTGAAGAGCTGTAATGATAATAATGATGATGATGAATGATCATCGAACACATAGTTACAGTTAACGAATTAGGGTGTGTTTGAGAAGATGGAACTTAGAGATAGTCTAAGTTTAATTATAGCTATAGAAATTTACAACGTTCTACAATAGACTTAATATAAAATTTGTAACGATATTTGATATTTAAAGTTTTAGTAGTCAATGAAACGTTTGAGGTGATTATATTTAATACAAAAAATTAATATGTTTTACTGTGGGTAGGAATCCAATTTGCCTAGGAGTCCGTCTGGGCAGGTACCACCTCTTCCCTGTTTCTACTGCTAAATAGTAGTGCTTGCACTGCTGTGTTCCGGTCTAGTATAGAGAACCTGTAAAATTACAGGCTGCGAGACATTCAAATCTAGTCCTCAAAGTGAGTACGCATCTGTAGCGTTTTATTTGTTTAAATTACAGTAGTACATGGAGTACTGCAGTAGCCACTTACAAACCGGCGCACTTTAAGTTCATTTGTCACTTCAGTTTTATTAAAAAAATATGTTTATATGCAGTGCAATTTCAAACAATTTATCGCCCCTGTTCCTGTCTCTTCTCGGTCCACTGCTCGCGGTCATAACTGAGGGGCGCCTCACCCCGCGTGAAGAGTCGGATTGCTAGTTTTCGTCCCGTCTCCGCTCATGGTGTGACTTTGTTGCGTCGTAAACAATGAACAACCCGCAACGCGCATCTCCGGTCAAAATCCCTCGAACCCCGATTTATCTAATATGTCGGTAGATATGGAATCCTACGTTAACCTGCAAAAGGAAACAAATTGAATGTGAAGACCATGGAATTTTAAAATTGAGCAAAAGATGAACAGCAATGAACATTTTGAATGGACAGCATAACTAGCTGTATCACTACCGCTGTCAACTCAGCAATTCGAACAACTATCACACGTTACTTGAACTTGTAAATAAATTTAACCTTAAAAACATACCGCGGACAACTCAAAATTAATAAATCACTCTCGGAAACCAGCACCACATTTATCCGAAATGAGATATTTCTCAGTACATCTATAAAAGGCAGGATTTATTTGAGAGTACATTGCAAGCATGTGAGAGTATCACTTGTCAACCTACAAACCTGTCCACACAAGTTCGAACCCTAGATCAAAATGAACGAAATCGAACAACTAGATTAAACAACCTTGAGATTACTAGAATTCTGAAAAAGCACGAGAAGATTTGTCATTACATTTCCGTAATATTAATGATTTCTGGTTTTGAATTATCAGCTAATGACGTAATTCACATAACGAGTATGCTGCGCGATTCTATTCTTGCCAGTAGCAATGCTGAAGGATTCAGACTCTGCGACATCGGCTTTCCTGACGAAGGATCCAAGATATCTGTAAATGAACACTTAACTCCGTCTAACAAACTACTTTTAAAATACTAAATTAAATACGAAGTCCGCCCTATACCAATATTTGTGAGTTCGCGATGGAAAAATCGTCAGAAAAACGACTACCACTCACTCTTGACGTATTAAAGACAGCTTGGATTTAAAAGTTATTTGACTAATTGTAAGTTTTAATCTCCTTGTAATTTGCATCTACCAGGACCTATATATTAAATTTAACACACTGTGTAGTGCACAAAGTAAGGCTATATTTATCTCGGTAAGCATTATTATTTATCTGTTAACAAATGTATGTATGTATAACAATATGATCATAATATGTTTATTTATACGTATTACTTTATCAAGTACATATTTTTACTTATTAAATATATATATGATATATATAATATATATGTAATGATATATAAAATATATTATGCCATCATATAAATAAATATATAAAAAACATTTAATTCCAGGAGTACATCCCATATCAATATGTTAGTAAGGCTTAATATGTAAGTGTTAGTAAACCTAAAATTACTTAAAATATCATTACTGTTATTTTATTAAGCTTATCACTAATCTCTAAAGTTTAAATTTTCATTGTTTTTATTAATTATATTTGTACCTAGCTTCCATTATATTTAAGATATGGATAACTGTAATTGGCATATTTTAAGTAAATTTGAAAATTGTATTTAGTGATACACGCTGTTGTTAATAAAATTAAAATTATAATTAAATTAAAAAGATTACGCGTCAATTTGAGTCAGACCATATGCCAAGAGGACCATATGTATAAGAATGAGGATTTCAATATTATTTTATTCTTAGAACGTGAGCATGACTTAAATAATTAGTCCAGTATAGTTAAGTTGCATTACCATTGTTGTGCTATTGTTTTTTGTTAGAATTATTTAATTTATGTTAAACAAGGAAATTAAAGGTGCTTTTAGTTCAATTATGTCCACCGACTTTATTTTTTTTAATGTATTTATTTAGTAGGTAGGTAATGCCTCGTTTGTCCCTGCTTCTTAAAAAATTAGATACACAAAACAGAATAACAAATATAAATAACAAATAAAAACAATAACATGAATATAGTATAAAATTACGATCTGGATGCTATTCCAAATCGTAATTTTGTATGTAATCATGTTGTACTAACCTATGCATATAACGGAATATGTTGTGGGATAATTTGCAAAATAAAATCTTTATAAAAACATTGTACTATTATTAATACAGTGGAATCCGTTTATAATCATTACTTAAACAAAATTTAAATGCATGTACAAAGAATTTTACATTTCATAAATTATCATCAAAAGATATTGTAAAATATTTTAAAACTATTGATATTATGAAAACTGCGGATTTGTGGGGCATTTCAGTTAAAGTTAGCGTCTTTAATCGATATAATCGCGCCTCAACTAGCTATTATTTTAATAATAATAATAAAGTCCTCCAGACCGAATTCCGGTCACGGCAGTCAGTCTCAACGGAGACCAGCCATCGGCAGGACAGGATTATAGTGCCCAAGTATGTGCAAGCACAGGTGCAATTTCTATTCCCTTACCTCATAGTTCAATGAAACGGTAAACCGACACGACCGGAGAGAGATCAGGCGCAGGACCAACGGTTTTGCTTTCCTGAGGCACGGGGTGAGACACCGCCAACTTCCTGATTCCGCAGCTACTGAGAATTTCTTGATGGAAAACTCAGTGACTGATTTTTGGCCCGGACCCAGGATCGGAACCGGGACCTCATGATCAGTAATCGCACTACCACTAGACCAACGAGGCAGTAGTAGGTTTTAATACTAGTATCGAATATGGTGTGTTATTTAATGAAGCATAGTAAAGTAAAACCTTTATTTAAATCTGTAGTACATTTGACCCCGCCAATTTTACACCAATTTCTGTACTCATGGTACTTAGTAAAATTTTTGAAAAATTATTCTTGATAAAATGTTAATTTTTTAATGTAAATAATTTACTATAAAAATCAATTCGGTTTCACAAGGGTCGCTCGACAACTGATGCTGGTGTTGAGATGATTAAATATATTTTCAATGCATGGAAAATCACAGGATGCTTTGGGTATATTCTTTGACCTATCCAAAACCTTCGATTGTGTTTACTATGAAACATTAATCAGAAACTTCAACACTACGGTAAGAAGTAATGCTCTTAAATTAATTGTTTCATATTTAAGTAACAGAACACAAAAAGTTGTCATATATATGAGCTCTTCCGGGTCGATAGCACAAATGGGCGTGCGTCAGGCTCAATTTGGCCCTTTCTGTTTCTTTATATATTGATGACTTACCTTATAGTAGGGATTACCATAATATAGTATTATTTGCTGATGATATTTCATTAATTTTCAAATTAAAACGACAATTATGAAAATATGACGAAGTAAATAATGCTATATCTAAATTATTAAATTGGTTAAATGTTAATAACTGCATACCTGGTGATTGATTAGTGAGTCGCATTATGTGGGCAGAATATAAGCGCTGCGGTAACTCAGTTGCTGTAGCATTATGCTGAGTCGGTAGCCATTTGTTGCTGCAATTCAGTGTGAACTTTGTTTGTTAAGATATTATTTTATAATTACTTATTTATTTTTATTTTAAATAATTGTAGTCGAAAAATATGTTATTTCTTTCTTTTCTTCGTTAATACTACAATTTTATTTGGATATAACTGCTACAGAACATGCGCCCTAAATGAAATGAATGAAATTCATTACTCCAAATGTCAGACAATTAAATACTAATGTAATTTTAAATGGGAGGAATTGAGACTTGTCGTAACCACCATGTTTCTTGAATAAGACTAGACGCGAAGCTTCAATGGAGCCCCATATATCAAAAATTAGCAAGCAGACTTAGTTCTGTAGCATATGCTGTAAAAGATCAGAAATCTTACCAGTGTGGAAACAGCTAGACTTGTTAGACTTAGCTATTTCCATAGCATAATGTCGTATGGTATTTTGCTATGGGGACACGCAACTGACACTGAAATTATATTTATTTTACAGAGGGCCATAAGAGCATCTATGATTTAAAACCCAAAGAGTCGCTCTGACAAAAATTTAAGGAAATTGATATATTAACTTTGGCCTCTCAATACATTTATGAAAAATGTAATGTAGGTACACAAAATAAGTAGTTATACGAAAATAAGTGATATTCATTCTGTAAATACTAGGAACAGAAACTAGCATGTAGTACAGTAATACACTGACTCCACCGAGTCAGTAATTCATTCTTGGGTCGATGTATACGCTTACAAGAAAATCCCAGAAAATATACAAAATTTGACCTGCTCAATGTTCAAAACCTTATTAAACGAAGTGTGTATAAAAGGTTTATTATAATATTAAGATTTTATGGATGATAATAACCCTGGGAATGAGGATCGCTACCAAGCTATTTCTAATTTGTTTTCTGTGGTTAATTGTGTAACATACATGATTGTAAGCTATTATTTTTAAAAATCCGCTGATTTCTTGCTGGTTCCTCCCAGGACAGAGGTTTTTTTCGAACTAGTGGTAATTAAACAAAGAGTGACTTTCAATAAGTATTATTTATAATACATATTGAATAAAAAGTTTCTGTTTCTGTTTCTGTTTCAAATGACATCGAAGGTAAATAACAAACACGTCATACTAAGCGGACGTCATAAAAGCATTTTGTGAAAATAAACAATCTCCTGTATTTGTTAGTATGTATTTATTTTAATAGAGAGAAACAAAATAGAGATAAATCGAATAAAATTGTACATATTAAGTACATTTATATGTGATGTATTTTTCATTTTTTACATAAGAAATCAGTAATGCTTTTGCTATCGTTTTTCTTATATTGTAATAAAGTCTCTAATACTATTTTGTAAAGAAAACATCACCATCGTCAACTTATCATTTCAATATTGCTATAAACAAATCGTTATAACAATTCTGCAGCTTTAATGTCTCTTCTGCAGTAGGTAATGGTTCTTCCTGACTTCCACTTCCTCACTTTCGCGTTGCTCATTAACTTAATGTTCTGTACGATATTTTCATATGTGGTTCTTCGTATGTGAGGAGAGCGCTATCGATGTCAACATAATCTTCCCACATTCTCCAGTGCTGCTAAGGAATCTGAATTTAGGTTTTTACCCACAAAGATAAAGGGACGTCATCTTCTTCATCAAATTCATGTTCTGCTGTTTGAACGTCGTAGTTTTCAATGTATCCTGCATGTGTGAAACTGTTGTGAATGGTACTTTGTGACATTTTATTCCAAGCATCATTAAACATAAGAATTGCATCTAACATCGTTATTTTTATAGAGGAGTTATTTACATTTGTATCAAGGCAATTAATCATTTTAAGCACAAGATTCTTTCTAAAATTACATGTGAGTGACCGTATTATTCCTTGATCCATTGGCTATAAGACTGATGTTGTATTCGGCGGAAGGAAAGCAAGTGTTATAGACTTTAAATCAGTAACTTTGGGATGTGCCGGGCAATTATTAACCAGTAATAAAATCTTTTTCTTTTTCTTCAAATCGCGAACACTGCCGAAGGTGTTAGGAATCATGTTGGTCACTATAACCGGACACAATTTATTAAAAATGGCTCACACTAAGCGACATGTAACTATAAGCAAAGTCATTATATCCGACTTTATTATAAAGAATTTTATATGAAAACCAAACTTCACTGTGTAATTACATCATAATAAGCGGTTGGTCAATATAAGCGGAGTCATAATAAACGGATTGTACTGTATAAGCCTTAAATGCCTTATGTATTTTTTACATTCAATGTAAGCTTTGCATATGTACCTAGTGATTGATTAGTGAGTTGCATTATGTGGGCAGAATATCAGCGCTGCGGTAACTCAGTTGCTGTAGCATTATGCTGAGTCGGTATTATATTATTTTATAATTACTTTCTTTAGTTTGACGTGACAACGTCTTATAAATTGGTTTGCCGGGTGACACTTCAAGAAACGTGTTACGCTCCGCTCACGTTATGCGCTCATAATGAGAGCGAGTGAGAGGCACGTGTCCCTTCCACTCAGGCATGGTTAGCCCGCCTAAGAGAGAGAGACAGACATAATAAAATTATTTTACCACTCAAAGTCGTTGTCACGTAAACTTTCGCCCGTATACCGACTTTACAGGCAACCAATTTTATTTTAAATAATTGTAGCATCGAATAAATATGTTATTTCTTTCTTTTCTTCGTTAATACTACAATTTTATTTGGATATAACTGCTATAGAACATGGCGCCAATTCAGATATCAACTCTTATATGGGCGAAGCAGTCAACCCCGATGTTTTGATGGTATTTATTTATTTTACTGCATTCTATAATATATTATGTTATTTATATTAGTTGATCTATCATCCAAACCTGATATAATACTAACATGAATAATTATAAAATAAGAGATCTTTAATATAATAATAAGCTCCGACGATGGATTTCATAAAATATTTATTTAAAATCCCTGACTTAACATTATAACTAAGTAATTTTAACTTAAGCGAGCTTTTGAAGGCGCCTATACTTGCAAAACACGTAAAACTGTTAACTTAGCGAACTTAAACTTTCGTTAGCAGTTGGCTGCAAGTGCTACAATATTATTTCTTATACATAATTTTAATCTTTAGGGAATATAGTGTAGCAATATCACAAACCATTAATTAACAACATAAACACACAGCCCGTCATCGTGGGGGTAGGCAGAGACTACGGATTTCCATTTGGTTTCAAATATTCGCTACAACGGGAGAGGCCCTTTTGTTTTAATATTTTGAGACATCATCATTATCATCATCATCACTATAGTACATCAAAAGTCTACTGCTAGACATAGGTCTCCATAAAGGAATGCAACAAAGCACTTGACTTCCTGCACTTATACGGTGTAGTAGCGGTGTTAGAATATTCACCACATATCATTCTCTGGGTTTCGCAAAAGGCGGCAGATAGAAATAAACCAAGAGATGTGTAGCAGCGTCTTCTTAATAACAACTAAAAAAATAAAAACGCTTATGAGGCAATTTATAGGGAGGCCTATGTTCCGCAGAGAACTTAGTCAAGTTGGGGGAGCTGCCAAGAGCTTTTTAAAAACTAATTCCAAAAAATACGTGTTCACAGAGAGAGATGTGAATTTATTCGGGTTTTTCTTTTTACAATCTTTAATTCTATGCTTACAGTATACTTAAATTACTACATACTCAGCTTTTATGTATTTATGCTGACAGACGCTTTATCTGTATTATGGGTGGTGCTGGTGTAACCATAACTACTTTGATAGGTTGTAATTGTTATGATGAACCTTGTTTACACGCGATGCACATTGATGATTGTACAGATGAAGCTCTGACCACCAAATATATGCTTAAAATCTACTAACCGTGTCGCTAATAGCAAATCCTCGCTACAAACTAAGAAGCCCATATCCCGCTGTAAACACTATGTACTGATAAAGAATGAAGTTCAATTTAAATAATCATTTCAAGTTAAACCATTTAAACGTTTTGATATGAATATTGAAGTCCATTTATTTTGAGTATTATTATAAACGAAATCAGACAACAATTCACGATCCGCTATAGAAAGTCTC
>JAGSMP010002706.1:0-20090 GCA_029286625.1 Parnassius orleans | reverse complement strand
TAAAGGAATGCAACAAAGCACTGTCCTGAGCCGCCGGCATTCATTGACTTCCTGCACTTATACGGTGTAGTAGCGGTGTTAGAATATTCACCACATATCATTCTCTGGGTTTCGCAAAAGGCGGCAGATAGAAATAAACCAAGAGATGTGTAGCAGCGTCTTCTTAATAACAACTAAAAAAATAAAAACGCTTATGAGGCAATTTATAGGGAGGCCTATGATCCGCAGAGAACTTAGTCAAGTTGGGGGAGCTGCCAAGAGCTTTTTAAAAACTAATTACAAAAAATACGTGTTCACAGAGATGTGAATTTATTCGGTTTTTCTTTTTACAATTTTAATTCTATGCTTACAGTATACTTAAATTACTACATACTCAGCTTTTATGTATTTATGCTGACAGACGCTTTATCTGTATTATGGGTGGTGCTGGTGTAACCATAACTACTTTGATAGGTTGTAATTGTTATGATGAACCTTGTTTACACGCGATGCACATTGATGATTGTACAGATGAAGCTCTGACCACCAAATATATGCTTAAAATCTACTAACCGTGTCGCTAATAGCAAATCCTCGCTACAAACTAAGAAGCCCATATCCCGCTGTAAACACTATGTACTGATAAAGAATGAAGTTCAATTTAAATAATCATTTCAAGTTAAACCATTTAAACGTTTTGATATGAATATTGAAGTCCATTTGTCTGCAATTTATTTTGAGTATTATTATAAACGAAATCAGACAACAATTCACGATCCGCTATAGAAAGTCTCGACAAATGCTGCGCCATATTGTTTCGTCGTCTGCAGCTTGCGGCTGCTTACGGCGCGCGTACACACGGAGTGCTTTCTAATTTTAAGTCTTCATTAAAAAGTGTTTTTAAAAGTAAATATTTGACTTGTGTATGAACTGTAGTGCAGTGCTTAGCATACTATCGTCATCATGAAATTGACGTCGAATTTTGTCTGTTACAATGTTTTTAAGGATTCTTATCTGTTATATATTTTGTTTAAATAAGTATTAAATGTACGACCATAGCTACCTAAACCATACTGTATATAAGATTCTGCCAGAGAGTTATATAACATCATCTTAACTGGGAACGGAATTTGTTCTTCAGTATTATAATATTAGCTAAGAATTGTCTTAGCTTGTTACAAACATACTTGATGTGGTTATGCCAAGTAAACTCGATCTGCATTCCGAGATATGTCTGGGTATTGACGAGTCTATAGAGGAGAAATTACAATTGTTTTACAAGACGAGTGAAAACTATGATTGTGAGCAACAATGTGCTTGGATAAAATACACTTGATATAAGGAGACTTTATGTGTAACAGCTTGGTTAGTGGAGTTCAGAACCAATCCGGCATCATGACACCATTTTGCAAGCATATTAAAGTCAGACTGTAACAGGTCACATGCTATATCAGGATCTTTATCGGCGACTAGCAAACATTTGTGTCATCTGCAAACTAATTAAAGTACAGTCAGTACATTATAAGAACCAATGTCGATAAAAATTTAGAATTTATGAGGCACGAAGATTTAACCCAAGATATAAATGTCAGAATTAAAAAACGCTTGTGAATAATTAACAATACTGAGATAGGATTGTTAGTAATGTGAGCGACGATATAAGAGTTCGAAAAATTATCAATTGTTTAAGAATAATGAAATTCTTATGTCTCGTCCTCAGGAGGTTAAGGACCTTTATTTTACCGGTTCCTAAGCAAAGCGAAAGCGAGTCCAAACTTGTTTGAGGTGCGGTCGGGTGGACGGCGCGATGCGGCATGCGGTGCGCGGCGCAGTGTGAGGAGAGGAGAATTTGTAAAACCATCACATTTGTATTGTTGGATCTTCTGCTGCATATCAACGCGCGTGCCACTAGCTCGTGTTCGTATTGATAAAATTATAGTTTTTAAATCATACGTACCTATTTCTCGGACTTTCAACGGATTCTGCAATCTTCAGTCTTAAATCCACAGTTAACTACTACATAAACAGAGGTACATCTGTGTATGCTTGCTTTTTAGACCTTAGTCGTGCCTTTGATCTAGTTAACTATCAGCGACTATGGCAAAAACTAATATCATCAAATGTACCCAGAAAGACTGTGGATCTGTTGAGATACTGGTACGGGCACCAGACAAACTTTGTGAATTGGGGCGATGCCATCTCTAATAATTATTTATTAGAGTGTGGCGTACGTCAAGGTGGGCTGACCTCTCCGGACCTCTTTAGCTTATACGTAAACAACCTGATTGAGGAACTTAGAAGTACAAAAATTGGTTGTCACATAGGTACAATTTGTCTGAATAAGAGATTAGCTGAGAAGCTGTGCTTACGACATGGTGCTACTGAGTCCATCAATCAAGGGACTTAGAGAGCCATATGGCATTATGCGCGGGATTATGGCCTGAAGTATAATGTTAATAAAACGCAGATGATGGTGTTCCGATCGGACAGACGCCCGGAGGATTCCGTTAGTATTTCTGGACGGTGAAGCTATTGCAAGAGTGGATCTATTAAGGTACCTGGGACATATCCTGACTGAGGATTTGCGTGATAACCTCGATATAGAACGTGAAGGAGGGCTGGCTGTTCGGTGTAATATGCTCACGCCGGTTTGCGCGGTGTAGTCCTGCGGCAAGGCTGACCCTGTTTAGAGCATATTGTCAATGCTTCTATACTTGTCAGCTTTGGTTGGACAGCACCAAAATGCACGTAGCAGCATTAGAGTGCAGTATAATAATGCATACCGCATTCTGATGAAACTGCCTAACACTGCAGTGCGTCGAGCATGTTTGCCGACGCCGGGGTGCCTGATTACTTCGCCGTTATTAGATCTCGGTTTGCAGCTTTTGGTCCCACATCCGTGATTCCAAGACGAGATCTTCAGGTGTGCTACGAGTGCCTACAGAAACCCATACTAAAATATTTGGTGCATCGCGACAATAACTGTAAATAGATAGTACGAACCCTTTGGGGCAATTTTAGTATTAATCTATGATTTCAGTTGAATTGTCTTTTAATTATTTATTTTATTTATTGTATCCTTATAATTATATTTTCATTTTGTTTTTAACATTTAGCAATATTTGAAATGGGTGTAAAAAGTCTGAAATAAATGACTATTAAAGATTGTTTGACTATTATTATTATTTGTATTTGTTTGTTGTGTGTCTAAATAGTTGTAATATATTAGTGTTTTTTTTATAGGATAAGGGTGACAAACGAGCACACAGTCCACCTAATGTTAAGTGGTTGCTGTGGCTCATAGACATCTACATCTATCCTCGATTACGAATCAAAATGCAGATGCATTTTGATTATATGTAATTTTACTTAGATACTACATCTGGATAGAATGAATATCAAGATGTAGTATCTATAAACTATATAAAAATTGTTTGTCAAGTTTGGCGCCAAATTCAAAATTACGTTTTTTGCAAATTGCTGTGTAGTTTTTAGGATATATTTGATAAAAATTGAAAAAAAATAAGTCTATAAATTATAATATTTTGTTAATCGAGCCTACGTCGGATTGGGCGCAGCAAACAGTCGCAACAGAACAGTTTCATTTAAATTTTGATCGATACATGAAAGAAACTTTTTGTTGCGATACTATGTCGTGTCAGTTTGCACAGGATTTATACTTACCGGGGCAGAGTCGAAGCTCGAGTCTAGTTTTTCGCCATAGCATATTCATCTTTTCCCATTATTAAGAAACAAAATTGTGTTAGGCAAATATGGATTCGCACGTAGAAGCGCTCTACCGCGCGTCTTGGTTAATGTTGAGCGGTTTCAACGCAGTGACGTGTCAGACGTCGACCACGTCAGACTATCGTAAAAATCAGGGCGTGACGCGATGCTTCAACTCTGTGCCAATATAAGGAGAGGTCTATAATAGTAATTATCTAGAGTTGATAAAAGAACGAGTTTTATGTTATGTTAAATTATCAGTTATAAAATAAAAGATTTTTTTAAATTTATCTTATTACTTTTATTTTTAAGAAAACATAGGAACATACTAATGTAACTAACTATTTAATAATCACACTTGAAATTACTTTTCGTTCATTATTTTAAAAAGAAAACACCCTCACTTTTTGTGGTTATTTAGATTATGACTTCTCTAAATCTTTATTATATCTTATTGCTGACTGTAAATACTCAAGTATATCGATGTAACACCTAGTCCTTGATGCATGGTTGAATATTCCTTAGTTCTTGTTCAATCAGTTGAGAAAAAAGTATGATTTCTGTCGTCAACATCGTTGTAGTGCAATAGACATTCATTACATTCATTTTTTTTCCGTGTCTTCAGTCAGTTCACATTTCTCCTTAAGTTTTTTTTCAAATGCTTCAATTCATCGTCTGTGTCGGGAATAATACAGGTACGTTTTATTCCTGAAAGTAAGAAAACAAATATATAAAGAAAACAGAGACACCAATCACGAGAACAGTCGGAAATAAATACACATCAAGTACTCAAACCACCAGACTATCATACAATCTATCGTTACTCGTTACTATAATAGCCACTTTACTCCTCACATTAACAAGCATATCAAATTAAAACTAGCCATCAACCAACCAACTCGCATAAAATGCCCCGCGACAAGCTTTTAGAAAAGCTTTAGGTAATTAAATGGTATATTGAAAATTGCCTATTAATATTGTTGCGCACTATTAATATCTTATACATGGCAACACTAGTTACCACTAGCGCCCTCTAGTATCGAGTAGCAGAACTAGAGAGTCAAGATCCTTCTAGAAATTCGGGACCGATATGTACCGAACATTCTAGATGTTTCCAGTAGAAGGTTCTGGAAAGTATCGGAGGCGCTATATAAGGCCAGTATAGACCACGACCGAGGCAGTATTGAATTGGCGATAAGCGAATACTTCGAAGCGATACAACTGCGAACTAAAGTGATCTGTAGTACAATTGTGTTTGTTATTAGTGTGGTTTTAAGTTGTAATTAGTGTTGTGCAATTAAAGTGTCAATTTTGGTAATTCACTCGGCAGTTTTAATTGTCTTGAACCCCAAGTTCGTAACAATTGTGTCAGAAGGGGATTTAATCATGCCGATTTTACCTAAAGATGACACGGAGGATATTCGTACCCGAAGTCAACGCCAACAGGAGACTGACCAGAGACGATTTGGTGGTACAACGTCGCAAGCGTCGGAGGCCAGCTGCCGACCACGGAGGTCGGCCCGTCAGCAGCCTTACATTTGCAGCACCTGACTTAGGTGCTCTGATGATGATGCTGCAGGAGCAGGCCCGCCGACAGGAGGAACAGATGATTCTCATGAAGGATAGGGTTGCTCAACATGACAACCGCCTGTCGGAAGCTGAAACCCGAATCAACCAAGTGAACAATCGGGTTGACAACGTGATGGCTGACGTGAAGAAAACGCTGGACGACTTAAAAATTGGGGATGGAATTACAGCTCCCGTGGTAGCCAACAACACGCTACGTGGATTCAAAGTGCCGCCGTTCGACGGACTTCTTCCTGGTTGGCCTACAAAATCCAGTCGAGGCTGTCAGCGAAGGCGAACGGCTGGAATAAAAGTCAGGCCATGACCGCTTCACCCTAGGCCTGCGCGACCAGGCCTTAACTGTTCTGGAAGCTCGGTAGTCACCAGAGCAGCCTTGAGGCATTGAGGCAAGATATGGCGACGCCCACCTGGAACACGTCTTTCGTGCGCAGCTCAAAGATCGCATGCAACGCAGCAACGAAAACCTGCAGCAGTGGGCCCTTGAGGGAAAAGCTGGTTCGAAAGCATACCAGTCTGTACCTGCGCTCATTGTAGGAACCTGCAGACATTCATCGACGGCATCCGCGACCTTGAAGTCAGAGCTGCTGTGAGGCTGGGCACCACGAGACGCTTAGGACGCGTTAACCCATGCACTGGAGGTAGCTGTGCGGCAGGATCATCGTTCCCATCGCGTCAGGAGGTTGCAGCAGCTGCAGTTCGCGACTGCATAAAGGATACAGCCCTAGGTGCTACGGCTGGGGAAAGGGCCATATTCGATTCAGCTGTCCTAAGCGAACTGTAGAAAGGGAGGTGATCGATCTCGAGAGGGTAGTGCGGCCAACAGCACCGCCCAGCAGCAGCGGAACGAGTAAAAGCCAGGACTGCGGGGCGGGTGCTGGCTGATGTTAAAAGAGCCCTAGGATTTCGATCTCACAAACCCATGATGGGAACAGCCTAATCATCAAAGGCGAGGTCAACGGAACGCCGTGTAAACTGACCATAGACACTGGAGCCTCGCACGGTTGTCAATTCGACTTTTAAGTCAGTTCCTTGGGAACTCCGCATACAACCGAGAACGCATTAATTTGGTAACAGCCACCGGTCAGCGCACCCGTCCGTGGAGAGAAGGAGATGGAGTTGAAGCTAGGCAACATGATCTACCTGCATAATGTCATCGTGGCTGATATAATGGACAACTGCATCCTGGGCCTAGACTTCATGAGGAAGAATTGTTGTGAGATCGACGTTAAACAAGGTGTTTTGAAATGTGGACAGGAGGAACTTTTCGTAGAAGGACGTTACCAGGGAATGTGTACAGCCTTAAGAAGATTGTTCTGCCGCCGAGATCGGAAACGATTGTGCCGGTTAGTCTTCCTCGGAATCCTGGGCAAGTCGTTGTGTACTCGTGGAAAGGGTGGACAATGACCTTCCGTGGAAAGTGGTTCGAACCTTGGTCAGAACCACCGACATCTCAGGAGTACGTGTGCTGAACCTTGTGATCAGGAACAGATTAAAAAAGGCACACTGGTTGGTACTTGTGAGATTGGTTGCGTAGGAGCCAATATCCATCGACTGGGACCCCCAGCAAGGATGCACAAACGAGGGTGACCACATTTTTAGAAGACTGTCGTAGCGTTCTTTCCCCGAATGAAATGGCGAAGAAGTTGTTACTCAAGTACGCCAATGTTTTCTCTTCAAACGATGCTCACATAGGAAAGACTGGCTTAGTTCAACACAAAATAAACACAGGAGAAGACTTGCCTATCCGTCAGCGGCCAAGAAGATGGCAATCTTCTTGGCACGTGAAAAGGAAGTGAAAACCATGATTGAGGGAATGGTGAAGGATTTTATTGAACCTTCATCTAGTCCATGGTGTTCACCTGTGGTGCTGGTAAAGAAGAAGGACGGCAGGCGGTTTTGTGTTGACTACCGCCGTCTGAACGACGTTACGAAGAAGGACAGCTATCCCTGCCAAGAATTGATGACACGCTGGACATGCTTACAGGCGTAAAGTGGTTTAGTACGCTGGACCTGAAAAGTGGCTACTGGCAGGTTGAAATAGACCCTAAGGACAAGGAGAAAACTGCATTCTCCACAGGAAAGGGTCTGTGGCAATTTAAAGTCATGCCGTTTGATTGTGCAATGCTCCAGCAACGTTTGAAAGGTTGATGGAGCTGTACTTACCGGCTAATTGGCGACGTCTGTCTGGTCTACTTGGATGACATCATCATCGTAGGCCTTACGTTTGAGGAACACCTTCAAAACCTGGAACGCGTGCTCATGAAGATCCAGAGTGCCAACCTCGTTGAGTCCGAAGAAATGCTCACTATTCAAACGGCAAGTTACCTTTTGGGGTATGTAGTGTCGGAAGAAGGTATCCGCACGGATCCAGAGAAAATTGCCGCTGTCAAGGATTGGCCGGTTCCAAAAGACAAGACACAGGTTAGAGCATTTTGGGTTTGTGCTCCTATTATCGGCGATTTGTAAAGAACTTTGCAGATATAGCCAACCTCTGCACAAGCTAACCGAGGAGAAGCGACATTTCTGCTGGGATGAAAGTTGCGATATCGCATTCCAGGAGCTCAAGGACCGTCTGTGCAAAACACCTATTTTGGGGTACCCTGATGCGAGCAAGGAATTTATAGTTGACACAGACGCAAGTGATATAGGACTTCGGTGTGTTGTCTCAAAGGAATGGTGATCAAGAGGTTGTGAAGCGTACTTCAGCAAGTCTTTGTCAAAGCCGGAAAGGAACTATTGTGTCACAAGAGGAATTGCTTGCTGTGGTAAAGTCCTTGCATCATTTTAGCAAATATCTTCTGGGGCGGAAATTTCTTACGAACTGACCATGCTGCACTGAAATGGCTATTGCAGTTCAAAAATCCAGAAGGACAAGTTGCGAGATGGATTGAACTACTACAGGAATACGACTTTGTGATCGAACATCGCAGCGGGAAATCTCATGGCAACGCAGATGCATTGTCAAAAAGACCTTGTCCTGAAGATTGCAAGCATTGTACTAGGCAAGAGGGTAAGGAAGTGGTATCTGTGAGGATGCTTATGACAGACCAGCTCAACAATGAGTGGAAAGACAGCCTACGACATGCACAGCAGGAAGATTCGGACATCAAGCCGATTCTAGAATGGATGAAGGCCAGTGCTCCTAAGCCCAAGTGGAGTGACGTTTCAGCGATGAGTTCGACCACGAAAAGCTATTGGGCCCAATGGGACAGCTTGCTGATTCAGGATGGAGTTGTGCCGTAAATGGGAAAATGGTCGGGAGACAGTTGTCATTTGCAAATGGTTGTCCCCAAAGCTAAAGTACCGGATGTTCTACAGCTGTACCATAATGGTTGTTCAAGAGGCCACCTGGGAGTTAAACGAACTCTACTGAAGATCCGAGAACGGTTTTACTGGGTCCACTGTCGTGACGATGTCGAAGACTGGTGTCGCAATGTACAAGTTGTGCGGCTGTAAAGGGACCTCAAACTGTAGTAGAGGTGCATTGAAATTGTACAATGTTGGTGCACCATGGGAGAGGATAGCCATTGATTGACGTTGTGGGGCTTTCCGGAAAGTGAGTGGTAACAAGTATTTCATGGTTGTGATGGATTACTTCACTAGTGTCAGAAGTCGCCATTCCAAATCAAGAAGCTTCAACAGTTGCAGATAAACTAGTACATGAAGTCTTCTGTCGTTTTGGAGTACCTTTAGAGATTCACATGATCAAGGGAGGAATTTTGAGTCTCAAATATTCCAGGAAACTTGCTGAGTTATGGGTAATTAAAACAAGAACAACTTTACCACCACAATCTGATGGAATGGTAGAACGATTTAATCAGACATTGGAGAGGTACTTAGCAAAAGTTGTGGAAAACGTCAACGAGACTGGGAGCACATACAACCGTTTTTGTTGTCATATCGAAGCGCAGTTCACGAAAGTACATCAGTGACACCAGCTTTCGCAAACTTTGGGAGAGAATTACGGCTGCCTGCAGACCTGATCACCGGAATACCACCTGATGCCCCACGCAGTATAACCGATTACGCAAACGACTTGCGGAACAAAATGAATGACATTTATGAGCACGTCAGACTGTCGGGCCAGCAAACGTCTGAAAAGATGAAAACACGGTATGACCGCAAAATGAACAACAAAGGGTTTGACGAAGGTTCAATAGTGTGGTTACACAATCAGTTCGCAGCAAAGGGAATCTCTCAAGCTTCAAGCTAAATGGGATGGACCGTACCGGATTGTGACAAGGATCAATGACGTAACCTACCGGGTACAGAAAGGTGCAAGAGGTACTCCTAAGATCGTCCATGTGGATCGACTGGCGCGTTATTATGGGGCCAATAATGCTCGGGACGAGCATGTCTTAGGAGGGGGCAGTGTTGCGCGCCACTATTAATGTCTTATACATGGCAACACTAGTTACCACTAGCGCCCTCTAGTATCGAGTAGCAGAACTAGGGAGTTCAGATCCTTCTAGAAATTTCGGGACCGATATGTACTCGAACATTCTAGATGTTTCCACAGTAGAAGGTTCTGGAAAGTATCGGAGGCGCTATATAAGGCCGGTATAGACCACGACCGAGGCAGTATTGAATTGGCGATACAAGCGAATACTTCGAAGCGATACAACTGCGAACTAAAGTGATCTGTAGTACAATTGTGTTTGTTATTAGTGTGGTTTTAAGTTGTAATTAGTGTTGTGCAATTAAAGTGTCAATTTTGGTAATTCACTCGGCAGTTTTTAATTGTCTTGAACCCCAAGTTCGTAACAATATTACATAAATTGGATACACAATTACATGCAGGGTACATGTGTTGCAACTATACTAATCAAATACAAACATACATACTCGTGTATATTTACAAGAACATTATAGTTAATATACGCCGTAAAGTATGAATGCAGCTACAATCTTAATGAATACAAAACATTGAAATTAGACACTTACCTTTATCCATTTTAATATAACCTAATTAGTCACAATAATAATTATTTAATCGTATATCGTATAGTATAGTACCCTCTAATACTACGAAGTACGAACGAAGGCGAACTAAAAGAAAAGGCATGGTATGCTAAGTACGCTCCGAACGCATCCCTCTTCCGTAAGGAACCTTTAAATCGGTTGACAAGGAACCGGTATAATATCATCCGATTTAGGTTCTCGGAACCGGTACATCGGAACCCAAACCGGAACCAATACCGGAACTGGAACCATACCGAAAAGAGAAACCTTTATAAGAACCTAAATGAAGAACCAGAACAGAAATTGGTACCGGTATTCAATCCCTGGTGATGATGAAAACGTAGTGGAATTGTTTTTTTTAGTAGATTTTAGTACTTTATATTAGTTAAATAAATGAAGATGTCCTCAAATAATCGCATTTTTTCATATTTCCTTGTACATTTACTGCATACAACTTGGCAAAATGTAGTGAATTTTAGAAAGCGGAATTTTAAAAATAGCGGAAGTTTGAAAAGGGTTTAGTGCATCTTTTCTCTTCATACGGTAACACTGGTTGCCAGTCGATTTTCGTATATGCATAGTAATCTTTGCTCCCAGTGAGCAAACTAGCTGAACTTGGAATGCACATCTCTTGCATCTAAATACTCGTTTATTGTAAAACGTGAATTTTTACGTTTTTATTGAGGAACAACCCACAACTGTGTTTACATTATTCTAGATATACTTTACTTTTAGCTGACCGTACATCTTTTGACGTGACAACGTCTTATAAATTGGTTTGCCGGGTGACACTTCAAGAAACTGCGTTACGCTCCGCTCACGTTATGCGCTCACAATGAGAGCGAGTGAGAGGCACGCGTCCCTTCCACTCGGGCATGGTTAGCCCGCCTAAGAGCGAGAGAGACAGACATAATAAAATTATTTTACCACTCAAAGTCGTTGTCACGTAAAACTTTCGCCCGTATACCGACTTTACAGGCAACCAATTTTTTATTACAAAGGAAAGGCTGGGGCCTGTGAATTGCCGTAATGGCGGCGCAAGACTGTCCTTCGCCTCACTTCTTCTCGTTTGGAACGACGAAGAGAAGAAACGGCAAATGTGCAAGACGCATAGTACTGCAATTGCCAATCTATCTGCCAAGCGTAACGATTAATGCGAATTCTCACTACAAAGGGAGAGGCCCATGCTCAGAAGTAGACTTTTATGGACCGATATAATTTGTCAAGTACGAGTCTAAGAGCCCCCATTTAGTAATAGTCGTAAAATATTTCACGTAAATATACTTACAAAAAAATTAGTTTTTTTAGGTACAGCACAATGGAGCCATATCAAAAATTTCTACGATTTAGGTAGAAATAATCTAAACTTTCTTTATGCTCCTGCCTTGACTAATGTTCATATTTTGCAAAACAATAAACAGAAAAAGCGTATGAAGCTGCAAATATTCAGTCATTCTGTGAGTTGACGTGAGCGTTGAGCGTACGGACGTGTTCAGTGTGTAGCATATATTTTAAAACAAACAAAAAGTTTTCGCTAGGAAGTGTCAAATGGGACTAAATGTAATAGTGTGATTCTGGAATATTTGAAATATCATATATGGAGTGTTCAAAGAAACATAAAAAGTTATTTCACTTAAAATGTCTGGCAATTACGGAGAAAACATATGAGACTTTCACTCAGGAGTATAAGGAAAACTGGATATGCCCTGAATGTATACAGGATATCCCAAAGAGAGGTAATTCTGACCCCTGTTCGCGGGCACACAATAATAAGACATTTACGCCAACCAATTTCGTTAACACTGAGCGCAGGTGAACACAGCAGACCGATATACCTATGGTAGAAAACGAATGTAACTTTTTTGACATGATGAGAGAGTTTCAATTGGACATGAAAAATAAATTAGACGAGCAAATAAAGGCATATAAACATCTGGAGAACAAATTTATCCGTACAGAAACAGAGTTAATTAAAGTACAAAATATATTGAAGGTAGTTCAAGAAAAGGCGAGTAAAGTAGATTCGTTAGAAAATAAAATTAAAATATTGATAGAAAAAAACGAAAGACTGGAATCTCGTCAATCGGGGACTAATATTGTGAATAATAGAGAAGCGACTCAATTATCACCAGTACTACCAAAGTCGTTTGCAAGTACTGTCAAACAAAATCAAAACACAAAGGAATTTGTACACGAAACAGGGGACATCTGCTACCACAAAGGTACAAGCCGAGAAAATAAGCGGTACAAAACCCAATACGGAAGAAGAAATTAAGAAGAAAGAGACAGAGAACAAAAAAGAAAGTGAAGAATGGATAGTCATTCATAGGAAAAAAAGTAGGTACCCGAACAGTGAAGTCAAAAGAGGAGATAACACAACCTCACTAGAAATTCAAGGCACAGAGCGAAAGAAATATTTACATATCGGGAGGCTCAAAAAGATACTACCATAGAATGCGTAGAAACGCATGTAAGAAACATATGTGGACAGGATATAATCAAGGTGGAAAAATTAAACATAAAACTGAAAAAGATTATGCATCCTTCATAATAGGTGTTCCAGAGAGCAAATATAACTTACTATGTCAATCAGAAAATTGGGCGGTAAATATAGAGTTTTGTGAATGTGGTTTCGCAAGCCAGCCAATAAGTCAAAGAACCAATAAATATATCGAGGTATTCTACCAAAACGTAAGAGGCCTTAGAACAAAACTAGATGAATTTTGTGAAGGTGTATTTATACATGAAGCGGATTTGTTCGCTATTACCGAAACTGGTTGTAATAATTCAATTAGGGACGCTGAATTAATTCCATCTGGTTATACAATAATTAGAAGTGACCGAGCAGACGGACGTAAGCAGGGCGGCGCATGTTTAGTGGCCACACCGCGATTCGAGTTGCGACCAGCGGCGATTCCCGGTGACGTCATCGTAGACAACTGTGTATTCGAATGCGCAAGTGCAACTGTTTATTTACATCAGAGATTTTTATTTTTATGTTGCGTTATTTATATACCTCCAAAAAGTAGTGAGACTGATTATATGATGTTATTTAGGATAATAGAAAAATATTGTGATTTGTATAGCACTGTGGTAGTATTAGGAGATTTTAATTTACATTCTTGTCCGTCATCTGTTAATGATTATTTTGAATATTTTCAGGCTTATTGTGGATTCACTCAGAGCAACAGAATAGAGAACTATATTGGTCGTTGCTTAGACTTGGTGTTAAGTACATGGGACGGTGAGTGCGAGCGCGGCGTCTCCGCTTGTGTCTCTCGACCCCTACCATCCCGCGCTCGCGGTATCGGTCCGGTGTCCTTCGCCGACGCCCTCATCCTCGCCGACGCCAGACTTGGCCGACGCTCGTGATACTTTTACTAACAATAACAAATATTACGTACCGGTGCGAAGGAATTTAAAAAAAGCAGATCTGTCAACACTATATTCCTCCATAGCAGCTGTAGATTGGGGTCCTATGTGGGGTCTTAACTTAGAAATGAGTTTAAATTTTTTATGACATTATTTATTCAATTATAGATGACTGCGTTCCAAAGAAAAAGGAAACGTTGTGAGCTGAGGTATCATTACCTGATTGGTTCACACCTGAAATAATTCGCAACATAAAATTAAAAGCGATTCTACACAAAATGTATAAAACGAGTGGGTTAGCGGAAGATTACAAAAAATACTCGCAGTGTAGAGCGAGAGTCAAAAAGGTGATAGGTATTGTGAAGTGGTGAAGACACTTTATCAGCACCGCGTCCAAAATTACCTACAAAGAACCAAAGGCTTTTGGAACTACATAAAATCAAAGGGTAGTAGACTCACGGTCAATATTACAGGATGGAGAGGCGTTAACGGGTCAACAAAGTGTTGAAGAATTCGCGAGTATTTCCATTCGGTGTATAGTACGAAACCGGCAGACTTAAAAGTGAACGCGAGTGTCATTAATGCTGGTGGGGTGGTGGTGGTGCGCGCGTGCATCTACACGGCTTAAAACTAGAAGAAGTTAGAGGTGCGCTACAGCGGTTAAAGCCTAAGTCTGCCGTAGGACCGGATGGCATACCTCCCATATATTTAGGGACTGTAGGAAGTGTTGAAGCTGAACGATGTCAGCATGGCTTTCGACCAACACGGGTACCGCAAGCAACCTTTGAACTACATGGCTGATATCGTGCCGGGTGGACAGTGGAGGCGGACGTCGCTTATTTTGATTTCAAAAGCCTTCGACTTGGTCGATAACGACGTACTACTTAAAAGTTAGCAAACATTGGTTTTACTCCACACTTACTGAAATTGTTTGCGAGTTACATGAGGAACAGGCAACAATATGTGGAATACGCTGGTTTTGTATCAGCCATATTACACTCGATCTGGTGTGAGTCAGGGCAACCTCGGTCTCTCGAGTTTACATTAATGATAAACGATCTGCCGAGTGTTGTGATTGACACTAAATGTTTGCTGTTCGCTGACGATCTCAAGCTGTATCTACCGATCAGGGAACGGGAGGACTGTGAGAGGTTACAACGCGACATTGACAGGGTGGTAGCGTGGTGCGAGGATAACAAGTTGCAGTTTAATTCATCGAAGTGTGTAACTCTAACTTTTACTCGCGCACGCAATCCCGTGCTCTATAGGTATGCACTGGATGGAGTAGCTATGGCACGAGTGAACGAGGTTAAGGATTTGGGTGTTCGTTTCACCTCAGTACTTAATTTCCAAAATCATATAGCGGACATCTGCAAGAAAGCGTATCGCAACTTAGGTTTCATACTGCGCAGGGCTCGTTGTTTTAACATTAAAGCCATTGTAGCACTGTATAACGCCTTAGTTAGGAGCCAGCTTGAGTGCAACGTGGTTATCTGGCTCCACATGAAACTAAATATAGTCTCATGCTGGAGAGAATTCAAAACAAATTTATTAGGTTTCTATTTCAAACAGTATGGCGTATATCCTTTTACCCACTTAAATATCCAACCTTATTCGTTTTAGGTATGGTGGGATATAATGAACTCCGTGTTAGGCGCGACCTCACACTGGTATCATATATTCTCCAAGTAATAAAGGAAGATAGACAATCCTTGTTTCTTGGAGGTATATTTGAATGTCCCGGAGCAATACGTGGCGAAGACGGCGGCCGTGGCTGCTGGCGGTGCCGCGCGCCCGCACCAACTTGCTGAGGAGGCGCGCACTCGCGCCACCAGATTAATTAACCTTATCCATGAGGAAGTTGACATATTCGTATGTTCTGTGAGTGAATTCACAAGGGCGGCATTATTTATAATATGTTACAATAATTACAATAATTAAAATGTTTACTATTTTCACTAGCGCATTAGGTCATTAGATCCTGTAATGTTAGTGATAAGTTTGGCTGAATAAATAAATAAATAAATAAATAAAAATAAAGTTGTACTAGCAAAAATTTTATCAAATGAGCACGTATGTTTCCTTTCCTTTCATAATTGTTTAATAACTATATTAAATTTATTCTTATATGTTATACTTGTGCTTAGGGCTGTAACATTAGTGTTATTATTATTATAATTACAGATACACTTCCTGCTGAATAATTTTTTGTGACAAAAAATTTATTTAATCAAATTGATCAATTGTTTCACTTGTTACATGCCGACTCTGAAAGATTTACGGCGGGGCAAGAAGCATTCAACAAATATGATTCATATACAAAGAGCATTCAACGAATATGATTAATATGAAGAAATTTATATGAGATATAAAAATTTGTGGATGGAATAAAATCCGCCGTCTTAACCCTAGATTACTACTCTACGTCGCAGAGGCGCCCGCGTTTTTGATATATTGCTCTCTCTTTTTATCCTTCGCGCGTATGGCATTCAATTTCAAGGACATCTCAGTCATCGCCAGCACGTGTCGCAGGACGGTGGTTACGTTACGATAAGTGTGCTAGTTTTTTTGATATTACTACCCTTGGCGCTCCAAAGACGTATGAGTAGCTTGTATGTAAGTTTTGCGCTATTAAGTAATCAAATTTTTTGTTAGTGTTTTTGCATTATTTGTTACTACCGGTGTTTTATCTTTTTTAGGTACGTTTGAATCTTCAACATCATGGCTAGTAATAGAAGAGTTACGGATGATATAATAGCTAATTGGCTTGAAGAAAGCGACCATAACAGTGATGATAACTTTTCGGGAGATGACTCTGAAATTGAAGATCACGTAAGCGATGAAGATGCTCAGGACGATGTAGAAGAAGGATACATAGAAGATGAAACTATAGAGAACTCCAGTGACAGAAGAGCTGAAGAATCTGTGCCATCTTTTGTCCAGTTCTGCCATCCAGTTCGATCACCGTATCCTTGTCCCGGCGCGTCGAACATTGAAAGGCAAAAACCAGCACTGTTGGTCTACTTCTAAAGGTGAAAGTCGAGTTAGAACCACTGCTAGAAACATTGTGCACACTTCTAGAGGCCCTACTAGAATGTGTAGAAATATCTTTGAGCCTAGTTTGTGTTTTGATTTATTCATCACGGAAGACATTGTTGGTGAGATAGTGAAGTGGACAAATGTGGAAATATCTAGAAAAAGACCTACTGGAAATGCTACCTGCAGAGATACATGCTCCATAGAAATTAGAGCCTATGTTGGTATTTTGACGCTAACTGCTGCAATGAAAGATAACCACCTAACTGCAACTGGAGCTATCTGATAGCACCTTTTCAGGATCTAGGTATTTAGCAGTGATGAGCAGGAGCGTTTCAACTTTCTCACGCGTTGTTTGAGAATGGATGACAAGACTTTGCGTCCTGCCTACGTCAAGAAGATCCCTTTATTCCAGTCAGGAAGATATGGGAGATGTTTATACAGCAGTGCAAGTCTAACAACACACCGGGAAACTACCCACAGTAGATGACAATTGGTTGAATTTCGAGGCAGATGCCCTTTCGAATGTACATTCCGAATAAACCCAACAAATACGGGATCAAAATACTATGATGTGTGACAATGGTACAAAATATATGGTTAACGCTTACATTGGAAGAGCCACCGACACCGGAGGATTACCTCAGGAGAGTACTACGTAAAGGAATTGACCCGTCCTATACATGGTACTAATCGTAACGTGACATGTGATAATTGGTTCACGTCTGTATCGCTGGCCAAATCACTACTTGCTGAACCATACAAACTCACGCTTGTTGGTACGATAAGATCTAACAAACGGGAAATTCCTCAAGAAATGAAAAACACCCGGCGTCGACCTGTTGGTACATCCATGTTCGCCTATGATGGCCCTTTGACTTTGGTTTCCTACAAACCAAAACCAGCTAAAATGGTGTTCCTGTTATCTTCGTGCGACGAAAAAGGGCTCATAAATAATGAAACTGGAAAGCCGGAGATGATCATGTTCTACAACCAGACCAAAGGTGGTGTAGATACATTGGACCAAATGACTTCTATGTCATGCTCTAGAAAGACTAACCGATGGCCAATGGCTATTTTGTATGACATGCTAAATATATCTTTCGTCAATTCATATGTCATATATTGTCATAATATATCAACAAAAAATAAAAAAACCCTGAGTCGAAGACAATTTATGACAAAACTTAGCACGCAGTTGACTACTGAATGGATGCAAAAAAGACTAGAAGCACCTATATTGAAACGCAATATCCGATATTATCGAAGTCATCCTGAAAAAACCTTCCGATGACTCTTCTGTAGAAAATGAGGGTCCACCACCGCCAAAAAAAGAAGATATTGCTCTTATTGTACATCTAAAAAGAAGAGGATGTCCAAAATGACGTGCGCCAAGTGTCAAAAATCTATCTGCGGCGAACATCAAGTTCATATGTATCGAATGCATCTAAAATTTTTTTGTTACTTTGTTAGTTTTTTTAGTTAATTACTTCATAATTTACTATTTTTAAGAGAAGTGTATACTGTTGTTTTTTATTTTAATGAGAAGACTATTTCTAAGATTTATTTGATTAAAGATTTTATTTGCCTAATTTTATTTGCTTTTAATTGCCTAAGTTCCTAAGATTTATTTGATTAAAGATTTTATAAAAATATATAAATATTATTAAAAATTGTGTTTTTCTTTTTTAGTAATATACACAATTATATAAACAGTCAAAACATACCAATCATACTTATAGGTTTTGAATAAAATCATTAGTCAATATGATGAGCCTTGCGGGCGTATGAGTAGTTTCTTTGTACGTCGCAACATGAGTAGTAATGTAGGGTAAAGAAGGATAGATACGCACAACGAACGCAGCTAAAAAGATATGGCATACTTTAAATCGTCTTGGCAAACGCAGTTTACCTATTAGGCGTCATAATAAAGTTGTTTTAGAAAATTGTTTTGGTTGCATTAGATAGAGCTGTGGCTCTTATTATAATTCCACTGTCTCAATTTGAATCAAATCAAATCAAATGAAAACTGCTATTGTGACTTTGAAGTACAGTGTTCGTCATCAGAATTGTGAAGACGATACACATGTGCTCGGTAATAATTACAATTATTTTTGATATCTAGAGACAACAAAATTACTTAACCCATTGAATGAAGAAGTTAACCGTCAAATCATAATCAGAAGTTGGCATCACGGATACCAATTTATAGAAGGATGCCGTCGTACATAATATTGCGTATACATAATATTGCGTAGGTAGGCACCACAATATTTTATTTTATCCTGGTTGCTTATCTATGCAATATTGCGCATACGAAAAACTACGTACCCTTGCCACCGCGATCAAACACAGCTTGTTAGCTATCCTGCTCACTCCTGCGCATTCAACAATCGAGTATTCTTCCGCTGCTCCTGAGATGTAAGGAATAGATATAAGCACATAACATATAAACATATACATTTGATTGATTATTGGAAATATATTCAGTATTTACTCAGCAGTCTTAGTACACATTACTCTCCCGGCACACATTACATGGCGACCCTGCCAGGCGGTGCGCTGCTACAATGCACGCGCACCGCCGGGCCTACATAAAGAGAGATTTTTTTTACAAAAAAAGAAGTTGTTAACAAAACTAATTTAATTACAAATAAACTGGAAACAACACAACATAGGACAAGACAAGAAAATAATATTATGACAAATATGAAAAGAGGCACAACAATAATTTTAGAAACTAACTAAAATTAAAAAGTATGTATAGTATATGAAGACAACAGCTAACAAAGAATGAGGAAAATTAAATTTGGATTGTTTTTAAATGACCAAAGACCAAAATTCAAGAAACTGCAGATTAATTTAAAAAGGAAAGAAGCGGTTGTACTTTTGTAAGCTTCGTCCAGAAGAATATGAAAATTGAGCCAAAAGAAAAAAGAAGAAACTTTGAGGTAACATCGAATCAGCGTATTTTTGTCATTTCTTTTTAAGAATTTTTTAAAAAGTTTTATAACTATTATAAAAAAGTTATGTTTTTAATATTTTGAATTTAATATATTATGACAAATTTGAATTAATTAAACAGATACTTCACGATTTAATTGATATTTTAATATATTTATTACTGTATCTAAAAAAAAATCATAATGCAATATTAAAAACTAAGTTATTTTTTAAGCACTCGTGTATGTCTTAAGGCACAAAACGATTTTATATTCAATTTTATTCAGTTATTGTTTATTGTTTTATATTATTTTTATTACTGTGTCCTGCTCAAAATTAATGAAATAATATAGTAGATTATATTTTTACATACTTAAACACAAAACAAAAACTGGTTTATCATCAATTAATTTTTCGTTTAGTTAAAATAACACCGATGATATTTTTCATTGTGATTTTTTTCTATTGTAAATTTTATTTAAATG
>JAGSMP010002705.1:0-20169 GCA_029286625.1 Parnassius orleans | reverse complement strand
ACGCGCACCGCCGGCCTACATAAAGAGAGATTTTTTACAAAAAAGTTGTTAACAAAACTAATTTAATTACAAATAAACTGGAAACAACACAACATAGGACAAGACAAGAAAATAATATTATGACAAATATGAAAAGAGGCACAACAATAATTTTAGAAACTAACTAAAATTAAAAAGTATGTATAGTATATGAAGACAACAGCTAACAAAGAATGAGGAAAATTAAATTTGGATTGTTTTTAAATGACCAAAGACCAAAATTCAAGAAACTGCAGATTAATTTAAAAAGGAAAGAAGCGGTTGTACTTTTGTAAGCTTCGTCCAGAAGAATATGAAAATTGAGCCAAAAGAAAAAAGAAGAAACTTTGAGGTAACATCGAATCAGCGTATTTTTGTCATTTCTTTTTAAGATTTCTTTAAAAAGTTTTATAACTATTATAAAAAAATAGTTATATTTTTAATGTTTTGTATTTAATACATATATGACAAAGTTGAATTCATTAATCAGATACTTCACGATTTAATTGATATTTTAATATATTTATTACTGTATCTAAAAAAATAATCATAATGCAGTATTAAAAATTAAGTTATGTTTTAAGCACTCGTGTATGTATTAAGGCACAAGACGATTTTATATTCAATTTTATTCAGTTATTGTTTATTGTGTTATATTATTTTTATTACTGTGTCCTGCTCAAAATTAATGAAATAATATAGTAGATTATATTTTTACATACTTAAAGGTTTACCATGGTTTATCATCA
This sequence comes from Parnassius orleans, assembly GCA_029286625.1. Classification (NCBI taxonomy): domain Eukaryota; kingdom Metazoa; phylum Arthropoda; class Insecta; order Lepidoptera; family Papilionidae; genus Parnassius; species Parnassius orleans. The sequence goes on along the minus strand of JAGSMP010002705.1, from coordinate 19,402 downwards.
ATAAATTTTCGTTTAGTTAAAATAACACCGATTATATTTTTCATTGTGATTTTTTTCTATTGTAAATTTTATTTAAATGTAAGTATTCAATTTCTTAACTGGAAATTACAAAAATTCCGATAGGTAGGTACTTCATACAAAGTGCTAGGCGCTAGCATAGATTATACACATTAGTGTTGGCACTTGGCAGGTGTCCCGATTTGCGCGGGACGTCCCGATTTTCAGGGGTTTGGTGACACGTCCCGTGTACGTCCTTTGTACTTCGATCGATAATTATGAAAGCAAAATGAATACATCTGTTAGCTGTTCCTACATTAAAATATATAAGCTTTGAAATTTCATATTATCTCACCAAACACGGAACATCAAAGTTTTAAATTTTACGCGTATTGTGTTGGCGAAATACAGATAATATCATTCACACTGTTTCGTTTTTTCTCTCAATGAGTGATGCCGCCCGCCCAGCCACGCTATGCATCGACGTCGTCAATTCGACCAATATATATTATTTAGTTCTTTTAGTAGAAATTAGTACAGTACCTAACTTACATGCTGCGGTTTAGATAAGTACATTTAGTAAAATGCAAAAGTCTTGTGGGTTAGTTCTTCCTCTCGTCAATTTCTTCAAGCGGTTGTAGGTACTGTTGTTTTCTACACTTCTACACTAATATTATAAAGAGGAAAACTTTGTTTGTTTGTTTGTTTGATTGTAATGAATAGGCTCATAAACTACTGGACCGATTTTAAAATTCTTTCACCATTCGAAAGCTACATTATCCACGAGTAATATAGGCTATATTTAATTTTGAACAAAAATAGGGTTCCGTAAGATATTAGGGTTTTTCGGACACAAGGTGTAAAAAATCAACCAAAAAAGTTACTTATTTTGCGTACCCTGCCTAAACTATTAAAGATAGAACCATAAAATGTTCTAAGTAATTGTAGATCTTATAAATATCTACAAAAAAGTCCGCGACACACTATACCTATCTATGTCGAGTGAGGCACAATAACCATTTTTTATTGAAAATCTTGATTTTTTGGACTACATTTAAACGCGTTTATTTTATTCATGCTATTAATCCTTATCAAAATAAATTATTTCATCACTAAGTACAGTTAATGTAGATAAAATTTGGTCTTTGAATGATTAAATTGGACGTTTGGTTCTGAAGTTATAGCGAAATTAAAATATTACGATTTCTGCTGCACGGACCGTTGCGAAGTAGGCGTTACCAAGGCCCGGTGAGCGTGTGGGAGGGGGAGTTTAGATCTATGAGTAAGGTACCCGCGCGGCTCAGTCGCGCGGTCGGCTCCCTACGCAGCGGTCGTGCGTGAAGTATAATAATTTTCGTGCGATTTTTTAGGTTTCGTTCTTTAAACTACACCTACGCAAAAGTTCTTCTCAGAGCTAAACAACAGTTCTTCTTAGAGCTAAACAACAGTTCTTCTTAGAGCTAAACAACAGTTCTTCTTAGAGCTAAACAACAGTTCTTTTCAGGGCTAACCAACAGTTCTTTTCAGGGCTTACCAACAGTTCTTTTCAGGGCTAACCAACAGTTTTTTAGAGCTAGAATATTACGCTAATAATTTTAATAATTTAAAATGATTTCTTATATTTTTGATTCCACAAAGAAGGCTACAGATGCCTTATCACCTCTGAGGACAAAGATGGAACGCCTCAAAAGCTGTAACTATATTGGCTCTCTGGTCTGAAGAGTGTAGCTCTTCAGTCGGGAACACACCATTGCAGGCACTACTATTTGGCGGTAGAAATATATAAGAGGGTGGTACCTACCCAGAGGGTATCCTAAGCAGAAAATAAATCCTAGCACCTAAGACTAGGGTTGCCACCAGCACTATAATATATAGTATCGTACTATATTTCAGTAAATTGCTCTACTATATTAAAGTTGCTACTATATATTATAGAAAAATAATATAGTACAAGAAATACAATATTTTTTCCCCTAATTCAAATGTCGCGTATTTTTATATTAACTGTGACTGGAAGTCTGGAACAAGTAAGTTTTACGGAAAGAATTTTTCTGTCATGAATGTTAAATGGAAACAAGAAAGAAATGGATAATATATTAAATAAAAATGAATTGTTAATTTATTTTAATATGAATCTAAATTGCTCAGATTCCTATAATTATTTTAAAGGTTGATGGCCAAAGCGAAGAGCAATAACAAATTTATATGGAAAAATGCATAAAGATTAAAAATGTGTACTTTTTTTTCTGAATTTTCCATTAGTACAATTTTTTTGCGTCTTTTTTGGCAAAAATACCATAATTTATTTTAAAAAAAAAAAGGTGGCAACCCTACCTAAGACCCGCATTTAGATATAAAAAATGACTCGTCGTCCATAATGACTGCTTAGTTCAATGTTATCAAGAAGTAGTAGATCTTTTGCTCAATCTGATATTTTTTAGTATTAGAAGGTAGATTTAAAAAATGTTTTTGTTTATATTATGCTGATTATGTCAGATACACAGAATATTTTTAAAAGACATGCATATCTAATTTAAGGTTCTCCTTGTGCATCTTGGATAACCTAAATTGGACCATGTTGTGCAGAAATGTTTCAACCCAAAAAAACATAGCTATTGAGAATTCATTTGAAAGCCTTGTTATATCTTGTTATTTAAATCATTTTAAAGAAAATTGTATGTTGATTTTGAGATTACTTGTTAATTTTCATCGACTACCGACTTCAAAAAGGAGGCGGTACTCAATTCGACTGTATGTTTTTTTAATGTGTGTTACCTCATATCTTTTTTCTGGGTTAACCGATTTCGATGATTCTTTTTTTATTTGAAAGCTGGTGCTCCACATGTAGTCCCTATGTTCAAGGTCTGACCAATAGTTTTTGAGTTATTCTTAATAATTTATATTGAAGTCGGTTGTACAAAATTTTAATTTTTAATTAGGCTTAGCAATAAGTTGCAGCGCTGAGGACTGCGGGTTTGATCCCACGGAACAAGTATTTGTATGACCTACAAATGATTGTTCCGGTCTGGATGTTTGTCCTTGTGAAATTTATATGTGAACTCCTCACATACAGGAGAAAATCCTCGTGTGGAGGGAGAAACAAAACTGAAAAAAGAGCCCCTGGATCATTATTTTGGCCAGGTTGTGGGTTGATAATTCTGCCTCAACATGGTCCTGGTAGATGTTATTCCAATTGTTGCATTTAGAATACAAAGTCATTTTTACAAATGAAGTATGTAATATAAAATCCTTCCAATAATACGGTCCCTATAATCATTATGGCAACATAATTCATTATTTATTATCCATAATATAATTTTAATGATCAAGTAAATTAGTCACGAATTGTTTATTGCTTAAAGTATAATATTTGTATGTTTGTTGATGTGACAAACATAATATGATTATTAAATATAATTGAGTAAATAGCATCAAAGAAGAGGCTGGGGCGTCAGGAATACTTGTCGTCAGGAGAGGACTTAACTGATCGGATTTGCTATGCGCTTATGAGGTTTAACTTGTTATTTTATTTAAACTCTACTTTGGGTCTATTCCTTTTCATTTTCTTTTAAACTATATATATATATATATATATATATATATATATATATTGTGTAAGAGAATTTAATACATGGTGTATCACCATCACATCACCACGCGTTCACTGCCAATTATAGAAAATTTTTCAGGAAAAAGGAGAGAAAGGAAAGCGTCACATAGTGAAAATCTGCAATATAGTCTATAATTTGTAATTATGTTTAATTTGACATTTGCAAGCTGTTAATTGTCATTGCGTCACTTCAGTACAGGTAGCCACCGTTGCAACCGCAACCACAGTTTCCACCGCAGCTTCCGGTGATGGAGACAATACCACCAGCTGGAACTTCACCACAGAATCTAACAGCGCCCAGAATCGGCACCTGACCAGCTACTAGGGTGCTACCAGCGACTCCCATCTCGCCAGCTACTGCTACGTCACCAATGCCTGCGCCTCCGTAGGCTGGACCAGCAATGCCCACTGGGTAGCCAAGGGCGCCAGGGCCAGCGAGACCGTATCCAAGACCGATTCCAGGTCCGTAAGCAAATTCATTGGCTAAAGCAGGTCCACATCCCAATCCGTACTCAGCAGTGAATCCTGGAGCATAGCCCAACCCAAGTCCAGCTCCGAGACACTGACTGTATACATTCTGAAAATGGAGAAACATCTATACAATGTGCCGTAACACTCTTAACTGATTGTGAGTTTAAGAAGTAAAGGTTATTTATTATTATGAATAATTATCGATTTATGGAATATAGTGTCAAAATTGATTCATGAATGTAAATTCAACCATAGATTAAAAGTAGGTTGTTTTTTAATTTATCCAAATTATATAAATAAAATAATTATTTTACAGAAAGATTTTAATAAATCTGTTGGTTTTACCTGGATCAAGCATGCTTGAACGCAGAGCAAGAAGAAAGAAAGACATGTTTAAGGTTTTTCCAACTGTATCAAGTGTAAAGTGATTCAAAATGTAAAAATAATATATTGTTTACTCCCTGTACGAATAAAAATAATTTCGTAACTAAATAATAAACGAAAACGTGTTCCAAAGTATCGATGAGACATTGACCTGTGTTTCACTTGTTGTGAACGTGACAAATTTTGATTTGGATTTCAAAACTAATTATCAAATAAAAAGTGTGAAAAACAGCCGCACTTACCCAGCAAGATGAGTATGAGCCAAATTTTTTAATATAATTATATCAAAGATTGAAATAATGCACTATGTTCTCCACAACATAAAGAATTATTAAACTTGACGAGGAATTAAACATACAAAAACCCATCGTAAACTATACAAGCGAAATCTAATAATGAAAGCCTAGTTAATATAAAATTGCACGAAACTTATATAAAATAATATATTGTAGAGCATAACACTACTATGAGGAAATAATGAAGATTTTAATTAAAATCACATTGTAATGAATTACAACACAAATTGTAATGAATATTTTTTTATTAATAACTATATTTATTAAAATGTAGGAATTTAATATCTACTTTTAAAAAGTTCTATGATTTGTAATAGTTTTTGTATTACGAGTTGACTCTTTGTGTTCGTCACGTATAAGGGAACATGAAATTGCGATATTATTTCATAAACATTTCGATATATGTCAGCATACATAGTTCTAAGTTCTGTATATAACCCAATCGACCCAAATTGTACTCACACTTGTTTCCAATTAACACAACAAATATGCCACAAGCATTCATTCTTTTTTCGCTCAAGCACTCATGGTTCAGGTAAGAAAAAAATAACTAACTACTAAACGTCTTAATACAAATTAATTTTTCAAGTAAAAAATTTCATTGGTTTATGATTTTAATAAACTTAATAACTTTAATTAAAGTATATTATATTTAACACTTTCACTGTCCGATTTTCGGACACAATAGCAAGACAATAGCAATCAACCATACTTGTATGTAGTGAAGGGACAACGAATGGGTTAATTAAATAAAAATAAGAAATTATTGAAAACATTGGATTTTTAAATAAAAATATAAGTTTTAATATTGAGTACATATAAGAAATTAATGAAATATAACTTTTCTTTTTAATTAATATTCAGACCATCACTGCCTACTGCTTGGGTAACGGACTGGCCTACGAAGGTTCCTTGATTGATGGTGCTCCCTGCGGCGCCCCTTGGGGAGGCCTAGGCTGGTCTACACGGTGCCGGTTGCGGTCTAGCTGCCATTCCAACTGCTAGCGGCGGTGGTTTCCTGTCGCCAGCGCGTCTCCCATCCCGCCTGTTGGAGTATCTCTCAGAGAACGAGATCGCAGGAATCCTGGCTGTCGGTGGTGAGCTCTTTCTAGGCACCGTTGGTCTGGAGGGTGTACCCAACTGCTGGTGCTGGTGCCGCTCTTACGGTTGCGGAAACGGTGCCGGTATAATAAGCGAGACATCGAAGCGTCCGCTTGAAGTTATCCGGCGCCGCTGGATTGGGTTACGGACCCGCCTTGCTACCGGATTCGGTTATCCTGGTCTCGCTGGACGCGCCATCGGTGGTTGTGGATGCGGTATCTACTAATAACCTTTTCAACTAAAAATCGCATAATAAATTAAAAAAGACTTTGACTTTGAGTTTCAATTGTATTTAATTATTTTATTAGCAGTTCCCGCGACATCGCACACATCTGCGGGGCTAGCAGGAGTTCACTTTACACAATCGTTACGGCTAATAGAAATCTATGCAAACGTTGATTTCATTCATCTTTAAATAATGATTTTATATTTACGCGAAGACTACATTAAATGAAACTAGTTTTACGGATTATACCGCGTTAATTTAACTTTTAATTTCCGACGCCGGGTGCTTTACAGCAGCCATGGCCATGGGGGACTGAGGTGTTTGACGTCCCTGATGTCATAGTTAGCCAGGCTACCTTCAGTTTTGAATATTCACTTGGTCCAATCTACGCAGAATAAGCTTACAGTATCTTGTCTTGCAGTGCTATACTTGGGTTTGATTTAATTGTATTAATTATAGGATCCAAGCAGATGGCAGCACCCATCCATCTTCTTTGATGATCTTGAACATGTCCACAAACTTAGACTTCCTGGAACGTCGGTGCTTCAAGTCAGCTATATGTTCTTTACGGTTTTATAGATCATTTGTTTGTCCTATGTACTCGTAGAGAGACACATTCACAATCCAGCTTGTACATCCTGCATCTTGTAGAGGGATATGAGACTTGACGGATAGTAAAATTGACTAATCTTCTTCGGCGGCTTGAAGTATGTTTAATGGTTGCTCAAAATGTAGCCAACCTTGTCTGTGACTCCTCTGACATAGGGTAGTACAGAAGGTACACGCTCGACTGTGGGCGGCTTCACTCGTCACTGTCGCACGTAGCGGACCCGAAGCTTGTTGTCTTGCAATACTTGGTCGCTTGCTGAAGCTCGGCGGCCAGATGTTTTCTATCACAGATCCCTCGTGCTCTCTGAAACAAAGATTTTCCCACGGTAGCTACTGTGGTGGATGATTGGGTGATTCACCATTTAAATATCGGTTAGTATGGGTCTTTTTCCTATACACAGTTTGTGAACATGTTCAAGATCGTCCCCGCCATTACATTAGATTTGATAGACCACAAATTCTCGCAAAAGAACTTCGATCCCTACCAAGGATTATTCGCGAGGTTATTGAAATTAAAAAAACATCCTATTTTCAATAGAGAAGATGGATGGGTGCTGCCATCTGCTTGGGATTCTATAATTAATAAAATTAAATCCAAACCCAAGTATACCACTGCAAGACTTCAAGATACTGTAAGCTCATTCTGCATAGATTGAACCAAAAATTAATATTCAAAAACTGAAGGTAGCCGGGCTAGCTATGACATCGGGACGTCAAACACCTCAGTATCACTGACACAGCTGAAGCATTCGAATCAGGAATTAAAATAATTAAACGCGAATAATCCGAAAAATTAGTTTCATTTGACATCTTTAAGTCAAACTACCACGGATTTTATCGCGTTTAATTTAAATTGTTTTAACTCCTGACGTTTCGCGCTTTACAGCACCCATGGTCAAGGGGACTGAAACCAAACTCTCAAAATAAGAGGCCTGTGCTCAGAAGTGGACGTATAGGGACCTTCACGAAACGAGGTTCCTTTTAAAGATCGCAACGCATCTGCAATAAGACTGTTGTTATAGTTCTTCATGGCGGTCAAAACTTACCATCAGGCAAGTCGCATGCTCGATTGCCCTCGCTTATAAAAAATATAGACTTTAACATTAAGATCAGAATATGCATGAGCATCTACGCTGCCAATCTATGGGCACCACTTAATGAACCTATTAATATTATGACTCCTTTTCTGCCTAGGAGTTCGTAAGGGTATGTATCCTCTACCTATTATTACGCCAAATAGCAGTATATGTATAGATGTAGATAACATTGCTGTGTTCCGGTCTCAACGGTATAGAGAGTCATTATAATTACAGGGTATGATGCATTCCATCTTAGTCCTCAGAAGTGACAACGCATCTATAGCCTTCTTTGTTTCAAGTTGGCTATTGGTGTCTATGGATTGCAGTAGTAACTTACCATCAGGTGGACTGTAAATTAGCTTGTCACTTAAGTTTTATTTATAAAATGATTGCCTCGTAGGCAGATATTTGCCATAGCTGCCACGCATTTCAGGCGGGTTGACAAACGCAGATTTTTCATATTTTTTGGTGTTATTAGGAAGACGCTACTGCCCATCTCCTGGTTTTTCCCTCTGTCGCCCTTTACGACACCCACGGAACTATGTGGGGTAATGGATATTCTTACACCGCGACTACACAGTTACTATAGTACTGTAGTGAAAGTTATTCAGCTGTTTTACGTAGAAAAGGTTAGACACGGGACAGGCCAATGCTCTAATTATAAGACCAATAGGGGACTCGGAAACATAAAAACGTTTGTCGTCGCATATCATTATAGAGATACAGTAACGCAGCACACATAATAATAATACCGTCTTTATTACGGGTATTCAAACCGCCGCGCATCAGCCATAACACATTGATGGTTTGATCAGCGGTTTATGGTAAAACAGCCAGGCGCTCGATCGACATAGGAACAATCAGCAATGCCCGTTTTACCACACAAAAATACGCCAGCATCACACATCCGCTTGTGACATTCCCTGACAGTGCATCGCAGGCTCAGGCAGGCGCCAGGCACAGAGCAGTGAGACACGCAAGGTCTCGCCCATCTTGCATAGACAGCAACCTGTGCAGTGACAGCCCACATCATGCCACTGCAGTGCCTGAGACCCCAGGCGCCAGAAACACCGTTGCTCACATCTCTTGCAACAGCCAGAGCCCCGAGGCAAACGTCGAACACCACCTGTCCAGGCGTCGCCACCGGCCGCCCATCACACCGTTCATCGCAGCGATGACAACGCCCGCGCGCCCACACTGTCAGGCCTCACCTGATCGTCACATTTGCACCATTCTTCCACACATCTTCAGGCACGGGCGACAGTCAACCAGCTTTATGCTCACACACCATTCATGGAACCTGATCGTGGTTTTCCCCGCGTCTGGTCCGCATCTGAACCACCAGCAGTAATGGTTATGACGACGCACGAACAGATCAGCGTCAACGATCCGCAGATGATCCGCCGCACACATTTCGATTGCATTGTAGCCTTCCCAGCGCAGTTTATGACACTTTATTTACTTGTTAACAGCACCTGCGCGGGTCGATGTCGCCCAGCACGCCGCCATTCCACACCGCCGCCAACACGCGATTGCCCACCATCAATCCTGTCACAAAATCATCGACACCAGTCCAGTCTGGAGCGACTTGTACACGACGTTCCGAGTATTTCTTCATGCACGATTTTTGATAAGTCATTTCGTCCATTTTCATCTGGTGGTCGGACGGTCTGCTTCATCAACGCATTTAACCGATTTACTGTTCATTGTGGCCCGTTGTGTTATTTATTGCAAAAAATAATAATATAAGAGTTAGCAAGATTAATGACGATGTAAACCCAGCCCGGGCACGCGAGTTGTAATTTGTGGTGGGTAGAAAGTTGGCGAAGTAACGGCCGGAGAGGATACCCGTGTCCGGAAACAGCCGAGCCGTCGTTCCAGATGGATTACGTTAAGATTCGAATGAAGTCCGACGCTGAAACCGACAGCGATTGCGGCCTTGGTGTTATTTACATCAATCTCAACAGCACATAAAATCAGCATACCGTCTTTTATGGCGAAGATTTTTTCAGTCAGTCCGAACGTCATTTCATAGTCCGTTTATGGCGGTGACGCCAGCGTTCAGACGGAACATCAATCGATTTTGCCAGCGATCCATCAGTAGCAAAATTATCGATGTTATCGATAAAATTAAACCGAAACATACTTCCTTTTCATAACCGTCGCACGTGGCCCGTTGCTCAACACAATCATGACACAGCTGTTCCCCTGACTCGCCCGCATGTTTCATATGTTAACGCATTTAAATTTTAGTTACAGTTTAACGCAATTATGTTAAGGTATTTAATTATCCTTTATTTTTCGCTAATTGCAACATTTTTCTGAAAAATAGTCGACGTCAGCATCCGTGATTTCAGGCGTCGACCATACCCGCAGTTTCGTACGAGCGCAGCGCCTCGTTACAACGCATGATCTGCCAGGTTCAGCACCGTCAGACAGGCTGCAAATCGTTTTGTTTGAATTTCAATAAACAATGAACAACAGATGAACACACGTCATGATCAACACATATTGTTTGTAACGCGCACGCACTTTATAATCATTTTTCAGATCGATTCACGAACGACTATCGTTCAAACATCGTAGCCGCGCCTTTTCGCATTCCGGATCTGTTAACGGTTGCCATCGTTGCATCTCCGGACCGAACGATCATTTTAACGTTATTCTGAGCATCAATTTATGAACCGCACGCACTGAAACCAAAACGGCTCATGTTAACACATTCATTCACGATCGCTCAGCATCAAACACCAGAACAACAGAAACGTCACCTTATTACCACTACAGTGGAACCATTCACGGTGCCGCGTGACAACATCGTCTCTTCATCAACAGAGAACGCGTGACTTTCATGTCGAAAGCAGAAGAAGCATTGAACAGCATCGCCTTTAAACCACGACGAATATAATAAATTTGATTTTGATATGCACGGCAACACAAACAAATTTGACTTTATTCTTCATTTGCGTTCAACAACGCATGACATTCATATCTATTTCCGTTACGACATTATCATATGGTCATTTTTAAATTTATATGCAAGCAAAACTTCATTCTATTTTTCAAAACACGATTTTGCCGTTACGATTATTGGCAATTCCTTGGCACGGAGAAATATGTTCAACAGCGAAGACAGCGATTATACTTTTCACCATTACACACACATATCTAAACCTTCCGATTTTGCTTTATTATATACATATACATATATACATATATATACATACATTTATTATATGATTTGATCACGAACCGGCTCCTGATCGTTATCGGCAACCATTTCACTCAGCAAAGCAGTTAAAGACATGTCCCACAGGTCAGCCTTCCTTCTGCAGCAGGGAACATGGATAAAATGTCCGATGCGCTTTCAGTGTGCTGGCCGACTTCACAGAGCCTCAAAATATTTTTATTCTTCTTAAATTCGCGAGGTGTTCAATCTCGTTTGCTCGTTCGATGTCGGTTTCAATGAATTATTGACTGCACCATGTTGCAAAATGCAAATTAACAACACTTAAAATTGCACCAACACCCTATTGAAGCCGGTAGGATCGAACCCGCTGTGAATTACGATGAGCGCTGGACTTCGAACTACCTCGCGAATTTAAGAGAGATAAAATATTTTCGAGAACATGTGAAGTCAGCCAACACGCACTGTAGAAGCGCAGCGGACTAATTCTCCATAACCTCTTACAGAAGAGGTTTGTGTCCACCTAGTAGGACATGTAAAGGCTTTTTAATCTTGCTTTTACTTTTTAAAATGAAATAGTTACGCCGATGGCGATAAATTTGCAGTTTTAAAATTTGATCAAGTCACTATAAATATAATGTATATATATATATATATATATATATATATATATATATAATAAACAAAATCAAGGTTTTAGATATTATTGTAATATTATAATAATTGTAAAAGTATATTGTTGTTCATCGCCCTGTTCAAGTTCACTGTTAGACATATTTCTTCCATTGTAGGAGGATTTGCCTTAATCGTCATGCTTTGCTTAAAAGTCAGTAAACATAAGAAAATAGAATAAGGAGATTTTTCTGCATATACCAAAGTTTAAAGTATTATGGTAATAATATTATCGTAACTTGAGAGTGTAAGCAAGAATAAATCAAATTTATTTTTATGTTGCCAAATACATATAAATCAAATTTATTATATTTCGTCCACGTGGTTTAAGTGAAATTTGATTATACTTTGTTTGTCTTTTCTTCTGTTTTATCGGCCCATAGGAGTCCATGATTCTCTTCCTGTTGTGGGAAGGATTTGACATATTTGTCACGCTTGGTGTGGCGGATGGACAATCACACTGCTAGTAATAAATAAAGTGACATTATGCATTTTATCTGGGTGTTTGAGATTATAATTTGATCATGAATGAATATGTGCTTTTTAATTGTATTGTACGATGCCGTTTTTGAGGGTTTTTTGAAGTGCATGCGCTCTGAGTTCATAAAATTTATTACTTTTTTTAGAATAACATTAAAATGAGTCATTCCGAAAATTCAGAGTCTGCAACGATAACTAATCGTTCAACAAGATCCGATATGCCGAAAAAGAAAAACGCACAACTATGCAGTTTTTCCGATGTTTGGACGATAATTATTCGTTCATTAGATCAGTCCCAAAAAATAATTATAAAGTACATTGCGCATTTTTAAATAATAATATTGTGTCAAAAAGACTAATAATATGGCCAAATGACTACAAAAAATCTGTTGTTTTATTTTATATTTTATTAGAAATTTAAACCAAAAACTTGATTATTTTTACCTTCTGTCCCAATATTTGGCCTACTGGACCTGGCAAGACTCATACACATTTATAGCAAACGGCGCTAGCACTCGTACCTTGAAAAGCTGCAGGTGTAGTCAACGCCTTACTAGAAATCACAGATGCTGGCAGTCATTTTATTTCTTTTAATGTTAAGAAAAATGTTGCAATTAGCGTAAAATAAAAGATAATTTTTATTTTCAAATTAATACATAACATAATTTGCATTAAACTGTAACTAAAATTTAAATGCATTGTAATTTACTTATAAAGAAATATATATACGGGCGAGGTCCGGGAACAGCTATTATGTAACTATTATGTCATAATTTGTATTAAACTTTAACTTAATTTTACATGCATTGTAGTTTATAAAGAAAAATATGTTTCGGTTTTAATTTTTATATCGATAGCTTATCGATAATTTTTTGCTTTACTGTGTGTCGATCGCCTTTTTAAATCGATTAACATTGTTCCATCTCTAGACACGCTAAACTGTAAGCTGTCACCCGCACCATGCTATAAAGCAGACTATAGAAATGGCTTGATTTCGGACTGACTTAGAAAAAAAAGAAATCTTTTCACCATAAAAGATTTTAATATACTAATTTTATATGTACTTGTTAAGTTAATTGTAAAATAACACCAAGGCCCTGTCACGCTATCCGTGAGTTTTTTCAACATCAGGGGACTTCATTCAAATCTTAACGCTGTCCACTACCATCTGGAGACGGCGAAGCCGGCCTTGCTCTTTTTAACCCAGACACAGGTGTCCTCTCCGGCCGTTACTTCATAACTTTCCTACCCACCACAAATTACAACACTCCTTTGTGCCCCGGGCTGGAGTTTACTATCATCGACTAATAGTCGCTTACTAGACATAAGTAATCTCTTATATTATTATTTTTTTTACAATAGAATAACTACAGCTTAAGATGTAAGTAACATTACAATATGGTATATTAAAATTTAGTAAATCAGTTTAAACCCTACACATTTTATAATATTTGAGATTATTGAAGCGGATACAGTCCGTACGGATAAAGAATGGGATTAGAAATGGCGGCTCATCGAGCCCGTACCGTGACAAAATCATCAATAATTATGAAGAAAATTCTCAGAACGCGTCGTAGCTCACAAATTAGCAAATCCGGACTGAAATTTTCTTTTGTAGTTTTGTTATCATTGATTTTAATGACAAGTTGAACTGAAGCTATAGACAAACGAAAAACTTGTATCGCAACGTATTTCTTTTGCTGTCTTTAACGGCGGGGTGAGTATAGATAAGGACGGCGTGCGAGCGAAAGGTAAATAGAGGCGACGCCATTTTCAATCCCATTTTTAACCGCACGGGTAGTAAGAGAATTTTATTAATTTAACAAGCAAAATAAGTAATAAAAAGCATAGAGCTTTAAAACCAGGAAGGGAAACAACTGCAATGATATCAAGTGTAAACATAGAGCAAAACGAGCCACGGCGCGGCGGCCGGAGAGAGAATACGTCACAGCATCGTCTATCGTTGCTGATTGTGGCGGAAAACTGCGCACACAACAACAATCGTCTGTCACTACAAAACTCGTACTGAAAATTCGTGCGCATCCTCTCCATTGCTTGTTCAGCGCTAGACTTACGTACCGCGACTTGTAATCACAGTGGTTTCAACAGATGGTGAAACTTAACTTAAAAATGCAGACCAAAGACGCAGGAAAGCCGCAGTTATATTTCCAGCAGGGACATTTCTCCTCAAACTTAAGGTTCCTATAAAATAAATGTATAAATATGTACACCGAAAACTACTGTTTATGAGAAGGCGGGAGAAATCATCGCCCCATTTTTTCGTACACAGAGGGAAAACCAGAAAGGTCTTATGAAATAATAATTTACAAGTAAAATCAACGACTGACCCATTTAAGAAAACCCACAATGGTATTTATTGAACCAAAAGAAACTAACGAGCGTTTTCATCACAGAAAATCTAAAACTTAATTATGTGCGACGGCCGGTTATTGTTGTTGGCGACTGTACAAGAGACATTAATTATTCACCGAAGCGTTTTGCACGCGCAAATTACCCACTTTAAAGGGGCTCTATAAAGCTACCACAAGAAAGTGTAAACAGGAACTGAAGCAGTGGCTGCAGAAGCTTTCATACGAGGATACAGAGGCGCTTTTGCGATCCCCCTATACAGCTAACTAAACCACATCTTATGATAGTCTTAAGGCTCATCACACACTTAGTGAGGATTGCTGTCTTTACCACAACCAATCCCAAGATGTTTAAAATAGGGCAGGGCTTATGCACACATTAATACTCTCTCTCTCTCACACACACACACACATACATACATACACACACACACACACACACACACACACACACACACAACACATATATACACACATTTACAAACTTTACGTGTACACTGCAATTCCATCCGTCACTTTTATACTTGCTTTAAGAAGTGTCTCACATGTAGCGGATTCAATATTATGTAGTACTGCGCTAGCACTTTATTATTTTGTGTGGTACTAAACAGGGCATTTCTTTAATTGTTTTATAATGTCCTGGTGGCGCTAAGCCTGTAATACAGTTTTACTACAAAACTAGTACAGCTGCTAACGATCAAACCATATCTTACTAGTATGCTAAAAACAGTACTGTAATAGTTTAAGATACCCTGCATGTAAACAAAGTGAAAGTGAATAAAGTTTATTATTATTATTATTATATTTATATAGTATTCTCATCTGGTTGGGCTGAATAAATATTTTAAAGGAATAATAAATAAACATAAATATATATTTAATATACTAACATAAATAAATAAATAATACATAAATAAAACCTAACTAGATGGAAACCCTCGGCAGGGGAGACCAACGCCGAGGGTTAGGGGAAAGGAGAGAAACTGGCGGACGATGCGGGCGGTATCGAGGAGCACCGCCTGCATTTGAGCTGGAGCGGTCCGTTGGAGTCCCAGTCGCCTCAGATGACCCGAGAGGCTGACTGGGATTAACCTGTTCGCAGAGACGACTACAGGTATAATTTCGGTCGGCAGT
Organism: Parnassius orleans; assembly: GCA_029286625.1. Lineage (NCBI taxonomy): Eukaryota > Metazoa > Arthropoda > Insecta > Lepidoptera > Papilionidae > Parnassius > Parnassius orleans. The sequence goes on along the minus strand of JAGSMP010002705.1, from coordinate 3,787 downwards.
CAATTCTACATGTTTGGTCACCCGTGAGCCAGCTCCAGATATTTTGTTCGCTTATCTGTTTCGGCTTTCACGAGGTTCTCGTCATACGGAATGGTGATGTCGACTAAAAATATCCTGATTGTGCCCGGTCCATCAGCACAATATCAGGCTTATTGGCAAGAATAGTCCTGTCTGTGATGATGGCCTGGTCCAGTAGAGCCTGGCGCGTCATTTTCGAGCACGGCTTCAGGCAAGTACTTGTAATACGGCACCTGGTCCACGAGACCGTATTTCAGAGCGAGCCCTGGGTAGAATTCTGGCTACTGTTGTGCCTGTGCAAGTACTCAGAGTTAGAAAGCGCCGAACAACCGGAGATGACATGCCTATGACTCGCCGGGATGGCGACAAGCTCGACAGATGTCGACGGTGCCATCCCTTAGGATGTATCTCCGATAGTTGTTGGTCTTAATAACCTGATCCTGTATCGCACAGACAAAACTCCGGTTTCAAAGAGGTCACCAAACGTAGCCAGTGGAGGGAGGCAACTGTGTCTACGAAAGGCACATGTAGAGTTTGTAGAACCTCCTGTGATCCTCTCTTCCATACGGTCTCCGGTCGGAAATGCTCTGTACTGCTGGTCTTGCCATTGCTCGTTGGCTGGGATAGAGGGTAAGTCCTTTTCACAGAAATGACGTCCCTATAGAATGGATCATCCGATCTCGTCAGAAAGTAATTACGAGGCTGCACACTTCGCGATTATGCATGGTAAGCGCGCTTAAAAAGCCACGCCCACCATGTTTCCGCGGCAAGTACAGCCTCATAATCGACGATCTCGGTGATGCATCCTATGGGACGTCATAGTAGTGCGGACTTTTCTATCCAGGGCGTTAAGTTCAGTTTGAGTCCACCTAAGTATGCCAAAGGTATATATGAGAACAGGCATGACCCAACGTTATATGCGTGTGTTTTATCTACACCGGACAAAAGGCTGTTACACTTTGGTCAAGCGTGCATAAAACATATCGCAAACTGACTGTTTATACCCGCCTCATCGATACCGATGTTCTGTGACATACCCAGGTATCGGTATGTTTCAGCCTCAGAAAGGGTTCTTAGGTTGATGGGCATAGATAAATCTATGCCCTCAGAGTTAGCAACCCTTCCCTTCTCAACATGGAGGACCGCACACTTATCGTCCCCAGCTCCATTCTAATAGAATTACTAAAATCACAAGTGATGTTTAGCAATTCCATAAGATGGGAGCGACTGAGGCGAATAATTTGAGATCATCCATATAGAAAAGGTGGGTCACTTGTACCTCCTTTCCGAAGTTGAAATCCTCCCGAGTCCTCCAGTAAGGTACTGAGAGGGCTCAGGAGAGGCAAAACCAGATTGGACTCAAACAATCGCCCTGAAGATACCCTTCTTATCCTTATGTGGCTTTCCGCATCTGTCATCCGCTCGCCCAGATGACAAAGGATTATTTTACTGTTCCCCATACACTGCCTGAGGAAGTCTCTAACTGTACAGTCAATCTTGTACAGCCTCGAGGACCCCTTTAGCCGCGTATGGGGCACCGAGTCGAATGCCTTTTATAGTCTATCCAGGCGGCGGAGAAGTTCCGACGGTTGCGTTTAACCACTTTGCCAATGATCGCGTCAATGAGGAGTGGTTCCTTGTTCCACGACCACGTGACATCCACATCCATTTTGAGCGCGCGACATCACCGATTTAAACCAGGTGACGAATGATTCGCACCAAAATGGATGTCAGTGTTCTATATGGTGGCAGACACGTAATGGGGGCGGTATTTGCCAGGGTCTGTGGAATCATGGTATTTAGGAACCAAATGAGTGATCCCAGTAGTGAAGAGGCTCGAGCGACTTTGGTCGAGAGCCCTTGAAACTGTCGGGCAAGCACAGCGTGACACACCACGAACCCTTCAGCCAGTAGTGATGCAGTCCGTCGAGTCCCGGACTTTTCCAGTTCGGGCCCTACGGACCGCTCCCAGCGTCATCCCGCGTTATGATGACGGGTCCATGGGTGTTACACTCGCACACTGACTCGCCACAACTTCCGTCCAAGGCCCTCGCCTGGTTTACGGCTCTGACCACAGGCCGCGCCAGAATGCAACAGTGTCGGCCTGATTCGGTGCTGGGCCCGTTCCACGTACCATTGGTCGCTCCATGACTCAGAGCCTCTTCTGATCACCTGAAGAGACGATTTGGTTGAACCGTCTTGACCTCTCGGTATATCGCCGAATCCGCTTTCCCAAGCAGCGATTCTCTGTTTCAGGTCGTCTATGCGCCCGTCAGTTTTGAAGAGATCCGGCTGGGACAAACTGACATTTGTCCCAGCAAACGCCATCCTGACGGTGCGCACAATTTCGGCCTATTATTGCCCGACCTGAGCTTATCAGTCTGCCGATGAGAGCCCTTGTTTTGCGATACGGTCCTCAATCCTTCTTCTCCAGGCTGGGATAGCGCTACTTTGCCCAGCAGCACGTCCAGACGTGGAAGTTTGGCACCAACAATGCGGCAAACTGCCAGCGGCGCCAAAGAGTATTGAGTCCGTATCGCAAAGGTCCCGGCTGGTTTCCAAATAGGTTGCCAGCAATGGGTTCAGGGCCGTCACGACATCCTGATTCCGCTTGTTTAGGTTATGCGAGGAAGTCGCGGTCGATTTTCGAGAGGCGTACTGCGCGTTTCCACAATCGCCTTCCAATGTACCTCATTTGCTCTAGTTCTAGTTCCTGGCGATTGTTTCATCATCGTCTGAATCAACCACAACTGGGGATTCACGGCGGTATCCACGTGTGGGTTCCTCTGCAACTTGTGGCGCCGCATTCACAGTCGTAGTATTTTCATCCGATGAGGAAACAGCCTCACGTCGTAGCCGTTCGAGTTCGGTGCCATCAAATATGTTTGAGCGCAAGATATACCGAACTCGGTCTGCCAGGTTTTGCTCGGTGACGGTTATAGATGGCTCCAGCTCAGCAAAAGTCGATGCATCCTAGCCCGGTACGCAAACCTCCAACTTCTCCCCTTCGCCCTAAAATACGCCCGCAATGCGTTGCTGTTCATCTGAATTGTCCATCGCACGGCGTACTCCACCAGTGGCGGGTGCCGATTGCTGGGCCCGCAAAGACCCTGCCGACACCAAGCCAGCTGGTGGGGATGATGGATGCGAGGGGTCGCTGCGGTCGTGCAGCTCCTCGTGATCGGCTGGCGGTTCGCATGCTGTCGCGTCCAGCGCCAGCTCCAGACGCGCCCTGGCGACCTCCAGGCAGCGGCCCTTGCGCGTATTCTCCTCAATTCCATCATCCATGTAATGGGCGTCAGTTAACGGGAGACGCCCAGACCCGGCACCGTTTCATGGTGAGGCTATGTGCACAAGCGGGCCTTTGCACCTTCAGTTTTGCTGAGGCACGGCACTAACACCTCGCGGCAAGGCGCTGATTGACTGCGCTGACGTAGCAGTTTTGTCACATAACCGTTACGTCAGCGGGCGATGGGGTCACTTCCTACGCCTATTATTATTATTATTATTATTACTTTGCCATTACTGTATTCTATAATGATATATGACGACAAACTTTTTATGTTTCCGAGTCCCTATTGGTCTTATAATTAGAGCATTGGCCTGTCCCGTGTCTAACCTTTTCTACGTAAAACAGCTGAATAACTTCACTACAGTACTATAGTAACTGTGTAGTCGCGGTGTGAATATCCATTACCCCACATAGTTCCGTGGGTGTCAAAGGGCGACAGAGGGAAACCAGAGATGGGCAAGCGTCTTCCTAATAACA
>JAGSMP010002704.1:0-100624 GCA_029286625.1 Parnassius orleans | reverse complement strand
CGGTTATAGATGGCTCCAGCTCAGCAAAAGTCGATGCATCCTAGCCCGGTACGCAAACCTCCAACTTCTCCCCTTCGCCCTAAAATACGCCCGCAATGCGTTGCTGTTCATCTGAATTGTCCATCGCACGGCGTACTCCACCAGTGGCGGGTGCCGATTGCTGGGCCCGCAAAGACCCTGCCGACACCAAGCCAGCTGGTGGGGATGATGGATGCGAGGGGTCGCTGCGGTCGTGCAGCTCCTCGTGATCGGCTGGCGGTTCGCATGCTGTCGCGTCCAGCGCCAGCTCCAGACGCGCCCTGGCGACCTCCAGGCAGCGGCCCTTGCGCGTATTCTCCTCAATTCCATCATCCATGTAATGGGCGTCAGTTAACGGGAGACGCCCAGACCCGGCACCGTTTCATGGTGAGGCTATGTGCACAAGCGGGCCTTTGCACCTTCAGTTTTGCTGAGGCACGGCACTAACACCTCGCGGCAAGGCGCTGATTGACTGCGCTGACGTAGCAGTTTTGTCACATAACCGTTACGTCAGCGGGCGATGGGGTCACTTCCTACGCCTATTATTATTATTATTATTATTACTTTGCCATTACTGTATTCTATAATGATATATGACGACAAACTTTTTATGTTTCCGAGTCCCTATTGGTCTTATAATTAGAGCATTGGCCTGTCCCGTGTCTAACCTTTTCTACGTAAAACAGCTGAATAACTTCACTACAGTACTATAGTAACTGTGTAGTCGCGGTGTGAATATCCATTACCCCACATAGTTCCGTGGGTGTCAAAGGGCGACAGAGGGAAACCAGAGATGGGCAAGCGTCTTCCTAATAACACCAAAAATATGAAAAAATCGGTTTAAAATTAACGAGGTTATCATAAAACAAACATACAAAAATTTACAGTCGAATGGAGAACCTAACTGTTTTGAAGTAAGCTAAAAACAGATAAAAATTTATTGTATGGTTTTAGCTTGTACTTTTATACAGCGACTTGGGCATCTGTTGACGGATTGATAAATAAAAGGGAAGAAGAAAAAAGAATATACACATAAACGAATTTTAATATGTTTTTATATAAAATTGAAGTGACGTACAAACTTACAGTCCTTATTGACGTACCTGATAGTGAGTGGCTACTGCAGTCTATGCACGCCTGTAACCAACTTTAAGCAAAGAAGGTTACATATGCGTTGTCAACTCTTAGGATTAAGATGGAATCCCTCACAGCATGTACCGGAACATATGCCTTTCAGACCGGAACACAGCACAACACAGTCTTTAGGGTATAAGAGAGCCAGTATTTTTACAACTTTGTAGCCTTGTTTGTTTGATATTGGTTGGTTGATCCAAGTTCTAGAGTAGTCACTTACCATAAGGTAGACTGTAAATTCTTTTGTCATTTAATTTTTATAAAAAAATGTGATAGGAATAAAAACATAATTGAAAATAAAAAACGTATTGAACTCGCGTCTCGATACTATAAACATATTTATGACACAAGTAACCTTCTTATATCGTCATCTGTTTCTGGGCTATCTTTTACAAGTCAAGTCTCTAGGTCATCGCGAAGTTAATTTAAAATCAATTACTAAATTCGACCCGAACAGACATACACGAAAGCGAGTTAATAAAAACCTGGTAAAATTATATTGTTTAATGATTCGTGTCTAGACAGCTCTAATGCGATTAATCAACTCTTTTAAAATATGGGTTCTCTGAAAATTTTGTCAGTATTTAATATTTCAAAATTAATATCTCATTATTTTCTTTGTAAAGATAAAGGTCGCCTCATTATTTTAACTAGATGCCCTACAACAACGTGAACAAAAGATTCAACGTAATTTCGTCGTTACTATTAGCAATTTAGTCCCATTTTGTTAAAAATTGATAAGAAAGAAAGATCTCTTGATAATATTTTTTAACAGCCTTATTTTTATTTAGATCTCATTCGCAAAGACTCAAGTATGGAATATAGCACAGACAATTTATAATTAATTAATTAATTCCCACCTTTGACGCTGCTGCCTGTCTCCAGTTAGGGTGTTTCCGTTGGCCCTGCGCCTGATCTCTCTCCGATCGGGTCTGATTTCCGTACCATCGGACTATGAGATTGAGGGAATAGAGAGTGCACCAGTGTTTGCGCATTCACTATAATCCTGTCCTTCAGATGGCTAGTCTCCGTTGAGACAGATCGCCGTGACCGAAGCTGGACTGAAGGGCATTTAAACATGCATGCAACTGTTTACACATCGTGTGGTGGAGTGTAATAATATCCATCACCCCTTGTCGTCCCGTGGGTGTCGTAAGAGGCGGCTGCGGGATATACCAAAAATATCTTATAGCTCCCGATAGATGGCGCTATAACAATTCGTTTATGATAGCATAAAGACGGAAAGCAGCGTTGAAGGGTGCGCAACTTCTAGTGCGATCGTCAGTGCTCATGCCAAGTATGATGATTAGAATAGAATAGAATTTGTCTTTTGTCTTTTTTTAAATGAACGTTACCCCCACACTAGAATTTTCAACTGCCTCTACGATACAGGAAACATACATAAATTTCACAATGTCAAAACATCCAGACCCGGAACAATTTTTCGTAGGCCATGCAAATAATTGATCCGTGCGGGATTCGAACATGCGGCCCTCAGCGCTCCAACTCATTGTTAAGCCACTCCACCACGGATCCGTCAATAATTATCCGTCAGTAACAATTTTCATTCAATATAGATTACAAGTAATTCTTACTGAAAGTCATTGTATACTTCTAAAAATGTTCGGAAAAACCTCTGTTTTGGGAAGAATCAGCAAGAAGTCCAGTGGGAATTTATTTTTCAAAGTAAAATTATACAATAAAACACACATATTGTACAAACTACTTACAAAACATATTTAAGAAACACCTTGGAAAAGACCTTACGATTGCTTGTTCCACCTACGACTGGAGAAGTACATGTCCAGAATTGATAATGACAGATAATGACATTTTTATAAGGATACAAAAGCTTGTGTTTTGAAACACTGGAGCGGAATCTTCAAAATGATCTCATCATAATGGAATAAACATTTCTTGCCGTTGTTTGAGTAAAAACCAATTTTCTCCGGCATTAACGACCGTTGTTTTTAGGCGTTGTCCTTTAGTCTTTATCGTGGCTGTCATAAGGCTAATTTTGACACGGTTCCACCGTCTTTTGTTTAGTTCCCGCTATTAACGTCATTAGGGACCTGATTTGTTTTTGCAGATACTTAGTTAACACTGCTTTGTATTTTAAAAGTTTCTTTCCTTTTATCATTTAGTTATCGTAGACAACGTTTTATACTTTACTAGCTTTTTTCCGCGGCTTTGCTCGTGTGAACTTCGTTTTACTAAGAACATTAGTGTTCGTGACAAAATTCAAAATCACCTAGTATATGAGCGTGACTGTCTGTAAAAAAATTACTTAATACATTCTCTCCATAAAGTTATTACAGTGTAAATATCAAATTTATAAGTAACTTGACAACTTCACCTATCGGATCCAGGATATTTGATGTTATAATTTATGACATTCAGCAATCATAAATTTTATAATAAATACAATAAATACAATAAGCAAATACAATAGGCAGTGAACCGTATAACAATACGGTTCACTGCCTATTGTATTTGCGTGCATCGATACAAGTCCATAACTTGTATCAAGGCAAGAAGCGTTCTGGTAACGCCAGTTAACAATTTAATTTATAAATATAATAAAATACTTGGTACATATCTTTAACCCCTCCCTTCCCTAATCCTTCCTATATGCACGTACAGCCGTTGAAGGCGATGCAAGCGCCACGCAGCGGCAATTAGTTGCAATCGATTAATAACCGCAACCGCGTGAGGGACATTACGTCCTTCGATCTCCTCTTTAATATTTATTATCACCGGACATTGAGTCCTAGTAATTTCGCGAATGTGACGCGCCTTCCGCGATTACAATAAGTCGAGAGTTAAGGAGTGTGTGACATCCTAGAACTGATCTAAGAGTTCCGTGTTAGCTGATACTCTGGGAGGAAGGCGAGGCAGTCCCTCACAAGGTTAGTGCGTGCATTCCACTCTCATCCACTTTCCTTACTCTGCTTGTTGTATGTACTAATACAGTCCACAAATCTTTATCGAAGAAACCCACGTTACTGGCGCGTCCACGTTCCAATTAAGATCTCTAGGATGATAAGAAAACCATCATCATCATCATCATGATTACAGCCCTAACAATTTCGCTTCTGTGAGTAGTTCTCAAGGTTAATGACGATCTTGAACCGTCGTCTTTTTAAATAAAAAAAAAACTTATTTTTCCACAACCCTTTAACCAAATGTATGGAACATGGCTTCTGTACAAGTTAAAAAACATATCTTAGAAACTAGTATGTGTGTGAGTATTTCGAAACTTAATTTTTCTCTTCATCCCGGTAGTAGATGAGCTCAAGAGGAGCAATTAACTACTTTTTTTCGTTTCAATAGGAATACATTAAGACAAGAAAGGATATTTCTTCTCCTAATAGCAAATCCTTACTGAATTAGTGGCTTTTATATGATCAAATGTAATTAAGTACTTTTTTTTATAGTATAAGGGTGACAAGCGAGCACTCAGTCCACCTGATGGTAAATGGTTGCTGTGGGCCATAGAGACCTACATCTATCCTCGTTTGGGAATCAAAATGCAGATGCGTTGTCACTTGTGAGGACTAAGATGGAATGCCTCGTTTCCAGTAAAGAGGGTCTCCGGTTCTCTACACTCACCATACGAAACACAGCAGCATTAAGCTGCTATTTTACGCTGATATTCTGTGAGAGCGTGATCCTTCCCCGGTGGAGCCGACCCATTCGTGGTACAACTATACAATTAATATAGCTGCAGCATGGCTCCACCGCGTACAAAAATAGACTTACGTGAAAATTATAAGGCATCTGTGTCCTTGTCTCCCGACTTGATGAATTACGTTACGTGTTGTTTCTTTAGCAAAAGATGATGTTATTAAGTGTAAAGGATCATGTGACTCTGTGTATCACAAAAAATGCTTATCGAACGTAAAGGAGTTCCAAAGAACCCAGCTGTGTGAATCATGTCTCAAAAGTGAAATCAGCCCTAAAACGCAAGTACCTAAAATTAATGTAGATATCGAGAAAGCTAGTGCAGAAACGCTTCTAGCAGAGGTCAATAAAAAACTGGAAATAATTTATCAAACACAAAAGAAAATTGATGACCTAACAGAGGCCGTGGATTTCTACGCTGAACAGTACCAAATGATGCTTAACTTTAAGGAAGCCGCGGAGAAGAAAATGACTGCTTTGGAAAATAGAAATAAGTATTTACAAAAGTGCAACGACTCCTTAGAAGAGAGGATAATGTTTTAGAACAAAGGAAGTGGAGAAAAATATTGAAATAGCGTGCCTGGATGAGTCAGAGAAGGAAGATACAAAGAAAATTGTTGAAATTGTTGCACAAAAATTAAATTTAAACATTGGTAATATAGAGAACGCAAATAGGGTAGGTCGAGAAAAGAAAGGAGAGGGTAGGCCGAGACCTATAGTCGTTACCCTACGAACCAAGCAAGCTAGAGATGAATGGCTAAAGCAAAGAAAAGTGTTAGTATATAATAAGGAAATTCTCGGCAACAGCAATGGCAAGCGGGTGTATATAAATGAAAATCTTCCTAAAAATACGCGACAATTGTTATGGAACGCGAAGAAAATGTTAAAAGACGTTTATAAACACATAACCTTAAAGTTTTGGCTAAAAAGATGATAACTCGAAAATACGCTGGATCCGTTCGGATGCAGATATCAATAATATGTTTCAACACTGATAACAGCAGGGTATAGTAAATAAAACACAATAAATTAGTATTGTGGAAGCTCACTGTATGTGAATACCTAAATACACAAAATGGATGATATTTTATCACACATCGAGGATAAATATGAGTATAAAAAATTTCTAGATGCAAATACGTGGAGCACACACTTAAAAACATCCACGGAGGACCTAAAAATAATTCACCTAAATATTCGTTCTCTTAGGAAGAAGTATAATGAATTGCTAATACTGCTTGAGCGCACTAATTTTAGTATAGACATTATATTATTAAGTGAAATAAATATCAGACAAGCGGAGCTGCCGTTATATTGTATAGATGGGTATGATATGCACGGGTTTACAAGAGAAAATCGACGAGGAGGAGGCTTATTAGTGTACTCTAAAAATGAATTGCGCCTGCAAACAGTAAACCCGCAAAGCTGTGGTTTGGAAATATTGCACAGTCAACTTAAGAGCTCTGACACCACCATACACATAATCACCGTATACAAACCGCCAAACACAAATAAGTTATGCTGTATTCAAGAATTATCTGTACTAATTAAGCAAATTCCCGAATACGAGGACGTCATTATTGCAGGTGATATGAATATCAACTTATTAGAAAAATACAACCACCGATAAATACAAAAACGCAATGTATAGTTACGGAATGCAGAGCGTTATCAATGACTTTACTCGCGAGGAAATATTAGCCGGTAGACTCGTAACGTCGTGCATCGATCATGTATGGGTACGTACACGCAGCCGCCGATTCGCTTCACATATGTTTACGTGCAAGTTGTCGGATCACTATATGGTAGGTGTAAGTATTACCAAAGAATCAAAAGGGGTAAATAGAATAAGTCTTACTAGTGGCAAATATAAAATGTATACTTTGAATAATAAAGTAATAACTCGTGAGTTAGAGCAGGTTGATTGGAGTAAGCTCGTAGAGATAGACTGTCCTTTGATAATTTATGAACAATTGTGTAATGTTTTTGCACCTATCTACGATAAAGCTAAAGTTAGCCTTAATTGTAATAAAAAAACAGGTAATACAGCCGTGGATCTCTAAAAAATTAAAATATTGATAGATAGAAGAGATTATTTATTCCGCAGGTGGAAGACTAGTCCTCAAAATGTTACTTATAGATTAGAATATACGAAACACAGAAATCAAACAAATAAAATTATTAACAAAGCTAAAAATAACTATAGAAGGCAGGAACTATCACGCTGTCAGGAGACTTTAGGAAATTATGGAAACAATAAATTGCTGGCTAGGAAATAGTAAAAATAGCTTAGATGACGTAGTAATTAAGTATCTAGGAAAAATCAATAATATAAGTGATATATGTCCAAAATTCTCAGAAACATTTACAAAAGAAATTGATAAAATAAAACATCAATGTAATATTAAATTACTAAATCATGAGACCTATGTAAAATCGAGTGATACCACTTTCTATTACAAAAAGGTAACCGAAAATGAAATAAAAAAAATAATTAGTCAACTAAATAGTAAAAAATCGCCAGGTTTAGATGGAATAAGGCCGCAAGATCTAATTTTAGCTAAAGAAAAAATAAGTCCAATATTAGCAAAATTTGTGAACCTTAGTTTTAAAACAGGCTTATACCCAGACAGTTTAAAAAGGTCTATTATCCGCCCTGTTTATAAGCAAGGAGACCATTGCAATTATTCAAACTATAGACCTATTGCAATATTGTCTGTTATTAATAAAATAGTGGAGAAAGTGATAGTTAATAGAATTAGTGAGTATCTAGAAAAAAACTGCATAATTACAGAAAAGCAGCACGGATTTAGAAAATTACGTAGTACATCGACGGCCTTATCAAATTTCACCGACGATATCAACGAATGCTTAGGTAGTAAGCAGTATGTATTTCTTTTATTCATAGATTTTAAAAAAGCGTTTGATACGCTGGACCATGAGCAGCTGTTGGTAGCTATGGAAGAGTGCGGAATCCGCGGGCCAATCAGCTCATGGTTTCGTAACTATTTACACAACAGAATGTTGTGCACAAAGATAAAAGAAACCATTTGTCATGGTAAATTAGTTAGAACTGGAGTTCCTACTGGCTCTGTGTTTGGCCCTGTGGGCTATATCATGCATGTAAATAGCATGGTAAACGTTGTGAAAAACTGCAGAACATACATGTATGCTGACGACACATGCATGATGTATGCTGACAGGGATACGAAGGTGATTGAGAACAAAATACAATCGGATTTTGATAACGTAATCAAATGGTCCCACGATAATGGAATAATTTTAAATATAGAGAAAACGAAATGTATGCTCATTCAATCGCCATACCTGCATAAACCATGTATACCTACAAGTATAAATATCATAGGCCATTCGTATGATTGCTTGCATAGAAATAAACAATGCATTGGTTGTAAATCGATTGAGCTTGTTGAGAATTACAAATATCTAGGATTAACCATAGATACTAATTTTAGTTGGAATTTCCATATAGAACGAGTATGTAATAAATTAAGATCGTTATTATGTAACTTTGTACACCTTAAAAGCGTAGTTGATAAAACAACTTTACGCATTCTGTACTATGCTCTCGTGGATTCTGTAATTAATTATGGCCTTTCAGCATATGGACGTACGTTCCGAACGTACATGGATAGGATACATAATCTTCAACTAAGATTTATTAAACTGTTAGTTAGTAAGCAAGCTAAAGAGAAAAGTAAGGGTAACTATAATCTATTGTTTAAGAAATGCAATATTCTACCAGTACGTGAAAAACAAAGTATTTATTAGCAATTGAAGGATACAAAAGTAAATTTTTAGTTAGGAAATCAATTTATGGTAATTTAAGAAAGAATACTCGTAAATTGTTTGAGGAACCAAGTGCGCAAAACTACTTTGGTGAAAGGACGCGTAGGTATTTAGTGCCAAGAATATTTAATGAAAACGTGCCACAAGAGGCCTGTAAGACAAAACAAATTTTTAAAAACAAATTGAAATATTGGCTACTGAATGCCATCGGCGACCTGTAGTATTAGAGTAGTAATATTTAGTTTATTATTAATTATTAATCTTAATTATTTTTTATTAATCTTTATTCATTATTAATATAATTTAAGATATTCGTTTTCTGTCTTTTATAGCTTTGTTATTAATTTAGTGATAAGTGTACTTTACCTACTTAGTCTTTAGTTTTTTTAATTACTTTATATGTTTACTAATATGTTTTGTTTTAAAATTTATTTTAGAGAAATATTAAAATGCAAGTGTAAACCTTAATGAGTGCAGTTTCGCCAATAAACTGTATTCTCAGTTTGGCGAACTTAATGTTTTTTGAACCAATTGTATTTACTATGATAATAAATAAATTAAAAAAAAAAAAAATTACAATTTTCTCATAAAAAGTTTTTAAGGTTTGGTTTGAGTGATGGAATTTACAAGAAATTCTAAATATTATCTTTGTGAATCTATCAAAATCAATTTACACGGCAAAACTTTAAGATTTAATACGCATATCGCATCATCATCATCGTTAAAGTCCTTTACAAGTCCACTGCTAAACATAGGCCTCCCCAAAAGAACGCCACAAAGCACGTTCCTGAGCCACCTACATCCATTGACTTCCTGCAGATCTTACCAGGTTGTCACTCCATCTAGTGGGGGGGAATTAGTAAGCTGAAGTGGCAATGGGCCGGGTATATAGCTCAGAGAACCGACAATGAGGCAGAAAGGTTCTCGAATGGTAGCCTCATACCGGTAGGCAAAGTGTAGGGATAAAACATGTCATCCTATTTTATAGAAGTAGCTCAGGGACAAAGCGCTCGCCGTAAATTTCAGAAGACGTGAGCAACCCGGGTTTGATCCCCGCCAGTACCAATGAAATTATTAAATGCAATTTGAAACGCCGACTAACCACGTGCTGGACGGTGAATGAAAACATCGTGAGGAAACCTGCATGTCTGAGGAATGAACATATGTAAGGGAGGGTAAAAGAGCAGCAACCTGTACGTGGAAGAGCCACACTACAGATATATTATGGTTGCAGCACGAATAGGTCGGCTCGAATGGGGAAGGACCACACTGTCATTTGTGACGACCTGCGTGAAATAGCAGCTTAATGCTGCTGTGTTTCGTATAGTGTGTGTAGAGAACCGGTGGCCCATTTTATTGGTAGCGAGGCATTACCATCTCAGTCCTCAGGGGTAACAACGCATCTGCATATTGGTTCTTAACTGAAGATATATATCTTTATGCCACAACATCCACTAAACATACTCATACAATTATATATATATATATATATATATATTAATATATATTTATCGTCTACATGGTCTGCAATAAAGGATTAATTATTATTATGATTATTCATGGTTGAGTCAGGCTTCAGCGTATTAACTTATGACCAAGGAAAGACCAGCCCAGCTGTGTTTCGTACGGTGAGTGACAAGAACTGGAGACATTAATGAGCATTGCATTTTATTCTTAAGGGATTTATCCTCCCATGTAGCTCTGGTACTTATAGATCCCATATTTATGTGGGACTTATAACAAAAAATAATGTGCCAACTGTGTTTCTTGCCTAAAATGTTGTAAAAGGCGACTTATAGTATTGTTACGAGCTTGGGGTTCGAGACAATTAAAAACTGCCGAGTGAATTACCAAAAATTGACAATTTAATTACACAACACTAATTACAACTTTAAACCACACTAATAACAAATTACAATTGTACTACAGATCATTTTAGTTCGCAGTTGTATCGCTTCGAAGTATTCCGGTCTATATCGGCCTTATATAGGACCTCAGATAGTTTCCAGAACCTTCTACTGTAGAAACATCTAGAATGTTCGAATATCGAAATTTCTAGAAGGATCTTGACTCTCCTAGTTCTGCTACTCGATACCAGAGGGCGCTAGTGGCTAGTGTTGCCATGTGCAAGACATTAATAGTGGCGCGCAACAGTATATAGCTTTGTAATTGTGAAGGCGATGGGATAGCCACCTATCACTTCTTTCACAATTTTATATCCACATCCATATTTTTAAGCCAAACTTGGTCTTTGGATTGTGCCCACTCCATTGGGAATTATTGGCGTGACATATATGTATGTAAGTATGTCTCCAGGGGTAACAATGGATCTAAATTATAATATAAGCCACAGCGTACATTTATCATCAGACAGACAGTGGGATACGCTTATCGTTACCGTTACATCCTATCAAAAGTCCACTGCAAAACATAGTCCTCCATATATTGACTCATGGGGGAGAGAAGGCTATAGTAGACACGCTTGGCAGGACAGTTGGTAACCACAGTTTTTTATTTTTAAGCTGATATTAAGAAGACGCTACTGACATATTTCCTGGTTTATTTCCCTCTGTCGCTCTTACCATACGACGATATGGGGTAATAGATATTCTTACACCGCCACTACACGGTCCAAAGTACAACAAGATATAAAAATAACAAGCTGAAATCTCTGCCTATCAAAAATTCAGATATTAATTAAATAAATCTGTGGCAGGTGAAACGAACTCTCATCATTACGAAATGACGCCAACCAATTAATTATAGAAAACATTCCTGCGCTACACTCATGAAACAATAACTCGACTTGTTGAACCGAAATTATTACAGTTTAAACTTTATGCGAATTATTGATCAATGAAATCTATTTAATTATTTTATACAGGTTTTTTTTCAAACCTGAAAAGATCTATCTGTCCCATCCCATCTTTCAGTCCTTAACGAATATGCGACACGAGCCCAGGGCTTTTGGCACGACAGGTGCTCCCAAATATTGGTACTGTTACCGTTTCAGGCTATCAAAGTCCACTGCTGAACATAATGTGCATTTTATACAATCAAAACATATTTTGTTTCTTATATAATGTTTTTAATTACTTGTCTGTGTTAAAATATTAGTAATTTACTTACAATTGATAATGACAGTAATTTTTTTAACGTAAGTCTCTCACGTATCATTTCCAGCAAATCGTCTGTTACAAACGGTTCAATGAAGATTTTCTTGTTTCTTTCTTCTTATTCCAGACATTTTTATAATTACTCTGTTAATTTAAAAATAAAACAAAGCGGAAACCTCTTGATAAAAATCTTAAAGCGACAATGATTAAATGTGTGGACCGCGAAATCAAGGTCTTGAATTTGAATTCACCATTCGATTACTGGTGTAAAGCAATCCTAACACAAGCATTACAAACTAATCTGGATAGGTTAAAACCATTGCTAAAATAAAAGTAGCAACGGAACGGCTGCCGGGGAAGCAAAAATGTATAAAATGTATGAAATAATGGCATGTTTTTCCACTTACAGGCGCCGGCGACAACAAGCTTCCTATTCGTTGCCGGCCGGCAAAACTGCATGTGTATTGTGTACGTATTGCAGTCGTGTGCGTGTGTGTGCGCAGGCCGAAGTAGAAGGAACGCGTTGAGATTGAGACTCGAAACTGACTTGGAAATGATGAAATGTCTCCTCGTTCATGCGAAAGTAGTTGAAATATTTTTAGTAGTTGCAGTAGTAGTAGTTTCGAGCGTAGACCGACACCGGCACCGGCGCAGTGGAAAAACAAGCCACGGCGCCGACGCCGTGCAGGTGCCGTGCCAGTAAATGGAAAACCGCCCAAATATTAGCTGTTGCTAGTGAAAGTCCAGTCCAGTCTAAATTGGTCCAGCCGTTTCGGAGATTAGTCGGAACAAACAGACAGACAGACAAAAAATTTATGAATTATTTTTGCCATAAGTATCGTATATACTTTCATATGCATTTAGTTAAAAGCTGTTATTTTACATTACAAACACTTCAATTTTATTTATTTGTATAGATTATATTTATATGTGAGTATACTTAAATGCGTATATGTGTAACAATACATAATTGTTCAATTATGCGTATGCAACGTTGTACATTGTACATAGGTACTGTCAAGTGTAGTGTAGGGCGACCCCACTAGATGGAGTGTCGACCTGGTAAGACATGCAGAAAATCTATAAATGCAGATTGCCCAGGTCAGTGCTTTGTGGAATTACTGGGAATACTTATGTTCAGTAAGTGGACGTATGAAGGATTGTAACGATAATGATGATGCTGGTGATGATGGTGATATGATTGGAAGACATTTTTACGTCACCTTTGATTACTATCGATATATTTGAGCTATGTAGCCGAGATGATTATTATGTGATTATTATATCCGAGATGATGATTATATTATGCCGGCTGAAATTATACCTGTAGTCGTTTCTGCGAACAGGTTAATCCCAGTCAGCCTCTCGGGTCGTCTGAGGCGACTGGGACTCTGTGAAGGACCGCTCCAGCTCAAATGCAGAAGGCGGTGCTCCTCGATACCGCCCACATCGTCCGCCGGTTTCTTTCCCTTTCCCGGGTTTTATTTATTTATGTATTTTTGTGTATTTATTTTATTGATATTTATGTATATATATATGTCTTTCATTTACAATTATATATTTATACAGCCCAACTAGATGAGAAAACTTATATATTCCCCAAAAATAATAATTAGATTAACTTATAATAGTAATAAGTAGATTAACTGTATTTATATTTTTTTGTATTATATATAAATTTATGATTATATATGATTATGAACTAACTGAATTAGTTAATTGTTAATGTAGATATGAAATCGCAACGAGGGACTCGTTGATAAACGTATGGCCGACTTGTTGACATTTTGTATATTTTCCGATAATATCCGGATGGTAAATACTCTGCTTTGTTATTGGTTATGGATTTGACTTGTGCGGAAGTCAAATCCAAACCCTATTTTATTCTTGCTATAAATGTTGCAAGGCTAGATGATGAAACGGTCATTCGCAGAGCAACAGTCGTGACGTTTAGACGCCTAGTGTTGAATCTACTTAGTGTTGGCGCTAAGTGCTACTAAAATAGTGTAACGTTGACTGCAATTGTGATAAAGTGTCTCGGTGTGTGATAAGTGATTTGACAGTTGTAATAGATCAAGTGTTTAATGTTATGTACATTTATTTCATTCCTGCCCGATAGTTCGTCCAATATTTACATACCAAACAATACAATTGGTTCTTTGCTTAGGTGCCCCTTTAATTTGAATCCGTTAGGAACGCAGTCGATGCTTCTCTTTCGCTTTGCTTTGTTAAAGAACGTCCCGAAAATGGGCGTATGTTTTAATTAGATAGTAATTTAAAAGCTTAATTTTTTAAGAGCTCTAAGAGACTGTAGACCTACGTATCTGATATTCATTTTAATTTAATATCGGTCCTGTAACGGGTCCGTATTTTCCTTTTGATGTACAGAACCGCAAAAATGTGTAACAATTTCATTGGTACCAGCGAGGACTGAACCCTAATTGCTCGCGTACTGTGAAATTTACGTCCATGGCTCAGCCCGTGAGCTACTGTAGCTCTAAGCAGATCTTGGCTTGCTTGGAATTGAATGGAATGAAATGTAATGGAATGGAATGGAATGGAATGGAAAGGAATGGAGCGGAACGGAACGGAACGGAATGAAAAAGAGCTGAAAAAAACAGAAAAGAGCGAAAAGGATCGGAAAGAAACTAAATGGAGCAAAATGGAACAGAATGGAACAGTATAGAACAGATTAAAATAGAATAAATAACAATAGGATAGGATAGGATAGGATAAGAATTGGATAGGCTAGGATAGGGTAGGGTCGTATAGGATAAGTTAAGCTAGGATAGGATAAATGAAAGTATCATCCAAATATCTCCCCAGGTTATTTTGTGATGCGCTTTCAGACTGATAAACAACGTATCTAATTTTTTTATTGTTTTAGCATCTGTATCGATAATTTAATTATCAATAATGTAAATATTATAAAATATAGTATTCAAAAAATACATGCCCATTAAAGTATCAAAAAATATTCAACGCACAGAAATTGTCGTCATAGATTTTACTATAATATATAGACGACAGTTCGCTTGTCAGTGAAAAGACTATTTTGCATATTATCCTGTTTATAAACTGTTGGTGTATAGGTATTTTAAAAATATAATTTAATAATTTAAAATTAAAAATTTTGCACAACCGACTTCAATATAAATTATTAAGAATAACTCAAAACTACTTGTCAGACCTTGATAAAATTTATATTGGACCACATGAAAAGCACCAGCTTTCAAGCAAAAAAATAATCATCGAAATCCGTTCACCCAGAAAAAAGTTATGAGTTAATACACATAAAAAAAACATACAGTCGAATTGAGTACCGTCTCCTTTTTGAAGTCGGTAGAAAAATAAACATTAACAGTTCTGCTTCATAACATACATCAAAGTGAATTTAAATATCACGCCCCCATAACCAAGAGCGTTCTCTGTACAAAAATTATTATAAAATGGAAAACAGAACTTGTAGTTTTCTCTTTGACCAGGCTGCGATATTAACATAAATATTTAAATTTCAACATTACTGAATACAATTTTAATTCTGTTATTGTTGTGCAAGTTAAAATTATTCCTTTACCAAGTATTAAAATAATTTACGTGGTAGAGTCGCGTTGCAGGTGTATTATCGTGCTATAATTAGGTGGGCTCGACAGGGGAAGGCCCACGCTCTTACAAAACTAAAATGATAAAGCTGCTGGACGAGACGACGGACCACGTTACCACATTTTTTCATTCCCATTATTACATTATCATCCCATTCTGAGCTACGAGTATGTTCAAAATTTCAAGTCTCTAGCTCATTGAGATGTTAGTTTAAAATCAATTACTGAATTCGATCCGAATATATTTTTTTTTATAGGAGAGGGGGCAAACGAGCATGTGGCTCACCTGATGGTAAGTGACTACCGCCGCCCATGAACAACTGCAACATCAGGGGAATTGCAGATGCGTTCTCTTTTCTTGATGGTCCCTAAGTCGTATCGGTCCGGAAAAATCGCTGGTGGTAATCGATTCCACAAGGAAGTTGTGCGAGGAAGAAAACTTCTTCTCAATCGCACAGTGGTGGACCGCCAATCATCCAGATGGCATGGATGGTATCGCGAGTTTTGTCGCGATGTGCGATGGTGAAAATGAGCTTATATCTGAAGAATTGTTTGGAATTATTCCAAACAATTCCTCAGAGCGCTCTCCGTGATAGATGCGATAGGATGCGCAAAGAGATGCAACATCTCTACGCAGTGCCAGTGAGTTCAGCTGATCAGAAAGAACTCGGACGTCGACGATTCGAGCCGCTCTGCGCTGGATGCGGTCAAGTGGAAGGAGCTGGTACTGGGGAGCCCCTGCCCAGAGAAGGGAATAGTATTCCATGTGGGGCCGAACCTGCGCCTTAAAGTTGCAAGCGGTGTGCCGGCATGAAATACTGTCCCACTCTGCTGAGCACGCCAAACCTTTTAGAGGCCAATTTGGCCTTCTCTGATGACCACGAAACTGCACATCACTCGATATGTTGACACCGAGGATTCCGATACTGGCTGAGGCAACAAGGGTGCCTTGAAATTGAAGAGATACGACAAAGGGGTTCTTTTAGCGGTAAACGCGCAAACTTGTGTCTTCTGGGATTGAACTGGACTAGATTTAGTCGCCCCAGTCTAAGACTTTGTTGAACAAAGTCTCGACTGAACACAAGTTTGTTCCGGTACTCGGCGACGTTTTCCCGAGAAATATTGGCACGGCAGTGTATAAAGCATCACTAGTGCTGTCTGCATAGTAAATGTTACCGGTTTGCAACATATCATTGATATGCAGAAGAAACAGCGTTGGTGACGCAGCCTTGGAACACCAGCGTTAATGGGCTTGTGTTCGGAGCATGCACCGTCTACTAACGACCTTGATACTCCGATCTGCAAGAAAGCTGGTGATCCAATTGCACAATTTCTCGGTAAGCTCATAGGAAGGAGCTGAAAAAGCGCTTTGTGCCAAACGCGATCGAAGGCTTCGCTATGTCCAAACTAACGGCCAACGCCTCCTCCTTGGACTCTACTGCCTCCGCCCATCTGGGTTAGGTAACCTAGAAGATCACCAGCTGAGTGACCTCGATGGAAACCGTACTGGCGGTCACTAATCAGCTGGTGATCCTCAAGGTACCGCATGAGCTGGCAGTTAATTAGTTTCCATTACTTTGGAGAACAAGGAGGTGATAGCGCTAGGCCTGTAGTTGTACGGATCTGAGCGGTCGCCTTTTTAGGGATTGGGTGCACCAAAGCTGTCTTCCATGAATTCAGGACTACGCCTAGGGAGCAGGAGTACCGCAAAGACGCGTTAAAACCGGTGCCAACTCCAGAGCACGTCTGCAGCACAATGGTGGGACTCCATCAGGCCTACTCGACTTGTTGACGTCCAGGAGAGGAGTGCTTTGCACCGAGCGCTGTGTAAACAGCAATTTCTATGGAGCACTCATACCGTTGGATGGTTGGCGGTGTTCCCCGTCATCGAGAGTCGAGTTGGAAGCAAAAAGAGGCCTAGCAGATCGGCTTTCTCCTTTGCGTCATGGGCCAGTGAGTCGTCCACCCTGTGCAGAGATGGCAGATGGCTGACAGTTCCTTGGACAGCCTTGGCGAGAGACCAGAATGCACGTGTTCCCTGAAGGAGGCGAACTAACTCGCCAATTCTGCCGATGTGCTCCGACTTTGCCTTGGCAACGCTTTGAAGGACCTGGAGGCGGAATATACTTCTTTATAAGAGCGTTGGTGTTTACATCCCGGGACGTTGATGCATCAGCCCAGGCCTGGTAGCACTCCTGCTTATAGCGTGATGCAATTTTGCAGGAGTGACCAAACCACAGATGATGGAATAAATAATTCCATTCCTGGAGCACCAAATCAGCGACAGAATCAGCAACAACGTTGGGATCATCCGGCGAGAAGCAAACCCGCCCCAAGGGTAGGATGCAAAAGACCGCATCCCGTCTAAATCGGCCGGCCTATAGTGCCAAACACGGCGGCTAGCTGCCGATCGCAACTGCGATGGGAGCGTGAGTACCGTATTCTGGATCAGACAATGGTCCGAAGAGCCAAGAGGGCATCGACGGAGACCTGATATCCGTCCGGATGAGAGGTCAGCAGAAGGTCCAACAGGAAGGTACATGATCCTCCACATCTGGGATCTGCGTAGGCAAGTAACCAGCTGTGTCAGACCATATGCCAAGGCAAAGTCATAAACAGACCTACCCGCATGATCGGTTAAAGGAACCAAGCCATTCGGCGTGGTGGGCGTTAAAATCACCGAGTATCACGATCTCTGCGGATGGGACCTGTTGGCACGGAGTCTGCAGCCATTTGGACGTGGTCGATGAGTCGGTCTGTGTCGGCATTACCGCTATGGGACCTATAGAGCACCCGTAGACGCGGGGATGGTCGTCGCTGTCTACACGGAGCCATAAGATGGACAGGTCCGTACCTTCAAGACTGCCGAGGCGTCGAAAACAGATGTCTCTCTGACGTACACGCAACTCCAGCCCGGGGCACAAAGGTGTTCTAATTTGTACCCCGGTATGAAATACAAGTATCAGCCGGAGACACCTGCGTCTCGGTTAGAATGAGCAAGGCCCACTTTGCCGTCTCCAGATGGTAGTAGAAGGCGTTAAGGTTTGAATGAAGTCCCCAGATATTGGAGAAATTCACGGAAGCGTGGCAGGTCGCCTTTCTTTTTGCTCGAGGCAGCCTGAGCACCCACGCTTAGAAGAAGTAGGATAGCTTGGGCG
Organism: Parnassius orleans; assembly: GCA_029286625.1. Lineage (NCBI taxonomy): Eukaryota > Metazoa > Arthropoda > Insecta > Lepidoptera > Papilionidae > Parnassius > Parnassius orleans. Next base: position 82,102 of record JAGSMP010002704.1, on the reverse strand, counting down.
TGGATGCTCAGTGAGGGATTCTCCAGGGATGCTGGTACCCTCCTGGGGTAGTCTTCCGTTTAATTCCGCTACCATGTTGATGGGCGGGGAATTGGCCTCACCACCTTCACTCACCAGGCGAAATGCAGAAGTAAACTTCTACTTCACGCTGGTATTCTGTGAGGTCGTGGTACCACCCCGGTTCGCCACATCCGTGCGACAGCAAAAGCTGCCGCGTGGCTCCACCACTGTTGAAATATACATACACGAAAGCTAGTTAATAAAAACGTAGTAAATTATAGCTTTTTAATAGGATAGGCAAATGAGCACACCATGCACCTGATGGTAAGTGGTTGCCTTGGCCCATAGACATCTACATCTATCCTCGTTTGCGAATCAAAATGCAGATGCGTCGTCACCCGTGAGGACTAAGATGGAATGCCTCTTTTCCAGTAAAAAGGGTCTCATTCTCATTTCAAAATTAATATCTCATTATTTTTCTTGTCAAGATAAAGGTCATCTCATTCAAGATTCAATGTAATTTTGTCGCTACTATTAGCAATTAAGTACCTTTTTGTTAAACATTGGGAAGAAATAAAGATCTTTTGATAAAACTTAATAAAAGCCTTTTTTATTAGCAATGGGTCAACCATATTCGATGGAGAAAAAAGGTTCTCGAGTGGCAGCCTCGTACCGGTAGACGACGAAGTGTAGGGCGTCTCCCCACTAGATGGAGTGACGACCTGTCAAGACATGATGAAAGTCGATACATACATAGTAAAATGAGTTTAATGTTAATTGTGTAATCTAGTTTGCGTTACGCAATTAACATAAAATTCATTTTACTATGTACAATTCGTTACAAAATTCGCTTCCATTCCATTCCGCCGCAATGTAAATTGAGCCTTAGTGTGGAAAGGACCACGTCTTTTAAATAAATAAATAAACAATAAAAATTAATTCTTTATTTGCCACGACTTTTTTAACAAATGAATAGAACCTGGCTTCTGAACTAATTGTAAAATCTGTTTCTTAGAAACCAGTGTCGAACTGTGTGTGTGAGTTTTTCGAAACTTAATTTTTCTCTTCATCCCTGCTGTAGATGAGCCCAAAACCATCAATGAACTACTTTTTAGTCTTCAGCCGTTAGTTGTTCCATGTTAGTCTGGCACTTGTAGGTCCAATGTTTATGTGGGGTTATACAAAGAAGGAAGTGCCGACTTTGTTAGTCGCCTTACATGTACTAAAGGTTACTAATGGAATATTGGGTTAATATTAAACATAATATACAATATTTTATTATATACAATATTAAAAACTATAATAAAAAAAACTAAAACTAGTAATTTTATTATCAAACAGTCCTACTCCACGCGATATCGTGCCAAGAACGCTGGCTGCGTTTCCCGCTGAATGGCTATACTTAGCCTTTGAGCGAGAAAAGAGCCAGTCCTCTTATCCCAGCAGCAACGACCAGCCGCGGATGGAGTTCCTTTAAGAACTTCATCCGCGGCATATAATATTAACTTCTTTCACAATTTTCCATCTATACCCATACTTTTTTGCCAAAAGCTATATTTTGAACTCGAGAATTACATTCGTGATACGTATATGTATGAACCGTCAGGGGTGACAACGAATCAAAATTTTTGTAGTACTTATTAGTGACAGCATTCATCTACCATCAGATAAACATTGAGTTACGCTTACCGTTACCGTCACAGCCACTGCTGAACATAGGCCTCCACCACAGACTACCAAATGGGTGGACGGGAAACAGGCCACAGTATATTTATTGTTAGCTGTTATTACATACGTGGTAGCTGCTGCAGCTATATTATGATTGTAGCAATGGGTCGGCTCGACCGGGCAAAACCACGCTCACACAGAATACTAGCGTAAAATAGCAGCTTAGGCTGTGTTTCGTATGGTGAGTGTAGATAACCGGAGACCCTTGTAACTACATTCGAGGTATTCTATCTTAGTCCTCAGGGTGACAACATATTTGAATTTGGATTTTAATCGAGGATGAATGTAGATGTCTATGGGACACAGTATCCAGTTGCCAGAAGGTAGACTGTGCGCTCGTCTGGCGCCCTTATTTTATAAAAATTGAAGACGCTGCTGCCCGTCACCTGGTTCAAATTTTTATCTATCTCTTCTTACGACAGCCACGGCACGATATGGGAAGTGTATCTTAAACCGTCACTACACGGTTTACGTTTACACAAACAATAAATAAATAACGAAGTGAAATCTCTGGCTATCAAAAATTCAGATATTAATTAAATAAATCTGTGCAAAAGGTGAAACGAACTCTCATCATAGCAAAATGACGCCAACCAATTAATTACTTAAAATCACGCCCTGCGCTACAATCGCGAAACAAGAACTCGACTTGTTGAACCGAAATTATACGGTGTTATTCTTTATGCGAATTATTGATCAGTGAAATCTGTTTAATTATTTAACATGGAATTTCATTTTTTAAACCTGGAAGACCAACGTCCAATCTTTCCATCATAACGGAATATGGTACACAAGCACAGGACGTTTGGTCGGAATGTGGCTCCCGGAATATTGGATACCGTTACCGTTACTGCATATCAAAAGTCCACTACTGACTGTGGGCCTCTCCCAAAGATTGCCTCATAGGTGTATAACTTTCTAAATAACTGTATCAACGACTAAAAGTCGCTGCTGGTGGTGGTTATTTTCTCGCTCAAAGGTGAAGTATAGCCATTCAGCGAGAATTTTGTCATAGTTGCCACGTTACGCAGCAGGTTGGCAATCGCATGTTTAATTTTTTAGTTGTTATTAGGACGACGCTGCTGCCCACGGATGATAATATGTGTTAGGAGCATGTTTTTACACCGCCACTACGCGGTTAATGTTGGATACTTGGATATTTTTATACAATTAAAACACATTTTGTTTCTTGTACATGTTATGTTTTTAACTATTACTTGGTCTGTGTTCTTATAGTTATTAAGAAACATGAAAACTAACATTACGTACAATTTATCATGACAGTAATGCTGCAACGTAAGTCTCTCAAGTGTCATTTGTAGCAAATCGTTTGCTACAAATGGGTCAATTAAGATTTTCTTCTTTGTCTTTTCCTATTCCAACCATTTTCATAATTGCTCTCTTAATTTATCAAAATTAAACAGAAGCGGAAAAGAACTCTTGACAAAAATCATTGTTAAAGTGACAGTAACCTAATGATGATTTCTTATTATATTAGCTTAGTTAATTCTCAAGCTAAAAATAGCAAAACGTTTTGGAAAAATTTGAAGGAAAAAATTTTGGTTGACCCCTCGAAAGACAAATCCTTGCCTCCCCATTTCAATGACCCAAACAAAATTAATGATCACTTTTTGAATATCCCGGGAGACAACGTAGTTTCCAATGAAGACATGTTATTTTTTGAATATAATAAATTCAATACAGAGGTATTTAAATTAGCTCCCGTAGGTGCAACAGATGTTTCTAAATATATAATGTCCATAAAATCGAATGCTGTTGGACATGATGGAATTAACAGAGATATGATCTTACTCTCTCTTCCTTGCACTCTGGATGCAATCACGGCTATAATTAATAAGTCAATTATGACTGGTATAGTTCCTGATAAGTGGAAGGAGGCACTAGTGACCCCAATACCCAAAATGAAAACCCAGTTGAGTTAAAAGATCTTAAGCCATTAGCATTTTGCCATTCCTTGCTAAACTGCTGGAAGCTATTTGCGAACAATTAACTAAATTTGTTGAAGCGACTAACATCTTGCCTCATTTACAATCTGGGTTTCGCAAAGGACGTGGCACAGCGACTGCTTTACTCGATGTCACAAGACATATTAGCTGAACAAGATTCCGGTCACAGTACGATCCTAACGCTATTAGACTATTCCCGCTTTTGACTGCCTAAATATTCCCTGCTGCTTGCTAAGCTGTCATATTATGGTTTAGACAAAAATTCGGTCAAGTGGTTCAGTAGTTACTTGATTAATCGGTGCCAGTCAGTAAAATTGGTAAGGAGTGATGGGTCTAATATGTTCTCACCCTAGGCTTATTAATCGTGGTGTTCCTCAGGGTTCAATACTTGGTCCACTTCTTTTTATAATTTATTGTGCCGACCTTGTTAAAGTTATAAAATATTCTATATACCACTGTTACGCTGACGATGTACTGAAGTATACGTGTCAGCCTCACCAGATAAGAACCGCCACCAAAGTCATGATACGGCTTAATGAATGATGCTAGTTGGATTGCTGACTATGGCCAATGCGAGAATATCTGTTTAAGCCCTCAAAGTCAAAATATATAGTCATGGGCACAAAGGCGCAAATAAGTAGAATTGTGGTATGCTAGACGTTAAGATTCATGGTACACATATATTGCGCGTGGATGAAGCTAAAAACCTTGGTATAACCTTCGACAGTAATCTCAGATTTGAAAATCATGTCCTTAATATGGTAAAAAACTGTTTTTATCGTCTAAAGGTATTATACCATCCGTGACCAACTATCTGTACCGTCACGCATTACTTTTTGAGTCATTAATTTTATCTCGGCTTAACTACGGAGATGTTGTTTATGGACCTCGAATTTTCAGCAAAACAAAGCGACTAATACAGCGCGTGCAAAATGCATGTTGTCGGTTCTGTTTTGATGTCCCCCAAAGTCACATTACTCCTTTCTTGAACACTGCTTCCATGCTCAACATGGACTCACGTAGAGAGCTACATTTAGGAGGCTTGTTTTTAATGTCATTAAGTTTAAAAACCAGAGTACCTGCATGTAAAGTTAAAATTTGCTAAGCAAAATTCCGGAAAACAATTGAGGTCCATAAGATCAGCACTCCTGTATCACAGCCATAAAACAGCAGCATTTACTGGTAGTTTCGATATAGCAGCGAAGTGTTGGAATAACATCCCACCACCTATAAGAAATCTTAATACCAATTACAATTTCAAAAAAATTCAAAACATATCCTAGATAAACAAAAACAAGGTATTCCCAAACACTTTGTTTGCCAGCTATAAACCACGGTTATTTTTCTCTCTCTCTCTCACTCATCATGGCTGTCTAAGCCGTTTAGGTACTACCTTTAATTTTGCAAACTTACACACTTACACGCCTTTCAGTAATATTACTAAATTAAACCAAAGATGCAAATTGTAGGGCTGAAAGGACACATCATTCAAATATACATATTTACACTGATTAACTTTTGTGCTCATTTTCTTCTCGTCATCTCGTGGGTAATAGCTGAAAATCAGTGTTTGCTCTCTGAGCAATATTAATCGCTGAGCTAGGACCCATTTGTTAAGCTGCAACACACATGTACATTTAGATTTTAAGTTGTTGTAAATTATTTTTTTTCGTAATATGTTACTTTGTACTTAGTTTAGTTACTGAATTTACGTGTGTGATTGGAGAAACAAATAAATGCTTTATCTATCTATCTATCTTATCTTATATATAAGCGAACACTACACATTGAATTAAACTACTTTTGGATTATATCGCGTTTAATTAACTTATTTTTTACGACGTTTCGGTGCTTTACAGCACCCATGGTCACGAGGACTGAGGTGATTGACGTCCCAATGTCAAAGTTAATCCGAGTACCTTCAGCTTTATTAATTATTAATTTTGGTCCGATCTACGCAGAATGAACTAACTGTGTCTTGAAGTCTTGTAGTGGTATGCTTGGGTTTAGTTTTAATTTTATTATTACAGGATCCCAAGCAGGTGGTAGTACAACCTCCCTCTCTCTATTGAAATTAGGATGTTTTTAATTTCAATAACCTCACGTATCATCCTTGGCAGGAATCGATGTTCTTTCGCGAGAATCTGTGGTTTATCAAATCTAATGTAATGGTAATAGTAGTAGGGTTAAGTTCCATTGCTAGTATTCCACTTAAAATGTTAAAAAAAATTATGTTACGGAAATATGAGTCTCTGAAAGATGACTACATATTTGTGCCATTTGATGTAGAGACTATCGGTCCGTGGGGTGCACGTGCGGTGAATTCCTTACAGGAACTGTATCCGCGACTGGTCGTTGCTGCTGGTGACAAGAGAGCTGGTTATTTTGTCGCTCAAAGGCTAAATATAACCATTCATCGAGGAAACGTAGACAGCGTTCTTAGACTTAGTTTTTTATAATTGTAATAAATATTTTATATATAATTGTAACTAACTAAAATTTGTAAGTAACTGTGTTATTGTTTACATGATTTTCTTTCAACAAATAAAAGTTACATGTAATTAAAAAAAAATTAAACCTCAGAACAAAAGTAGAGGTAAGATCTATAGTCGATCACAAAACATGGAATTTACTCAGTTTAAGACAATCACCATTTCCTCCTTACCTCTTCTATCTTATACCTTTATAACTCTTATATCTTCTTCATCATCAACTCGTAAATGTCCACTGCTGGACAGGGGCCTCTTCCTCTATAGAGAATATTTACCATAATCGCCACCCTTAGTTGGCGATTGCAGATCCTGACGTGTCGTAACTTTGACACTGATAGCCATGCTGCAGCTATATTATGGTTGTATAGGGATAGGCTCGACCGGGGCAGGATCACGTTCTCATAGAATACCAGTGTAAATTAGCAGCTTAACGTTGCTGTGTTTCGTATGGTGAGTGTATAGAACCGGTTTAGACCCTCCTTACTGGAAACGACGTATTATATCTTAGTCTTTAAGTGTGGCAACGCGTCTACATTTTGATTCTTAATCGAGGATAAATGTAGATGTCTATGGGCCACAGCATTCACTTACCATCAAGGGGACTGTGTACACGTTTGTCACCCTTATTCTATAAAACAAAATGTTAACTCCATTAAAGTGATACTTGCACATTTAATTTGCGTTCGTTTGATTTTTAATTGCAGATAGATGTAAATGTTTATGGGCCACAGTATCTACTTAACATCAGATGGACTGTTCGATTGTCACCCTTTACTGTAAAAAAATAAACTTATTTCGATTTCAGCCAAACATTAACAAATACACCGGCAACATTGCCCTAGCTTTCAGGTTTTTACAGCACACATTCTTCAAAGAACCTTAAAGTAATGTTTTTTAAGGGCAAGGGATTCGTGTTTATAGCCGCGCGTGAGTCCATGTCTTTATTTTTGTCGTTTCATTTAACGGCTTCGTCCGTTTCCACTTTATATTCTTTGCAATGTGTGGTATTTCTTTAACATAGTAAACTATCTACTACTATCTACTACTCTACTATCTTTGTAAGTAAAATAGTAATTAGAAAGCGCTGCTCTTATGCGTGTTCGCGGACTTCACATGTCCTGGGAATATTTTATTATACGGTAACAAGCCAAGCACGCGGTAACTAAGCACTTAAAATGCATTTAAAAATTAGTTAAATTTGTTGCTAGGGAGGATTGAACCCGAGCTACTGTGGCTCCAAGCGGATTTTACCTTGCCAATTTTCACATCTTTAACCTTTTCTTTATCGTGGGAAAATCGTCAAGGATACCTTCCGCTGCGGGGGCAATGAAAAGGTTATTCCGAAATCCTACCGGCTAAAACCCCACGGTGGTCACCATCAGCGTGTATAAGGGATCGCGGGATTTACGTTTGGAACGCAATTGGGGCTCCTCTCTCGCTTTGCTTTGATAAAGCACGTACCGAAAGAGGCCGTATGTTTAAATAAGGTAGTAATTTAAGATCTTAATTTTTTTAGAACTCCAAGAGAGTGTAAAGCTACGTATATGATATTAATTTCAATTTGATAGCGTTCTTGAGAAAAAGGGTCTTGATAGACAGACAGGTCGACAGACGGACGGACGGTCCTGTAAGTGTTCCGTTTTTTTTCTTTTGAAGTACGGAACCCTAAAAATGTGTAACAATTTCATTGGTGCCGGCGAGGATCGAACCCGAATTGTTCACGTACTCTAAGCCCTTGAACTACTATAGTTCTGGATCTTAGCTTGTTCATTTTCACAACTTTAACCTACATTATTCGATATCAAATGAAACTGTAACAAAATTAGTTACCTACTAATTTTGGAAACAAAAGCGTAAGAATAGAGTTGGAAAAACTTTCCCGATAGCATTCCTGAACTATCATCAAACACGAACTTGCATTTCAGATACTTTAATTAAACTTTCGGAAGTTCCTTACAAAATAAAGATAAGAAGTTTGTTTAACTTCAATTTATTAATCTTAAAATGAAAGGGTTTTTCCAGAATCTGAATGGTATGATGATGAAAAATCTGTCACCACATTTAGTACCCTCGGTCCTTAGGGGTAACTTTAGGAAACCAGAAAGGTCTTATGATTCCCATTGTTTTTTTTCTTAATAATGTAAGTGACAAGCACAACGTGTAATGTTGTTGTCCACTACCCCATGTAGTCCTGTGGGTGTCGTAAGAGACGACAGAAGAAAGCAAACCATTAGGCGGACAGCAGCGTCTTCTTATGACAAATAAAAAAAATGCGTTTTCCAACCCGCCCACCACGCATAGGAACTATGGCAAATATCCCCACTATGATAGGATAGGGTAGGGTAGGGTAGGGTAGGGTAGGGTAGGGTAGATTAGAATAGGATATAATAGGATTCCCCCCGAACGGGTTCCCACCTTGTTCAGGTGGGGCTGGCTAAGTAGCTAAGTAAGCTAGTAGTCGCGGCTTGAAATTGTCATCTTCGAGTTTTATTATAGTATATATAGAAGACAGTCCGTTGCCAGTGAATAGAATATTTTTAAGAAACTATTTATAAACTGTTTATTAACTTATGTATAGGTATTTTAAAAATATCATTTTAATAAAATAAATATAGTTTTTCTTCATAACATACATCAAAGTGAATTTATCTTTATGGAAATATTCAATACCAAAATTTAAATAGCACATTCCCATAACCAAGCGTTCTCAGTACAAAAATATTATAAAATGGAAAACAGTACTTGTAGTTTTCTTTGACTAGGCAGCGATATTAGCATAAATATTTAAATTTTCACATTACTGCACATACAATTTTAATTCTGTTATTTTTGGGCAAGTTAAAATTATTTCTTTACAAGTATTAATAAATTAATGTGCGTGGTAGAGTCGCGTTGCAGGTGTATTATCGTGCTAAGATTAGGTTTAAGGAGGGTGCAAAGCTCGTTTGTGCTTACGGCCATACCATTAAACAGTGCCGGGCCTGGGCGTCTCCCGTTAATTGACGCCCATTTTATGGATGATGGACAAGAATAGAACGCGCATAGGGCCGCTGCCTGGGGTCGCCGGGCGCGTCTGGAGCTGGCGCTGGACGCGACAGCATGCGGGCCGCCAGCCGAGCGCGAGGTGCTGCACGACCACCCAGCAGTCCTCGCATCCATCATGCCCACCAGATGGCTTGGTGTCGGCTGGGTCCTCTCGGACTCGGCAAGCATCCGCCGCTGGTGAGTACGCCGCATGCGTTGGACAAAATATATGAACATAAACGCATTGCGGGCGAAAGGGGAGAAAGTGGAGGGATAGCGTATCGGGCTCGGATGCACCTTTTTTTGCTGATCTGGAGCCGTCTGTTCCCGTCACAGAGCAAAACCTGGCAGACCGAGTTCGGTACATCATACGCTCGAAAATATTTGATGATGTCGAACTCGAACGACTACGGCGTGAGGCTATTCCTCATCGAATGAACCAGCTATAGCTGGGATGCGGCTCCTAAGGCCACAGACCAGCAGCCATATGTGGAAGCCGCCATGGATCTTCCCGCTTTGGTTGGTTCAGGCGATGATGGAATGATCACCCAAACTAGAGCAGATGAGGAGTAAATTGGAGGCGATTGTGGAAACGCTGTACGCCTCTCGAAAATCGACCGCAACTCTCACGCATAACCCTAAGCAAACGGAATCGGGATATCGTGAGGGCTAAACCCATTGCTGGCAACCTTTTGGAAACCAGGGACCTGCGATACGGACTCAATACTCTTTGGCGCCGCTTTGGCAGTTTGCCGTATTGTTGGTGCCAAACTTCCACGTCTAGACGTGCTACTGGGCAAAGTAGCGCTCACAGCCTGGAGAAGATTGAGGACCGTATCGCAAGGCATCGGCAGACTGATAAGCTTCAGGTCGGGCAATAATAAGCCGAGAATTGTGCGCACCGTCAGGATGGCGTTTGCTGGGACAAATATCAGTTTGTCCCTGCCAGATATAATGCAAAACTGACGGAACGCATAGACGACCTGAAGAAGCAGAGAATCGCTGCTTGGGGAAGCGGATTCGGCGATATACCGACAGTTCGACACGGTTCAATCAGTATCGTCTCTTATAGAGTGATCAGAAGAGGTTCTATGAATCATTGGAGCGGCCGATGGTACGTGGAACGGGCTCAGCACCGAATCAGGCCGACACTATCGCATACTGGCGCGGCCTGTGGTCAGAGCCCGTAAACCACAGCGAGGGCCCTTGGACGGAAGTTGTGGCGGGTCAGTGTGCGAGTGTACGCCCATGGACCCCGTCATCATAACGCCGGATTACGTAGCTGAGGCGATCCGTAGGGCCCCGAACTGGAAAAGTCCGGGACTTGACGGACTGCATCACTACTGGCTGAAGGGGTTCGTGGTGTGTCACGCTGTGCTCGCCCGACAGTTTCAAGAGCTCTCGACCAAAAGTCACTCCCGAGCCTCTTCACTACTGGGATCACTCACTTGGTTCCTAAAGACCGGGATTCACAGACCTGAGCAAATACCGCCCTAACGTGTCTACCTACCATATAAAGACACTATTATCCATTTTGAGGCGAGAATCACTCGTTACGTGAACGCAAATCAGGTGATGTCGCGCGCTCAAAATGGATGTCGGGGCGGTGGTCGTGAAACCAAGGAACCATTCCTCATTGACGCGGTCATTGGCAAGGTGGTTAAACGCAACCGTCGGAACCTCTCCGCCGCCTGGATAGACTACAAAGGCATTCGACTCGGTGCCTCATACGCCAAGAGGGTCCTCTAGCTGTACAAGGTTGACTGTACAGTTCGAGACTTCCTCGGGCAGTACGATCTCGTGGAGTACGATCTTTTGTCATCTAGGCGAGCGGATGACGGCTGCGTAGAACTACATAAGGATAAGAAGGGCATCTTCCAGGGCGATTGTTTGAGTCCAATCTGGTTCTGCCTCTCTAACGCTCTCACTTAACCTTACTGGGCTTCGGGAGAAGATTTCAGCTTCAGAAAGGTGGTACAAAAGTGACCCACCTTTTCTATATGGATGATTTCAAATTATTCGCTCCATTCGCTCTCATCTTGTGGAATTGCTAAACATCACTTGTGATTTTAGCAATTCTATTAGAATGGAGCTGGGGACGGATAAGTGTGCGGTCCTCCATGTCGAAAGGGGAAGGGTTACTAAATCTGAGGGTATAGATTTGTCTATGCCCATCAACATAAAGACCCTATCCGAGGCTGAAACATACCGATACCTGGGTGTGTCACAGAACATAGGTATCGATGAGGCGGACATGAGGCAGTCAGTTTGCGATGTGTTTTGCACGCTTGACAAAAGTGCTTAACAGTCTTTTGTCGGGCGTTAATAAGACACATGCATATAACGGTTGGATCATGCCTGTTCTCATGTATACACTTGCATACTCAGGTGGACTCCAGACCGAACTGAACGCTCTGGATAGAAAAGTCCGCACTATTATGACGTCCCTAGGATGCATCACCGAGATCGTCGGTAATGAGGCTGTGCTACCGCGGAAACATGGTGGGCGCGGCTTTTAAGCGCGCTTACCATGCATAATCGCGTGTGCAAAAAACTAAAACCTGAATTATCATACAGTACTACTGCATACCCCGACTTATACTACCTAAAACGCAAGCTTCGTTTCCTCGCTGAATTACTTAGCCTTTGAGCGAGTAAAGAAAATGTGTAGTTTATTCAAATAACACTTTTTCTTAAAAACATTGTTGGGCTGTAAACGGCGTTTGATAGATATAATTTCTGCTTTTTCTTCTTCTTCTTCGTAAGCCAGTTAAAGTCCTGCTGGGATTGGCCTGTCTCGTGCAAGAAGGATTTGCTTGACAGGTGGATAGACAATCACCGTACCAGACGTGAGCACTGTTAATGCTGCTCTGGATATTTTATACCGGTGTAAATGAAATAGTATACCGCCATTTTCGGGTGCTATAAAGTCTATCTTGCGTTTACCATGGTTACTTCTCACGGCACCCACGGGACAAAATAAGGTGATGGGTTATCTTAGAACACAATCACATTTCAAAATACAATTGAATATGTTTTTATATAAATATTCATTTGACTCTTTAATTCTCTTGATGATACCAAAACCTAATACCTTGATATTCAAATTTGAAATCTACGTTGATACCAAATTGCAAGTTTCTAAGTCACCTAAAAGTAGACTATTGGACACACTGTCGCGTGTCTAGGTTTCAAGTTTCGAAGTGAAACTTCTTTATCGACGTAGCGGAGATATTTTGTGCATTATTAAAAAAAAGTCAGGTTTTCTTGTAACGCTTTACCGCCGGGGCTGCATGAGTATACTATTATTTAACCTTTTTATGTAAAATATAAAATAAAATGATAATGATATGTTGTAAAAAAGTTTCACTTTATAAGCGTGTACGCAATTACATTCAATTTTTGGAATTTAATTTCGTTTGTCATTTGAAAAAAAAACGAATTTAAAAGTACAAGAAGTTAGAATATTTTATTTTATTCCAGTTATGAAATTGAAGATTCTAATTCAAAATTTCGAGCATAAGAAACTAATAAATAAAATGATCACACAGTCTTACTCTCCTTGATATAGCGCCAAGAACACTGGCTGGTGCACTGGCAGCGTTTCTTCGATGAATGGCTTTTCTTAACTTTTGGGCGATAAAAGAACCAGGCTTCTTGTCTTCAGTGGCGTCGTCTAGTCGCGCTCGCGGCTATAGTTCCTTTACAAATTTAAATTTAAAAAAAATGTCAACTTAACAAAAGTAACCAATAAAATATAAAAGGACATTTAAAAAACCCTATTATTTATTCACTATCATACATTATTCTCTGTAGCTACTGTTATTAAAATCGAATGGTAATTGATATTGTCTGATCCGTCAAGCAAACACATTATTCGCAGTACACCCAAAAATTACTCGTAGGTCAGAAATTAATTAATGTTTCATCTGCAAAAATCCTTGCTTGTTCAGTGTATCCCATTTCTAAAAAAGCTTACAACGCACAAGTGTTAGCGTTTTATGCAGTTATTCAACGTGTATGTCACTCTCCCTCTCTAGAACGTTTTTACTGAAATCTCGCGCGGTAGCTATAGGTGTGGTTTGCATTTATGTAGTTTACTAGAAAAATCGTAACAGGGAATTATTTTAATTCCTTCCAAGGACCACTTTTTCACAGAATACCAGCGTAAAATAGCATATACGCTATTTTACGCTGGTATTCTGGCTTTAATAGCAGGCGGCTGCGTACGTCAGGTGGTGATTGGTCGCATGTTTTATCGCATGACGCGGTCGCTCGCTATTTAAGTGGGGAGCGGTTGCGTCGGCGAGTTATATAAATAGCAGCTGTTTTTGGCTCGCCGCTCACTTAGCGGTCAGCCACCGCAGAGTCTACTACACTATTATTGTCGGTGTTGTGTCTCTCCTAGTGTAGTGGTGGTGGGAGTAGTGGTGCTGGGATTAGTGGTGACAGGGATGAGGGCGGGAGGTGCTCTTCAAACTATGTTAGACACATCATTTTATTGAGCGGATATTGGCAAAGTAAATTTTTCCAACTTTAATTTAATGGATTTCCGCAAAGTAACGCCTGATTCTATTAATAAAATATTGTTAATTACTCAACCACAGCACCACCTATTGGATCCTTGTATAGCTATTGTCTCGATAAAACAAATATACTGTCCAAGTATGCCCTCAATCGATCATATCGTATAGATGTTACATGATCACTAACAGACGCACCTACAATTATATACTTGAAATATTTGTGAGTGATTTAGAGCCACGCTGCAGCTAAATCATGGTTGTAGCACAAATGGGTCAGCTCGACCGGGGAAGGACCACACTCTCACAGAATATCATCGTAAAATAGCAGCTTAATGTTGCCGTGTTTCGTATGGTGAGTGTAGAGATCCAGAGATCCTTTTTACTGGAAACAAGGCATCTTAGTCCTCAAGTGGTGACAACGCATTTTTTTAATAGGATAAGGGTGACAAACGAGCACACAGTCCACCTGATTGTAAGTGGTTACTGTAGCCCATAGACATCTACATCTATCCTCGATTACAAATCAAAATGCAGATGCGTTGTCACCCGTGAGGACTAAGTTGGAATGCCTCGTTTCCAGTTAAAGGTATCTGCATTTTGATTCTTAGTTGAGGATAAAATGTATATGTCTATGGGCCACAGCATTCACTTGCCATCAGGTGGACTGTTTGCTCGTTTTCCCTATTATTCAATACAAGAAATACTACTAAAACTGGCAGAACTTTTCGGAAGACCCTTTGGGTATACCTAATAATAGACTTAATATGTAATGACACACATTAAATTATTTAATACATACAATGCATGTTGGCGAATGCGAAGGCTCAAATCTAGCATAATTTTATTCGTAGTCGTGGTCCCCGGTCGAGCAGATCCATTCGTGCTAAAACTATAACTACAGCAAAATAAATATAAGCAATAAATATGCAGTATAAATATAAGAATTTAACAAAACTTTTATAACTTAGACCACACGTTAAAACTAACAACGCGCTTTTAATCTGAATATTGCTTCGCAATGAATCTGTTAGCTCTTTCTCGCCCTTATGATGTAACGTGTAGAGGTAAAGGTGAATTTTATAGGAGATTAAACGTAAAGTCATTTTTTTTAATGAAAATCATTTATTTTGAACTTTTTTTTTATTCATAGAAAAAGGGCTTTGTCGCTGATGCGATTATGACGCTCGTGTTGACCTTATAACCCTTCTTCGTCCTGCCTTTACACAATGTTATTTGGGGTCGGCATAGCATGTCTTCCTCTCCCATTCTCCTCTATTAGCAATTATCCCTTCACTTACTTCTTTCTTACACATATCATCCCAAACATAGTCCTTCTATTTTTTTTACTATTATAAGCCGTTGCTCGACTACTATCCCACCTGATCGTAAGAGGGTTTCTTAGGCCTCTGTCCACTCTTATATCCATCCTCTTTCATAGCCAACATTCTTCTTGTTAAATTGTTTACTTCCCTTCGAATAATCTGCCCTTACTACGCTAGTTCACCTCTCTCTCTCTCTCAACTTTTCCGTCATCATCACCATTACAGCCCTTCACAAGTCCACTGCTGAACATAGGCCTCCACCAAGGTATGCCATAAAACAAGGTCCTGAGCCACCTGCATCCATCGACTTCCTGCATGTCTTACACTTCGCCTGCCGGTACGAGACTGCCACTCGAGAACCTTTTTTCCCCATCGGTTGTCGGTTCTTCGAGCTATATGGCCGGCTTATTGCCACTTCAGCTTACTAATCCGTTGGGCTATGTCGGTCACTCTGGTCCTACTGCGGACATCCTTATATCTAAGTTTATCACGCAGGGAAACCCCGAGCATAGCCCCCTTCATAGCTCGCTGAGCAACCTTGAGCTTCCTCATACGGCCAGCAGTGAAGGACCACGTCTCAGATCTATAAGTCATCACTAGCAACACGCACTGGTTGTACAATCTCGTTTTCAAATTTTGAGGTATACCTGACGAGAATATGTGTCGTAATTTCTTGAACGCTGCCCAGCCGAGTTGAATCCGTTGATTAACCTCTCGGTAGAAGTTGGACTTACCTAGTCGGACTATTTGTCCCAGGTAAACATACTCGTCAATAACTTCAAACTTAGTGCTCCCAACAACTACCGGCATAGGTGTGACATGGACGTTATATATGATCTTTGTTTTGTCCATGTTCACCTTAAGACCTATCCGTTCGGAATCACTATTGAGGTCATTGAGCATAGTGCTTAGGTCCTCCAGCGAATCTTCCATAAGAACTATATCGTCGGTAAATCGAAGGTGAGTGATGTACTCGCCATTGATGTTAATACCGTATCCTTTCCAGTCCAGTAGCTTGAAAACGTCTTCCAATGCAGCGGTGAAGAGTTTCGGGAATATAACATCACCCTGTCTTACACCTCTCTGCAGTTGGATAGGTTTCGTACTCTGGTTCTGTGCTCGGATAGCTATGGTAGCCTTATTGTAGAAACACTTCAGCCCTTCGATATATCGATAGTCAACTTGGCACCGCTGAAGGGACTACAGCACCGCGCAAATTTCGAGGGAACCAAAGGCTTTCTCTTATTCCAGATACGCAAGAAATAGTGGCAAATTGTACTCTTCGGTCTTCTGTACAATTTGACGAAGGGTTTGGATGTGGTCTATGATGCTTAAGTCTTTTCGGAAACCGGCTTGTTCAGGTGGCTGAAAGTCGTCGAATCTGCGTGCGAGACGATTCATAATGACTCTCTAAAACAGCACGTAGACGCAACTCAGAAGGGAAATCGACCTTTAGTTCTTCAGGAGAGCGTTGTCGCCTTTCTTGAAGAACAAGACCACCGCACTTTTACTCCACGCCTCCAAGTGTAGTCCCACCATGGAGGAAGGAATAAAAACTTTTCTATGACTGAAGCCATTCTCAAACTGCCCCTTATTATTAGGGTGATTAAGGTTATATGTATAATATAGTAGTTTACCTTTGGAAGGTGGCCGTGGGTGCCGTTAGAGATAATGCCGGAATAACCTCGTAACGGTGTTTATATCCCATATTATTATCTTTTTCATAATCAGATTGTCAACTATCAGTAATATTCACTGTGAGGTCAGAATCAGAAATCTCGCAATTTTGACTTTGCTAACCGTCCCTTGTCATACTGTTATCTCGGCTATTTTCAGAGTAGTTGCGGTGTAAGGATATACACAACCCCATATCATCTCGTGGGTGTCGTAAGAGACGACAGAGGGAAGTTGAACCAGGAGATGGGCAGCAGCGTCTTCCCGATGACAGCTTACTGACATCTTGACTCTCATACGCCATCATCTCATAGTTTGTCTTGTTTGTTAGATGCAAAATAGAAATAACAAGATGTTACTACAATCACCACCCAGTTTGTAAACTCCATATTATTTAGAGATATTGTACTTAACTAATGGTTATAATCGAATTAATCTTCTTCAGCGGGATGAAGTACGTGCGTATGGAAGCCCGCTTTAATAAGTTGTCAATCTTGTTTGTATCTCCTTAAAATTTAGTAGTAAAGCTGACACACGCTCAACTATAGCTGGTTTAACTCGATTACTGTGAAGTAAGAGCGGTAAAGAGCTAGATGGGCAAAAGCCGCGTTAACCAGACCGTATATTATAAGAAGTTTTTTGTCAGAATAATTCTATCGCGCCGAAAGCAATCTG
Organism: Parnassius orleans; assembly: GCA_029286625.1. Taxonomy (NCBI): domain Eukaryota; kingdom Metazoa; phylum Arthropoda; class Insecta; order Lepidoptera; family Papilionidae; genus Parnassius; species Parnassius orleans. The sequence continues at coordinate 64,694 of JAGSMP010002704.1, read as the reverse complement.
CGTACTGTGTCTTATCGAATGGTCTCTTGATATATTAGGTACTACACGCCATCCACCATCCTTGATTAAGTATTAAAATGAAAATGCGTTGTGTCCTGCGCAGATGAAAAGTTCCCATACTTGACAGATAATTTTCTATCCCCTAAAGTTCTTTCAGGGATTCTATTGGTTTCTCAATCTGTTAAGGTTCATCCTAACCATAAACGCCTAAAATAGCTCAACACAAACTTCTGGACTCTCCCACAGTAGGGAGAGTATTTCCATGATTGTCAATGCACCCAGTATTTTAGGATTTGTCAATAGAACAATTTTCTAGCTTTTTCTAGAATAGTATCTGATGCTTTGAAGAGCTCACTAAATGTAAAATACTTACAGACGTCAAAAAATAATACCAAATTCAACACATATTTTAATAATTTAAAATGGAAAACGGTGTTTGTATATTTCTATACGATTCTAGCACGGATATGTCCGCTCGATCGGAGCAGTACCAGGCTCTCACAGAATACTAGCGTGAAAGATCAGATTAATACTGAGTGTAGAGAACCGAAGACCCGTTTTTCTGTAAATAAGGCATTCCATCCTAATCATCAGTGGTGACAACAAGTCAACATTTTGATTGTTAACCGAGAATAGATGTTACCCAGTTACCATCAGGTGGACTGTGTGCTTGTTTGTCACAATTATTCTATAAAAAATAATTCCAGATTGTGATTCATTCAAGTTGGTTGCAGGTGTAGTTGCAACAGTAGCCACTAATCTTCATATAATGGATTATAAGTTAGTTTTTTACTTAAATTTTACAAAATGAAGTAAATAACTTTATTACACCCAGATCCGGAACATTTATTCCGTGCGGGATTCGAATCCGCGGGCCTGCAGTGGCTTTTAACGCTTAGTCACTGCGCTACCGAGTCGTCAGATTGCGATATGATAAAAATTATCTGGATATTCACAATAATTCCAGAATTTTTGGAATTGACCGAAATATCCATATAGCGTAAACCCATATTCAGTTGTAATTCACAATTTGCGGTTTGAAGTCGGATGTCAGCCTGTCGCATGCAGGTTAGTGATGGTGACTGTAATTAACAGAAACAATTATTAGTGGCAAGTATTTAAATGGATTACCCTAAATTCAAGGTTTCACAAATATTTAATTTTGCTCATTAAAATTAAACTTAAAATTAAAACTTTATATAAAGTTAAAAAGATTAGTAAATCAAAAGTAAACACCTCGAACACTCATGTAATGTTTTAAATAATCAATTTACTTTTATTAATTACTGAAACACGTATTTCGTTTAAAGCTATAAAAATGTTTAATTAACACGAAATTTTTTGACTGCTTGATACCGGTGATTCGTATTTTGTTACCGAAAAAAATTGTTAAATAATTAATATAATAAAAATAAATATTAATGAAGGGGATGGTTTACAAAAGGCTTCCTAAGAAATAAAATCTAAATCTAATTAAAAAAAATCAAAGTGATAAGTTCAGTTTTTTCACATCCATAACGACCAACTGACGTCCAAGTGAAATTATTTTCAATAAACTTTTTAATATTAATCTTATACGTCAGAAGTATTAATTGAAATCTCCTTGCTATTGGTGTACTTTTTATTATATAAGTGCAATATAAAGCCGGTGAAGTAATTTAAGTTAAGTGATCGCGATTGTTTTATTTGGTGACAATAGATCACTACAACTCCGCTTCGCGTTCCATGTGTGCAAAAGACTACTACAAATAACTAGGGAAGTCGGTACTAAGAATAGTGTACAGAAGTTTAAAGTCCCGACTCCTGAAGCTATTATGCAGAGATTATTTTATTATTTAAATAAAACTAGTTTTTACTGAATTTATCGCGTATATTTAACTTATTTTATATTCCCGACGTTTCGAGCACTTTACAGCACCCACGGTCACGGGGGGACTGAGGTGTTTGACGTCTCAAAGTCATAGTTAACCGGCTACTTCCAGATTAAAATTATTAATTTTGTTCGGATCTACGCAGTATGAACTTTCAGTATCTTGAAGTTTTGGGTTGGGATTTAATTTTATTAATTATAGGATCCCAAGGAGATGGTAGCACTCAGCCATCTTCTATTGAAATTAGGATGTTTTTGATTTCAATAACCTCGCGAGTCATCCTTGAAGGAATCGATGTTCTTTCGCGAGAATTTGTGATCTATCAGATCTAATGTAATGGGCGGGGCCGTCTAGGATATGATCACAACTACAGACTTCACGTTACAGGTTTCACGTCAGCTATGTGTTCTTTTACGGGTTTTGATAGATCGTTTTGTTCGCCCTATATAAGAGAGACAACATTCACAATCAATCTTGTACACTCCTGCATCTTGCAGAGGATTAGAGATTTTAATAATGCACTTTCTCCACTACGTCGATAAAGATGTTTCACTGAAACTTGAAATCTAGACACGCGACAGTGTGTCCAATAGTCTACTTTTAGGTGACTTAGAAACTTGCAATTTGGTATCAACGTAGATTTCAAATTTAAATATCAAGGTATTAGGTTTTGGTATCATCAAGAGAATTAAGAGTCAAATGAATATTTATATAAAAACATACTCAATTGTATTTGCCATGTGATGGTGTTCTAAGATAACCCATCACCTCATTTTGTCCCGTGGGTGCCGTGAGAATAATCATTTTCATCATTACAGCCCTTCACAAGTCCACTGCTGAACATAGCCTCCCCACGGAATGCCACAGCACGGTCCCGAGCCACCTGCATCCATCCATTTCCTGCATGTCTTACCAGGTCGTCACCCATCTAGTGGGGGACGCCTTACACTTCGCCTGCCGGTACGAGGCTGCCACTGAGAACCTTTCTTCCCAACGGTTGTCGGTTCTTCGAGCTATATGGCCGGCCCATTGCCACTTCAGCTTACTAATCCTTTGGGCTATGTCGGTTACTCTGGTTCTACTGCGGATATCCTCATTTCTAAGTTTATCACGTAGAGAAACCCCGAGCATGGCTCTTCCATAGCTCGCTGAGCGACCTTGAGCTTCCTTATACGACCAGCAGTGAAGGACCACGTCTCAGTTCCATACGTCATCACTGGCAACACGCACTGGTTGTACTATTTAGTTTTGAGGTTTTGAGGTATGCCTGACGAGAAGATATGTCCTAATCTCTCGAACGCTGCCCAGCCGAGTTGAATCCGTCGATTGACCTCCCGGTCGAAGTTGGACTTACCTAGTCGGACTATTTGTCCCAGGTAAACATACTCGTCAACAACTTCGAGCTTAGTGTCCCAACAACTACCGGCATAGGTGTGACATGGACTTTACACATGGTCTTTGTTTTGTCCATGTTCATCTTAAGACCTATCCGTTGGGAGACACAATTGAGGTTATTGAGCATAGTGCTTAGGTATTCCAGCGATTCTGCCATAAGGACTATATCGTCGGCAAATCGAAGGTGACTGATGTACTCGCCATTGACGTTAATACCTTATATCCTTTCCAGTCCAGTAGCTTGAAAACGTCTTCCAATGCAGCGGTGAAGAGTTTCGGGATATTACGTCACCGTGTCTTACACCTCTGCAGTTGGATAGGTTTCGTACTCTGGTTCTGTACTCGGATAGCCATCGTAACCGACAGTCCACTTGGTACCGCTGAAGGGACTGCAGCACCGCCCAAATTTCGACGGAATCAGCTTTCTCATAGTCCACATACGCAGGCAAAGTGGCAGATTGTACTCGTCGGTCTTCTGTACAATTTGCCGAAGGGTATGTATGTGGTCTATGGTGCTAAAGTCTTTTCGGAAACCGGCTTGTTCGGGAGGCTGGAAGTCGTCGAGTCTGCATGCGAGACGATTCGTAATGACTCGAAAACAGCACGTAGACGCGGCTCAGAAGGAAATCGGTCTGTAGTTCTTCAAGAGAGCGTTGTCACCTTCTTGAAGAATAAGACCACCGCACTTCTGCTCCACGCCTCGGTGTAATGCCACCATGGAGGACGGAATTAAAGAGCTCTGAAGGACTTCAAGCACCGGCTTTCCACCCGCTTTCAGAAGCTCCGCTGTAATTCCATCCTCGCCTGGGGCCTTGCTGTTCCTAAGAGCCATTCTAATCTCGCTCAGACTGACGTCCGGGATATCATCGGAATAGTGTCGGATAAGTGAGAATAATATCGCGGCATAACTCTACCACCTACTTCAAATTCATAAAAAAGTATGTGCTGAAAAGAGTAAATAATAAAGAAATGTATTAGTTTCAATTATTCCGTATTTTTTGTTATGTTGTGTTATTATACCTCTATAACCATTTAATTTTATTTGTATCTCATTATTATCTTGTTCGAGAGTCTACAAGTACGTCATTAGTTTTCTTTCAGTTCTCGATGTATTGCAAAATATATCGAGAACTGAAAGAAAACTAACACACATAACAAACAAAGGAAATAATTGAAGATAGAAAAGTACTTAAGAAAGCTGCCATAAAACTCAATATAGTGAGTTATATATAATGAGTCTTTAATATTATCTTGCTAACGGAATTTTAATGCCTTTTATATTATTGTATTAAAAAACAATATAATATTGTTGAGTAAATGAAACTAGTTTTTACGGATTTTTACGGAAATTTTAAGAATTGGAGTCATCATATTAAGTTTCAGTTTTTGTTATTGTTGTTAACAAATATGCCCCATCCCCTATTCAAAAGGGGTGGCTTATGTTCTGCTGTGGACTTTTATGGGCTTTAACGGATGGATGGATGAGGTATTGTTATAGATTAATGAACCTAAAGTGTTAAGTTTAATTTACAGATATACTTTTGAAATAAATAGATCATTTAATATTATCCATACAGTGAACAAAAATGTCTTATAATATTAGTACAGTGAAGAATATTATTTTTCACAAAGGTTTGAGTTCTTTGTAAAATTATAGACGTTGAAATTTAAGCTCTGAGGATTTTTGTGCGACACAATATAGCAATGTTTTCAGGTTCATTACTAATGCTGTGATACAGCGTCTATGGTCGTGTCCTTTGTCGATTGTCGTTTGATTCGAATTCTTAAATCCACGAACACGTTCACAAATTAGATATTTCTGACTTTGTGGAAATATCTAAACGAACTGTGGCATTTTATTTGGTTCATTGACTTTCTCCGGTTATATAATACTTTTTATATATTATAATATCTTGATATATGTGAGAGAAGCGGAATAGGTGTGTCAGGAATTGTGCCAAATGTAAGTCTTTTATCTCTGCCTACCCTCGACGAGCGTGAGAGTTTGTATTAGAAGCTAAAGTAAAGTTACAGCATAAATACATCCCACTGCTGGGTACACGCCTTCTTTCATAACTGAGAGGGTTTTTGGGCAAGGAAATGTATGTCTTTATTAATTTTTCAGAGTAGCTTCAAAGGTACAAGACGTGCAGATTTAAAGGGTAGGGCATTAAAAAAATACGGTTGACCCTACAGGCCATCCCTGGAACTTTCCGCTAATTTCAAATGCAAAGAGCTTCAAATTCCACCTATTATGACGTTTTTGAGATTTTTGTGCTCATCGACCTCTTCGAGCTCAAAAACGTAATTTATGACATCAAAACCGATCCGAGAAGAAATTTCAAAGTTATTTGAAAAAAATATTTTTTTCATTAACGATTTCTCTTTAACGCATCAACCGATATTCATGGGGTTTACAGCAATCGACGACGTTTTTCAAGTGTAAGAGCTGATTAGATTTTGGAATTGATCGTAACATCTTTTTAATAGTTATTTCAAGAAAACATTTTTTGAGAATTTTATTTTTGAGATTTCTCAAAATCTACCGGTCTGAATCGGTTCAAATGATAAAGAAAATCTAAGTTTGATGAAACCCTTTCGAACACCGCCAAGTTCGTTCAAATCGGTCAAGCCATTCAAAAGTTATGAGAGGGTTACACACATTCACTCACACACACACACACACACACACACACACATACACACACACACACACGCACGCGCACACACACACAAGAGCGCACAGCTACATGTCTAATATCTACATCCAAAATTTAATTGCACCGCTCGATAGCTAAAGGATCAAGAAATTCGTTATGTTGTGTGAGGAGTGAGACGTATCACGCGCGGCGGAAGGGGGGAGCGTCTTCATTTTAAGTTCGTTTCGTAACGTACACGTATTCACGTGCAACACACGGCCATGTTGACGACACAGCCACAACCTTTTTTTTAAATTATATTAGAATTAAGGGTGACAAGCCGTAGACACCTTCGTCCATCCTCGAATGTCACTACTAAGGGCTAAAGAATGCCTCGTTAACAGTTGTGAGGTTCTCCCGTTCTTTTATTTACTTATAAGTAAGCTCGAAGTTGTTGACGAGTATGTTTATCTGGGACAAATAGTCCGACTAGGTAAGTCCAACTTCAACCGAGAGGTGAATGCAGATTCGTATACATTATCACCATACGAAAAACAGTAGCATTAAGCTGCTATTTAACGCTGGTATTCTATTTAAGCGTGGTCCTACCCCGGTTGAGGCATCATTCGTCATTCGTGCTACAACCATAATATAGCTGCAGCATGGATCTAGTACGTTGAAAATGGATTCATGGGAAGGAAGTTAATAGTACATACTATTAATTTAAAGTTGCAATAGTATACTTGATGTCTAGTCTATGACTGATAGTATCAACTTACTATCACGTGGACTAAGCTCGCTTACAGTACAACCTATAAAAGTCCTAAAAACATGAACATACACCTCCCTCTATAGATTGCCTTATATAGGCGATTTTGCCATAGTCGCGCTAAGCTTGGCCAGCGGGTGGACAACCGCAGCTTATATATATATATATATATATATGCTATGCTCGCTTGTCACTCTTTAATCTATTTATTTTACGTGGTAGAGCCATGCAGCTGCTATATTATGGCTGCAGCACTATAAAAATGCAGCTTTATATATGACAGCGCTATATAACGGGTAAAATAGCAACTTCATGCTGCTGTGTTTCGTATGGTGAGTGTAAAGAACCGGAGAACCTTTTTACTGGTAACGAGGCATTTCATCTTATTTCTCAGGGGTGACAACACATCTGCATTTTTTGAGCAAAATTCTTTATCAAGGATAGATATAAATGTTTACAGGCTGCATCTACTTACCATCAGGTGGACTGGGTGCTCGCTAGTCACCCTTATTCTATAAAAATAAAATAATGGCTGGCCTGGCTAGTGTAGCTTAAAAAACTGTCAACCGATAGGGAAGGAAGGTATTCGTGAGTCTCCTTTACACTTGCAAGCATTGTAGGGCTTCTATGTAGGACCTAATGAAATGAGGGCTTAAAGTCTTAGCGCGAGGGGTCTCGTTTATAGCCACGTGGTGAGTCCGTGACTTTATATTTGTCGTTTCATTTAACGATTTCGTCCATTGCAACTTTACTTGTATTACCCGCAATGATGTATGAAAGTGTTTGTTTATTGTCTTGTTTTATCTCTATGACCTTAAGGTACGGTCCCACCAAAATTGTGCATATTAATTGTTCACAAACATTTTGTGCACAACTTCAGATATATGGACGTGAAAGAAGCGAGAGAGGTGTGTCAGGATCGTATTAAATGGAAGTTTGTAGTCTCTGCCTACCCCTCAGGTGACAGACGCGAGTTTATGTATTGTGTATTGCTGTATGAACTTAGTTTTATTTACATAAAGAAAATGTTTCACATAGGAATTTTTGTATTTACTAGAACTTTTATTTTATAGTTTCTTTTATTTTATCTTCCTAATAACGAATAAAAAAAACTGCAGTTGCGAATCCGCCTGCCCAATGCAATCCAACAAGCTTTACAAAACACAAGTTTACAAGTTTAACAAAAGAAAATAAATTAACACCCGAGTTCGACCCAACCACACACACACACAGGAATAGTACTAAAAAATATGAAGCAAACTTTAGAAATTATATCACAGAGAAAGAATATAGGAGAAATGTAATACATCTGAAAAGAGCAGAAGGACAATGGAAGGTCTGTGATGATGTTAATGAACAACATAATGATCCTATAAATAAAAATGGTTATGAAGAATTGATGCAAATTATGTTGCCTAAGAGTCTTAGAGTGATAGTAAAAGATTAATTTAATCAGTCTCTATACGCTAAGAATACAAAATTTACTATTCAATTAATGATAGTCAAGAATATTATTAATTAATTTATATCTATTATTTAAATTACGTACTTTTCAAATTATGTATTTTAAAAGGCAATGATGTGGTGTTCCGGAACTAAATAAACGAATCAACGCGGCGGGACAGCGCCCTCTCGCATTCACTTCTACGCGGACCGCCAGTGCGAGCGGACGTTGTATACCAGCCGTCTCGATTTCTATATATTAATTGTTTTATTGGTGCTCCTTCAATTGTACATACACGTGTGAACAACACAGTAGTGAATAAAGAATCAAAAGCGACAGTAGCCTAATGGCAGGGTGCGGACCGCGAACTCAAAAGGTCGTTGGTTCAAATCCATCATTCGGCTAATGTCGTGAACCACTCCTAACACAAGCATTTTAAGCTTACCAGGAGTGGTTACAGGGTATATAAGTGATTTTAATAGCATTGTTAGTATTTTATTTAAAAAATGCAGATGTGTTATCACTCCTGAGAACTAAGATGTAATGCCACGTTACTACGGCTCCGTGGCGCAGTGGCTTAGCAATGAGTTGGCCGCGGATTCGAATCCCGCACGGAACAAGTATTTGTATGGCCTACAAATAATTGTTCCGGGTCTGGATGTTTGTCCTTGTGAAATTTATGTATGTAAACTGCCCCTACGATACAGGAGAAAATCCTAGTGTGGAGGTAACGTTTTTAAAAGAAAAAACAAAAAAAAAGACAGTAAAAAGGGTCCGTGTTCTCCTCTCACCGTACGAAACACAACAGCATTATCTTGCGGTTTCTCGCTGGTATTTTGTGGGCTGGTATATTTGAGCACCATTTTACTATTTAAAATTAAAAATTTTGTGCAACCGACTTCAATATAAATTATTAACTTAAAAACTATTGGTCAGACGTTAATCGAATTTATATGGAACCACATAAGAAGCAGCAGCTTTCAAATAGCAAAAGAATTGGTTCACCCAGAAAAAAGTTATGAGGTTACACACATAAAAAAAAACATACAGTCGAATTGAGTGCCGTCTCCTTTTTGAAGTCGGTAGAAAAACGAAATGCATACTAAATATGCTGACTAAAAAGTTTAAAACTAGCTCAAATTAATTATAATCATAATGCGATTTAAAATTTTGGATAGCGTTATTAATACTAAATAAAAACTAAAATACCGATTTTGCGATCAGTAAGTATTGGTGCGGCTGGTTTGGCCCTTGGGGAACTACAGTCGCGAACTAATATGAAATAACATAAGGTGGCCCATGGTCTACAAAGCTAGTATAGTTTTGAGCGTAGACTAATGAGTTGAGGCATTAGAAAAAAGTGTATGTGGGTTCCATGCTCAGTAGTTTAATAATAATTAATATAATATATAAAAAATAATGTTTGTTTGTTCGTATTTTATGCGCAGCCATACCAATCAAAAGATTGCGGTAAAACGTGCGCGAAGGTTACAGACATAGTAAAATTAACTTACCACCGAGCGTGGCAACTATGGCAAGTATCCTCCTAAGGCAATCTATTGGGAGGCCTCTGTCCAACAGTGGACTTTAATAGGCTGTAACGGTATTAAGCTCAGGGATTATTTGTATGCTAATAAGACAAAAATAATCATTACAAAAATCTCTGTATCTCTGTCTGTCTGTCCGGGATAATCTTCGGAATTGCTGAACCGATTGTGATGAAACTTCATGAACAGATAGATAACAATGCCAGGAGGGATCTAGGCTAAATCTATATTTCATTCGGAAAACTCGATTATTTTGTGAAAAACGAAAATTGATAATATAAACGGCATTTTAGTAATTTAAATCTCAATAACGTAACATTAAAAGCCCTATCCAGGGCAAAGCTGGGTGGGCCGCTGGTATTAAATAAATTAGTGTTTGTTCAGTTTTGGGCTTCGTAGTCACTTAAAGCCAGTCACTCGCTTAATATTTTAATGATTCTTTTATTAACTTAATGCTATTTTTATTATTCTTCATAAGGATCAAAAAATTGGCTTTTAATAAAAAGTAAAACCCGACGTCGAAGAACTAAAATAATAAAATAATAATGATTTCTTATATTTACGCGAACACTACATATTTATATAAAACTAGTTTTACGGATTTTATCGCGTATATTAACTTATTTTATATTCCCGACGTTTCGAACACTTTACGGCACCCATTGTCAGGTTCACAATTCTACCTTTAGATAAATTAACTGCATTTTTAGACCATCTTAACTCCATAAATTCTAAAAATTCTAAAGTTCACAATGGAGTTAGAGGAAAACAATTCTTTAGCTTTTCTAGGTGTGTTAGTTAGTAATTCCGAATCCTGATAACACCTTGAGCCAAACTGTGTATAGATAAACGACTCATACAGATAGATATTTAAACGGTGATTCTCACCACCATCCTTCACATTAGCTACAGTGGGTAAATCTTTGTTTCAGAGAGCACGAGGATCTATGACAGTAAACACCTGGCCGCCGAGCTCCAACACGTCAAGCAAGTTTTGCACGACAACAAGCTTCGGGTCCCGCGCTTACGTCACAGTGAACGAGTGAAACTGGCCACAGTCGAGCGAGTGTCTGCTGTACTGGCATACGAGTATGTCACAGGTGTCACTGACAAGATTGGCTACATCTTGAAACGTGTTTCCATTAAAACATACTTCAAGCCGCCGAAGAAGATTAGTCAGTTTTACCACAAGTCAAGTGTAATGTCCTCTGCAAGATGCAGGAGGTACAAGATTGATTGTAAATGTGGTCTCTCTTATATAGGGCAAACAAAACGATCTATCAAAACCCGCGTAAAAGAACACATAGCTGACGTGAAACCTGTAACGTGAAGTCTGTAGTTTGTGATCATATCCTAGACGGCCCCCGCCATTACATTAGATCTGATAGATCACAAATTCTCGCGAAAGAACATCGATTCCTTCCAAGGATGATTCGCGAGGTTATTGAAATCAAAAACATCCTAATTTCAATAGAGAAGATGGCTGAGTGCTACCATCTCCTTGGGATCCTATAATTAATAAAATTAAATCCCAACCCAAGTATACAACTGCAAAACTTCAAGATACTGAAAGTTCATACTGCGTAGATCCGAACAAAATTAATAATTTTAATCTGGAGTAGCCGTGGTTAACTATAACATTGAGACGTCAAACACCTCAGTCCCCGTGACCATGGGTGCTGTAAAGTGCTCGAAACGTCGGGAATATAAAATAAGTTAAATATACGCGATAAAATCAGTAAAAATTAGTTTTATTTAAATAATAAAATAATCTCTGCATAATAGCTTCAGGAGTCGGGACTTTATACTTATACACTATTCTTAGTACCGACTTCTCTAGTTCTTTGTAGTAGTCGTTTGCACACATGGAACGCGAAGCGGAGTTGTAGTGATCTATTGTCACCAAATAAAACAATCGCGATCCACTTAACTTAAATCACTTCCACCAGCTTTATACTTATTTACGTACTTTTTTTATTACTTATATAATAAAAAAAAAATACACCAATAGTGGAGCCGTGGTAGCTCAAATGGTTAGCGCTCGCTGTAAATTTCACAGTATGCGAGCAACCCGGGTTCGATCCCCGCTGGTACCAATGAAATTGTTAATTGCAATTTCAAGTGCTAATTTACCACGTGCTCAGCGGTGAAGAAAAACATCGTGAGGAAACCTGCAGGTCTGAGAAATGAGAATAAAAATTTCGAAGACATGTGAAGTTCGCCAATACGCATTGGGGCAGTGCGGCGGACACTTCCTTGCCCTAAAACCCTCTCAGAAATGAGGGGAGGCCTGTGCCCAGCAGTGGGACGTATTTAGGCTGTAACTTTACTTTACTTTTACACCAATAGCAAGAGGAGATTTCAATTAATACTTCTGACGTATAAGATTATTATTAAAAAGTTTATTGAAAATAATTTCACTTGGACGTCAGTTGGTCGTTTTGGATGTGAAAAAACTGAACTTATCACTTTGATTTTTTTTAATTAGATTTAGATTTTATTTCTTAGGAAGCCTTTTGTAAACCATCCCCTTCATTAATATTTATTTTTATTATATTAATTATTTAACAATTTTTTCGGTAACAAAATACGAATCACCGGTATCAAGCAGTCAAAAAAAATTTCGTGTTAATTAAACAAAAACATTTTTTATAGCTTTAAACGAAATACGTGTTTCGGTAATTAATACAAGTAAATTGATTATTTAAATCATTACATGAGTGTTCGAGGTGTTCACTTTTTGATTTTCCAATTTTTTTTAACTTTATATTACAAGTTTTAGTTTTTAAGTTTAATTTTAATAAGCAAAATTAAATATTTTTGAAACCTTGAATTTAGGCTAATCCATTTAAATACTTGCCACTAATAATATTTTCTGTTAATTACAGTCACCATCACTAACCTGCAAGCGACAGGCTGACATCCGACTTCAAACCGCAAATTGTGAATTACAACTGAATATGGGTTTACGCTACATGGATATTTCAGTCAATTCAAAAATTCTGAAATAATTGTGATTATTATATATTATATATTGTGAATATCCAGATAATTTTTATCATATCACAATCTGACGACTCGGTAGCGCAGTGACTAAGCGTTTAAACGCTTTAAAGCCACTGCAGGCCCGCGGATTCGAATCCCGCACGGAATAAATGTTCCGGATAAGGGTGTAATAAAGGTATTTACTTCATTTTTGTAAAATTTGAGTAAAACGAACTTACAATCCTGTATCTGAAGATTAGTGGCTACTGTGGGAACTACACCTGCAACCAACTTGAATGAATCACAATCTGGAATTATTTTTTATAGAATAATTGTGACAAACGAGCACACAGTCCACCTGATGGTAAGTGGGTAACATCTATTCTCGGTTAACAATCAAAATGTTGACTTGTTGTCATCACTGATGATTAGGATGGAATGCCTCATTTATAGTATAAAAGGGTCTCCGGTTCTCTACACTCAGTATTAATCTGATCTTTCACGCTAGTATTCTGTGTTATAATACAGCTGCAGTGTGACTGTAAAAACCTTTTCGAAGGTACCTAAACGTCATCTCTAGGATAGATTCATCATCATTACAGTCTACCAAAGTCCAGGGGATTGCATTGGGCAGGCGGATTCGCAACTGGAGTTTTTTTTTATTCGTTATTGGGAAGATACTGCTGCACATCTCTTGTATCAGAAACTATAAAATAAAAGTTCTAGTAAATATAAAAGTCCTATGTGAAACAATTTCTTTATGTAAATAAAAACTAAGTTCATACTACAATATACAATACATAAACTCTCACGTCTGTCACCCGAGGGGGTAGGCAGAGACTACAAACTTCCATTTAATACGATCCTGACACACCTCTCTCGCTTCTTTCACGTCCATATATCTGAAGTTGTGCACAAAATGTTTGTGAACAATTAATATGCACAATTTTGGTGGGACCGTACCTTAAGGTCATAGAGATAAAACAAGACAATAAACAAACACTTTCATACATCATTGCGGGTAATACAAGTAAAGTTACAATGGACGAAATCGTTAAATGAAACGACAAATATAAAGTCACGGACTCACCACGTGGCTATAAACGAGACCCCTCGCGCTAAGACTTTAAGCCCTCATTTCATTAGGTCGTCAAGTCGTCTAGTGGAAGCCTACAATGCAATGCAATGGGGGTCGAAATTCCACTTAAGACAATAACTGCTCAGAGCAAGCTGTCCACGCTATCCGTGAATTTCTGCAACATTAGGGGGCTTCACTCGAACCTAAACGCCGTCCACTACGATCTCGAGACGGCGAAACCGGCCTTGCTCTTTATGACCGAGACACAGGTGTCATCTAAACAAATAGTACAAAATTACAAAATTGTAACTATTTTTTGGTCCTCGGGCTGGAGTTTGCGTATACGTTGGAGAAGACATCAGTTCTCGACGCCTCGGCAGTCTTGAAGGTTCGATGTCCCTGTCCATTCCTTGACTACGCGTAAACAGCGACGACCATCCGCGCGTCTACGGGTGCCTCTATAGGTTCCATAGCGGTAATGCCGAAACAGACCGACTCCGAATGACTACAGATTCCTTGCTACAGCAGATCCCATCCGAAGAGATCGAGTCCTCTCCGATCGGCTCGATTCATTGGCGCTGCGATGAGATGTTGCATCCCTTTGCATTTTCTTTCGCATCTACCACGGAGAGTGCTCTGAGGAATTGTTCGGATTAATCCCAGCCGCCAAATTTCACGAACGTACACCGCGGCAAAACTCCCGATACCATCCACACCATCTGGATGCTTGGCGGTCTACAACTGTACGTTTTACTAGGAGTTTTCTTCCTCGTACGACCTCTCTGTAAACTACTATTCTAGTTTACCACCGGCGATTTTCCCGGACCGATATGACTTAGAGACCTTCAAGAAAAGAGCTTACTAGAGCTTCCAAGGCCAGAAACGCACCTGCAATTCCCTTGTGTTGCAGTTGTTCATGGGCGGCGGTAGTCACTTACCATCAGGTGAGCCGTATGCTCCTTTGCCCCTTTCATATAAAAAAACCTTTATATGAGACGCCTCTTTATCAAGACGTCTTTATATAACTTCTAATCATTTTTACTAGGTTTAAGGACTACTTTTTGTATAGGAATTCGTCTGAATAGGTACCACCCTCTTACCTATTTCTGCCGTCAAATACTGGATGCACTGCTGTATTTACAGGATGTGTCCATGCTGTAGCCACTTACCATTAAATTTACTGTAAGATCGTTTGTCACTGCATCTTCGAGAAAAATGTTTCCATTGTGGAAAAGCATAATGTGCTTATACGATAAGTGACGAGAACCGACTGGGCGTCTTTAAGGCAGGAGTGAATAGGCTATTGTTACGCTAAGCCAGTGGAATTAACCATCTCGTTTGCTTCATCACCACTTACCACCAGGTGGGTTTGGTCAAGCACTGACTTCATCATTACATCATTACAGCCCTTCACGAGTCCACTGCTGAACAAAGGCCTCCCCCAAGGAATGCCACAAAGCACGGTCCTGAGCCACTTGCATCCATCGACTTCCTGCATGTATTACCAGGTCGTCACTCCATCTAGTGGGGGGACGCCCTACACTTCGTCCGCTGGTACAAGGCCGCCACTCGAGAACCTTTTTCAAATATTGGACTTTTAAAAAAAATAAGCTTTGACCTGTCACAGTGTGGAGATAAATAAAAATTTTATATTATATTACATATTTACTTTGTTAAATTAAATAATCAAGTTTAAAAAGAAATATCTGAAAAAACATCAAATTAAAAAAAATAACGTTTTATTTTTAAATGATGTTAAATTGCCCATGGGGATTTACACGAAGAGAACTCGGAGATTAATGTAGTTCATTTAAAAAATAAATTAATATACAGTGTTTGTGTTTGTTTTTAATTTTCGTATATTAATTAGTGTTAAGTCGTAAGAAAGTTTCAGAATACGCGAGCAACTCGGGTTCGATCCCCGCCGGCATCGATAAATTTGTTAATTGCAATTTTAACTGCTGATTTACTACATGCTCGACAGTGAAGGAAAACATCGTGAAGAATCCATTGCTCTGTAAAACTATACAGACATATTAAACACTCCAAATTTTAAATTAATTAAACATAAGTGCAAATACATCAGCACACGGTGCACCATTCTTAATGGATGGACCATGAAAACCTAAAGAATAAAATAGCACACAATCCACCTGATGGCATGAGTCGACTAGTAGAAAATATTTAATAGCATAAGTTCGCCCTTTGTATTCTTTTGTAATAGGGAATGCAATAAAGAAAGAAAGTAAAACCATAGTATCTATTTACCATCAAGTGGACTGTGTGCTCGTTTGACACCCTTATTTTATAAAAAAATAGCTAATGTAATAAATCGTCTTTTGATACGTATTTATCTTGTTAACACCCAGGCACAGGAGACCCGTTCCTCTTTTTGATACCACTATTTATTTATTTTTACAAAGTATAGTTATTTAATAACATCCGACAGTACAAATAAACTTACAAAAGTTTTCCATGTACCGCCGATTCGTAATTTCGATCATGTTCAATCGGTTCGCGTTGTGACAACTTATTTAACAAAGTTAAGACAACCTTAGGGGTTGGTTGGTCGGTTAGATTTCAATTATGTTAATCGAAGAAACAACTTTGAAAAATTAAAGTTCTGAATACATAATCGCGAGACAGCATTGTTCTGCAGCGTTCTATTTTATACCAGTTGAAGATTGGTAAAATATATATAGCTGTATGGTCCCTTTTTACAGTTGTATGCCAAATATTTTATCAAACGTCTATTGCGTTGCTTAACCTGTGGTCTATGCGTCATTACTAGATGCTAGGACTCTTTTTTTGCCTGTAAGTTTGTCCGAGATAAACGTAAAAATTAATTATAGTATCAAAAATTAAAATCATTTACACCAGTATAATCGGTACATTCACTGTTGTCCAAGCACAACACATCGTACTTATAGCTATAGTTATCCTGCTATTATTACAGCATGTTGGTGACGCGAACTCCAACATCCAAAAAGCGTCCAACGCGCCTAAATAAGTTTTCAATTCAAAATATCTCGTTTCTATAATAATTACTAAGCGGGGTTTGCACGGATCATATTGTGATACCGCGGTGTAGCTATGTATATCATGGCAAATTACCACCAAATACCAACGTAAAATAGCAGCAAAAATACTACTAGAGAACTAGATATACTTATCGGTGTCGAGGCATTCCATCTTAAATCTCAGAAGTGACAACTCATCTGCCTTTTGATTCTTAATCAGTAGTAGATATAGCTGTCTATGGGTTACATAATCTACTTACCATCAGGCTCGCTTGTTACCGTTATATCTATAAACAATATTAATCCTTACAGTCCAGACCCTTAGGCCATATTCAAAGTTTCATTCTTGCTTGCGAAGATCGAACTCATTGCTCGCTTATTACACTATAATAGAAAACGAGCGTCCAGCCGTGTTAAAAAAACAAGAAAAATTTGCGCACGTGCAGTCTACACTCCCACGGTTTATTCATATGTTAATTTATATGAAGATTATCTAAAAAAAACTAATGGGCAAGATTTTTAATCAAGCTCTTGGTCTATAAACTTAAATCGATACTTTCACATTTATGAAAGAAATGATACGTCGGCGGATCGACAGAGTCCATACGGGCCTCGAATAGGGTTTACAAATTTGATACCCAATTTTTATGAAATCCTCACCCGAGCAAAGGTTTCTAAAACTTTTTTCGAGATAAGCAAATCGATATTCTCATATTCGGGTTATGTGTAGAGACCTAAAGTAATTGTGTGTTGACATTTTATATTTAAATATACATAGAATGCTGATTCAAGAGAGAACGATTTAGATTGTGCTGGCTCCACACAGATTGCCTTTCCCTCCATCGACCTCCCAAACACTCCACTAAGGAATTTTTCATGTGCGTTAGATGGTTTGACCAAGTTCGCTCAGCTCACCCCACTGCAAAAGTGTTACAGAGGTCCCCAATCTGCACGAACTGATCCCGCACGAGTCGGTTATCTAATTAATAAATAAATAAATATGTAATTAGCATCCACCATTGTCATTTTCACGCTGGTAATTTAAATATATTATCGTCTAGATGGAGTTAATGAGCACGGTTTATGTTTCGAATTAGTTTACTCTGGTTCGGATTAACATTTAAAATTGGACAGTTGACAGTTATACGATTGTGTAGTGCCAGCATTAGACCTACGTTTTCGAATCTCCGAGTTGCTATTGTAGAATAACACAGGGAAACCATATTCAAAAAACAGTGATATTGTCTTTAAAAAGTGATTCTTTGATTTATTCCAACGGTATATCAGTGTCGTTACATTACCTATACGAAGGAACGAGAACAGCTGCCATAAAATCTCGCTATGAAACTCAATGAGATTAAAGATGTACCTGCGCTAAACGCGATGCTATACATGTGCCAAGAGATTTACGAAGGAGCTAAAATGATATTTTAACATCTTTAAAAAAAGGAGGACGTTCTCAATTAGACTATATGCTCTTTTTTGTATGTATGTTAAGCGATATCTTCGTCAATTGTGAACTGTTTTTTTTAAATTAATTATCCTTTCAACTGCGGAGACTCTAATCGCCCTACTCCGTTGACTACGGAGCTGTTTAATAAAATGGACGGCTGATTGGTCGCAGTCCGTCTTAACGCTAATTTCTTGATTCTGGTATATAAAATACTGTAACATGTATACATTTCTGAATTCTCTATGAAATTTCCTATAAATGGGTGTATAAAATTAATAAAGTCCCAGAGTAATTAGTGTAAGTAAATGTTGAGTAAAGTCTAAATTGTCATATTTCTCAATGAAACAAAGTTTTTTAATAGTTCAATTTTGTTTTATTTTAACCTTAAATCTATCATTTACAATATTTTATACGTAAAATCATAGGCTACAATACAATTTTTTATCATAAAACGCATTAAAAATAAGCTTACAAGTACCCAACAATTAACTTACACGGATGTAGAATATACTCGTAGTTCGGACTGGATGCGGCATTAGTTTAGTCATTAGTCAATAAAACATGGAGGGTTTTGTATTTTTTAATGGCTTTTTAGACATACAGTAATAAATTTTGAAATGAAATTTACTTTTTTTTAATGCTTTTTGATTTCCGAATTTCGCAAAGTGCAAAAAAAACCGCTATAAAAATATGCTTCTGAGGTAACCTTAAAATACCACAAACTGTTTATATTAAAATAAAAAATAAATAAAATTTTAACTATTAAATATTAAAAAATATTAATTAATTATATAAAAATATTTAAAAAAATATGTTAATACTTTCTACTTTTTTTTAAATAAATTGTTTAAAAATTTCCGAAATCTTGTGTTAACACACATGGCACATCCAAATGCCACATCTAGTTTTTCCTAAAACATCGAATGATCGTGGAATCAAATAAAGCTCCGATTGTCTGCTCGAGGGTGCTAGTTTCTTTACCAATCTAACAATTCAACCGAATTTGAACTTTATGCAGTGTGGCAAACTTTAGTTCCTTTTTTCGCCACCGGCAAAACAGAGAACTAGAGTCCACAACTGCGGGCGTCTCAGAAATGGACACCATTGCACCTATTGCGTATTTACATTGAAATATTGAAAATATTGCACTTTATCCTCATTTTAATGTATTAAAACTGTGAATGATGAACAATTACACATATTTTAACACAAAACTGACAGTAAACACTAAAATTTTACATACATTTCCGCAACCTGCATGTTAGTTCTAAGATAGCGGTTTGCCTCATACAAATTAAAAACCATTTCACACGTACTAAATGAGATAAAACACAAAATTGTTACAAATAGGAAGGCTAGTTACCCAGGCATTGTTTTAACATAATTTACCACACAATCAATCGAAATTTGTACGTAATAATTGCAAAGAACTCCGATGTTAGCGCGCGTCAATCACACTGATGGCTCACGCTAACTCAAGGGACAGACGAAATCAATAGATGATATAGATATAAAATCCTACTAAAGTGTGTAAGCTGTGGGTTTTTATGCTATCCTTTTTTATCCTGTACACATCTACATATGGTAGAATGAGTTAGACATAGTGCTTAATGCTTTGTTTCTTCATTAAAATAGCGAGTAAAAAATGTCTAACACTTGGACAGCCGCAGTCAACGGAGATATTTTCGTGTCTAAGTGTTAGACATCCGCAGTTGAAAGGTTAAGAGGGAAGAATTAGAAATAGTTTTTTTATTTTTTTTATTATTCCCATCATTTCGTTTTTCATTTTCTGCAGTGTTTTTTTCTTTTATAACTTCTGGCGTCCTCTTTATACAGAAGATTCTGAGTTTTCTGAAGATTCTGAATTCTAGTATACATCTAGAGGTTTCGATTTTCCGATTTTGGTAGTTCATAATTAAATTGAGTTTTGTTATTATTTCATCACCTAGAAAATTAATTTGTATTTCTCCAACACTAGGTAAATGTTTCATAAGCAAAGAAAAAATAAAATTATGTACAATATACGAGTATTCACAGGCCGTATGTTAGTGGTCGTACATAACGCCATATAAAATTGGCAGTTAATTAATAGAATCAGGCGTTACTTTGCGGAAATCCATTATATTAAAGTTGGAAAAATTTACTTTGCCAATATCCGCTCAATAAAATAAAATGATGTGTGTTACCTAGTTTGAAGAGCACCTCCCGCTCTCCCTCAATTGCGTGCACTATCCCCGCCACCACTAATCCCAGCACAAGTAATTGTAGGTCAGTCAACTCTGAATGGTATACTACAGTCGCATTGCCCAAAGCTTTTCAAGCTGTGCGGGAGAGAAGACCAAAGACCGGGCTTCGGGGAATCATGCTGCATCACGATAACGCCTCTTCACATACCTCCCTTAGAACAAAAGCTTTTATTGAGGAATCTGGTGTTGAAACTCTAAGTCGCCCACCCTACAGCCCTGACTTAGCTCCTTGTGATTTCTTTTTGTTCCCAAGAGTCAAAGAAAAATTAAAAGGCAAGTTTTTTTAAAGCGCCTAATAAGCCGTGGCTACCTACGAAAAAGCGATTTCCGACCTGTCAGATCAAGACTGGCAAAAGTGTTTTCAAAGTTGGTTTAGGCGAATGGAACTTTGTGTAGAGCATGATGGAGAATATTTTGAAAAGATGTAAAATAAATATTAATAGTATCTAGAATACTTTTTGTATATCTCAAAACTTATTGAGTGACCTACGTTTTATTTTACTGATGTATAAACTAAGACTCAAATTAATTAAAATGCAATAATACTATACGTTTACATAAAAAATAATTGAATACGTTATTAGACTAGTGAGGATATTTTACGTTATTCAAAAATAATATTCAAATAAAAATAATGTTTTGACGTTATTTTATAAGCTCAGTATCTCGGAAACGAAAATAGTAAAATAGTCTTGTTTCAAAGTCAATTTTGCCTAAATGTCGAAAAGTCGCGTTTTACGTTAGCACGGCATTACACGGGCCGGTTTTTTCGTGCTCATATTAAATATAATTTGTGTACCGAATATTGCTTGCTTAGACAAAGGTCAAGGTTAGAATCCTCATATAAGTCCAGGTGAAGCGTTCCCACAAAGGACCAAATTTATTACCGTCAATGGAGACCCAGGCAGGATAACTCGGCGGACTGCCAGCTCATAACTTTTTATTGTTAGCCTCTGACGAATAAAGCGTACATTTCAAGCGACGCCAATACCAAGCCGAAGCTATGCTCAACTTATTTTTGTTTCCCTAAGTTCTATTTTAATTAAGGGACTTCCTTCATTTTAACATGTCAGTCCCATTGCACCTTTTAATTAAATAAGGTTTCGATCCCCGACAACACCAATGATATTGTTAATTGCCATTTTAAGTGTTGAATTACAACGTGCTCGACGGAGGAGGAAAACATCGCAAGGAAACCTGTATGTTTTAGGAATAACAATATGTCGAAGACATTTGAAGTCAGCAAATTTAATACTCTATAATGTTTTCAGAAATCAGAGGGGGCTTGTGCCCAGGAGGGCGTATAATCTCCGCTATTATAGCTTTGTAAAATTGAGCTGACTTTTCATAATGTTGTGTATTTTCGTTTCTTTGTTAAAGTGAATATTTCTTCTTATATATTCCTTCATTGTAGTAAATATCATGCTTGTAGCACGAATAAGTTGACTCAACCGGGAAAGGCTTACGCTCTCACAGAATTAATTAGAATAACAACAGCGTTAAATAGCAGCTTAATGCATTCTCTTTAGCCTAATTAGCTTTATGGGTTTTATATATGGCGTGTTATAAGATGCCTCTTAGTTGACATATGTTTTTTTTCATGAACTTTTACACGCAGTCCTGGATTTTTAATTAGTGATCAAACCATTGGGCTTGTTTATTACATTGGTGACACATTGGTGTTGGTGCTGCTTTATGGCTGCAGCGCGAATTCTTCGGACTAGTCCTTTTTCAGTTCGGTCGAATTCGGTTCAGATCATTCGAACCTAAGTTCGCACAGAATACTAGCGTGAAAGAGCAGCATAATGCTGCTGCGTTTCGAATAATGAGTGACCAGAACCAGAGACCCTTTTCACTGGTAATGAAGCATTTCATCGAAGTCTTCATGCGTGACAACGTATCTGCATTTTAACTCTGAATTGAAGACAGATGAAGGTGTTTATGGGTCATAGCGTAAATATACCATCAAGTGGACTGCGTGCTCGTTTTGTCACCCATTTGTTGGTATATGGTACTGTTCTAAAAAACAGCTGCATTCTCGGTCACTCACGTAAGGTAAGTGAGTGACACCTACCTAAACGAACTCCTAGGCAGAAAAGAAGTCCTAAGAGTAAAAGTATAGATACAACGTATATACGTCTTACGGCTGGGCACAGGTTTCTTCTCATTTCTGAAAGGGTTATTGAGAGCCGTGGTGGCTCAGGGGCTAAGCTGTAAATTTTACAGTACACGAGTGACCCGGATTCTATATATTTTATATTTGAGTTTTGAAGTTATTTCTATGCATTTGAATACTGATTCTGATAAAGTACTTAACGGGAACCTCTGGGTTTTGTTACATGTTTTATAGTTATTCTGTTGATCCTTAATTATTTCCTTCATAGATCTTTTTGCGCTTTCAAAGTAGTGAATGGTAGAGAACGCCTCAAAGCGTTAAGCCCGTCTTTGTACTTTTTGTGTGCAACAAAGTTTCAATAGTAAATAAATAATCAAAAAAACTTAAATATTACCAAAAAATTAAAGCACATATTTAAGGGAAAAAAATCTCACCGTAAATATACGTCAGGTGAGCGTCAACTGCTTTGATTAAATTCAGGTTCAAAAGCGATATGTACGGGTCCGTTGAATAAACACATTATATTGCGAGCCGTACAAAAATTACGACCCAGTCAGGAGTTAATCAATGTATTATGAGTATCCCAGTTTGTTCACTCAACGTTCTGATGTACCTAAAGGCGTAATTAATACAAAATGGCGGGCGGTTTTGTAATATAAAATCTTGATATGATTTTTTATTTTTATATACGATGCTTTAAAGCATTTAAAAATAAGCAAGCAGTTATACAAAAAAATACAGAAAAAAAAACATTTAATAAAAATGAAAAGCCGACTTCAACGACGCATATAAAGATTTTTTGTATCTATGTACTGATATCTTAAAACCGGTAAATGGTTAATTAACCGGTTATCCAACCATACTGAAAATTGGAACTTATTAGAACTTAAAAAACTATACTAAAACGAAATGTATGAAATTCATGACTCCAAATGTCAGACATTTAAATACTAATGTAATTTTAAATGGGGAGAAACTGAGTCTTGTCGAAACCACCATTTTTCTTGGAATTACACTAGACGCTAAGCTTCAATGGGGCCCCCATATATCAAAACTAGCAAACAGACCGCCCGTGTAGTGGCTGGTAAGAATACCCACTACCCTATATCTTCCCGTGGGTGTCGTAAGAGGCGACAGAGGGAAACTGAGGCAGAAGATGGGCAGCAGGATCTTTCTGATAAAAGCAAACCAATAAAAAAAACTGCGGTTGCCAACCCGCTCGCCAAGCGTGGCAACTATGGCAATATAACCCCCATGAGCAACGACACTAATACACTAGTCCCCGGCGGCCCCGCTATTCCTGGCTACGGTGGCGACCATGGTAACGGCGGGGCAGGGGGTGCTAAGAATCTCCGGTGGAGGTTCGGTAGCCACCTACGACGACTCGACCTGGCAACTTATAACGCACGCACCCTGAGGACTGACGAGAGCTGGAAGAAGAGATAGATAAGTTACGCTGGAATATAACAGGACTATCCGAGGTCCGAAGAGAGGGAGGACACGGTAATCCTCGAATCCGGCAACTTATTCTATCACCGGGAGGGCGACCATCTGTCCCAAGGAGGTGTCGGATTTATCGTCCACAAGTCTCGTTAACAACGTTGTAAAGATTGGGAGTGTGTCGACGAGGGTTGCGTACCTTATACTCAGAATCACCAAACGGTATTCGCTGAAGGTCATACAGGTTTACGCATCAACCTTGGCACATCCTGATGAGGAGGTGAAGGAAATGTATGAGGATATCTCTAGAGCTTCTATCCCACAAGGTAGCGTTTTGGGATGCATTTTGTTTCTCGTTTACATAAATAATCTCCCAAACATACTGGACGATCTATGTGTGCTCTTTGCCGATGACATCTCCATCTTAATCTCTTGCACTAATTCCACGGATTTAACATCAAAATTGAACTATACATTAGATAAAATTACTAACTGGCTAGAATTACATAATCTACAACTTAACCTTAATAACACTAAAATTATTCAATTTAAGCCCTACCAAAAAACTGCTTTACAAATATCATATAGCTATAAAACACAAACTTGAAACTGTTAACTTTTCTACTTTGTTAGGAATAGACCTGGATACGCATTTGAGTTGGAAACAGAACATAGAAATATCCTCTTTATTTACGCTCACAATAACTTAAACGTGCGACAGATTTTAAGACTGCCCTTGCGGCTTACTATGCACATGCACATTCGGTACTCTCCTATGGCATCATATTGTGGGGAAACTCTTGTGATGTAAACAAATTATTTATATTACAAAAGAAGTGTCTACGAATATTAACGAATTTAGACCAAATGGAATCATGTAAACCTCACTTCATTAAACATTAAACACGTCTATCTACATCCTCGAGTCTTGTAAATTCGTCAGGAAACATTCAAAATTCTACTCACTTATTACAACAACTAAAAGAAATAATAGAAATTTATTACCGGATTCTATAAAAATCCTAGAATACCATGCGCAATTTAATAAACAATTAAAAGCATTCCTTATTAATAAATGTTATTATACTTTGAATGAATTTTGACGATAAATAATGACAAAGGAAGAATACTTGTCAATATTGTATTTCTAATTTAAGTAATTTATATAAAATAATATTGAATAATGATGATATGATATTTTATAATTTATGTTTGAAAGTTATACAAAATTGTTAGTCCTCTAGTGTTGTTATGCCCTTGCAGGGTGTCACATGTATACCTATCATGTGTAACATCTTTAATTTGTAATGTGACATGCAATAAACAATTTGAATTTGAATTTGAATTTAAGCCATGCATTCCTCCAAACCCACTATACGGTGTTAATGGGAAACTTCAACGCAAAACTAGGCACAAGAGAGAACGGTGAGCTGAAAGTAGGAAATTCGGATTAGGGCAACGGAACCCAAGGGCGAGCAGCTGGCCGACTTCATGGAGAAAGAGGACTTTTATGATGAACTCTTTCTTTCAGAAGCGGCTCCACAGGAAGTGGACCTGATCGAGCCCCGACGGTTCGACAAAAATGATATTGACTTCATTATGACAACTAGACGGCAACTGTTCATTAATGTCTCAGTGATCGCGAGAGTGAAAACTGGCAGCGATCACCGAATGGTTAGAGGCACACTGAACCTAAACGTTAAGTTGGAGAGGTCTCGTCTAATGAAGTGCTGTAATGATGATGATGATGATGATGATGATGAAGCAGACTTAGTTCTGCAGCATATGCTGTAAAATAGATTAGAAATCTTACCAGTGTTGAAACAGCTAGACTAGTTTACTTTAGCTATTTCCATGGCATAATGTCGTATGGTATTTTGCTATGGGCATTCGCGGCTGACACTGAAATTACGAGGGTGATCCAAAAGTAATGATAATGAAAATAAAACACGGTAATTAAAGTTAAAATAATAATTTATTTTTCTACATAGTCTCCTAACAAATCAATACATTTAGTCCATCTTTTTTCTAAACCCAGGATTCCCTTTGAAAAAAATTCTTTGCCTTGATCCTCCCAAAACGCTTCAACAGCGGCCATTACTTCGCTATCGTCTTCGAATTTCTTGCCTCGGAGGCGTTCCTTGAGCCGAGGAAAGAGGTAGAAATCACTAAGAGCTAGATCTAGCGAATAGGGAGGTGTTCGAGCAGTTCGAATCTCGTTTCTTGAATGGCAGCCATCGCAACTGCGGCTTTGTGAGCCGGTGCATTGTCTTGGTGAAACAAAACTCCATCGTATTGCTGCCCAAAATGTTTGGTTCAATCAGCAGTGCAAACAACTTCATGTTATTCCCAATTATATTCAAATACGTTCTGGCACAAATAGTCGAGCGGCCAATGTTGCTATTTCTAAAGCTCAGAATATTTGGCTTAATGAGGAGTGTCGTCGTTGGTTTTCCAATAGAGATAATTTAAAAATCCACCTTAAAGTATTATATTCTGAACTTTCATATAAATTACATAATATTGAATTTGATATTTTGGATGGGAAAGCAGAGAACTTGCTTCAATGGCTGTTTACGAAAATATCAAATTCAGTCCCGTAAGTTACAACGACTTGTATCCTCTTCATCCCGTAATCGTAATAACGACATACATACAGAATATCACCAATTTTATCCCCGAGTTAAGAATCTTTCCGATGTCCAGTTTCCAACGGATGAGTTGTCTCTTTTACATAAAGGCCTAAAGTATAATTTAACACCTTCGGTCTCCCAAAATCGTTAGAGACCATAGCTGACGTGAAGATGGCCGTTGTGATCGGGAAGAGATAACATTGTTAAAAGTTTGGTAGCATGAAATTGGCTGTGCTCATGTCTTCTCATTTCAATCCTGAGTTCCTGTTTTAAGTCACTAAAGCAGAGAATAAAGTAAATGACCTTATTGTTACTAAAGCCGATAGGCAACATTATGTCATTATGGAGAGGGTACAGCCGGAAGGTTAACGATGTTATCCAAGGTGATGACTTTGAGCTATTGGAGTCTGACCCAACCAAAAGTTTACTTCGGATGTTAAGCTATGTATACAACAGTCATCATATGTTTTTCCTGATCACAACTTGTCCCGAGCAGTCTTGTTCCAATGAATCCTCAAGCACCCATTTTATATGGGTTACCAAAAATACATAAAGAACATGTTCCTATTCGTCCAGTTGTCTCATATAGGTGCACCAGCTTATTTCCTTGCTAAAATTAAACTTCCTCCTTCGAGAAATCTGATTCAACCCCACTTACAGCCTAAAAATAGCTTAGATCTCATTTCCAAAATTAAAGATATTCGTATTCCTCCTAAATCCATATTGTTATCTTTAGACGTTGATAGTCTTTTCACAAATGTCCCATCCCTGACTGTTTGTGTATACTGCAGATCTCTTTGATAAACGTCGTCTACATCCTGGGAAACAAATGATCTTCTTAACTTAACCTCTCTCTGTATGAAACAAAACTATTTCCGGTTTAATAACCATTTCTATCTACAAAAAGAAGGGTTAGTTATGGGATCCTCTAAGTCCCCAATAGGACATTTTATGGATAATTTCGAAAAACAACATATAGTTGTCAATCAAAATATCTTATATTACTATCGATATGTAGACGACATAATTATTTGCTGGACTGGCACAAGGAGACAACTGGATGTTTTCCATAAAATAAATAGAGTCCACGTAAAATTAAATTTAAACTTGAATTGGAACAAGATTGTTCCCTTAATTTCCTCGACTTAACAATAACAAGAAAAGATTCGTCACATGTTTTCCAAATTTATCGAAAGCCAACTCATACCGACACGGTCATCCCCGCGTCATCGTGTCATCCGTGACAACATAAATTAGCCGCTTTTTATTGTTATATTAATCGTTTGTTCACTGTCCCATTAAGTAAAGAAAATTATTTAAAAGAGCTTAATGTAATTTATCAAATAGCGGTCTCTAACGGTTTTTCAAAAATCATTAACAATTTAATTAAAAGAAACAAAGCATGTTGTTCGCAACCTCTGTACGCGGTTCAATCTCAAAGTGTTCGTCGATATGTGAGCAGTTTGACCTACTTAGGCCCCATATCTGAAAAAGTAGCTAATACTTCTCGACAAAGCGGCGTTTATGTGGCGTTCAAAACAAATAATTCTTAGGAATATCTGTAATAATAAAGATAAGTTAGATATTCGTCAAAATTCTGGTGTTTACAAACGTGTTTGTAATGAATGCCACGCCGTTTACGTGGGTCAGACTGGTCGCAACTTTAAAACACGTTATAAAGAGCATTTAGTCACGTACAGGAATAGTAATCCCGATAAATCCCATTTTGCTAAACATCTTTTGGACACTGGACACAACCTAGCCAACGACCACTCCTTTAAAGTCTTACATACATGTAATAAAGGCTGCGACTGTGTGTGGAACAGTTAGAGATATTAAAAATAATAATAGTAACATTGCACTGCTGAATGAACAAACAAACGTTTCTAACTCACCTCTCTAAATATCTTTAAGCCTGCTCTCAATAGGACAGTATTATCGCATAACGCAGTCGCTCGCTACTTAGGTAGGGAGCCGTTGCGTCAGCGGGCTGTATAAACGGCAGTTGTTTTTGGCTCACCGCTCACTTAGCGGTCAGCCACCGCAGAGTCTACATCACCTGAAGATGCCTCGTGTAGAGGCGAAACACGTGTCGTATTTTCATCGGTGGTGTGTCTTTCCTAGTGTAGTGGTGTTGGGAGTAGTGGTGCTGGGATTAGTGGTGACGGGGATAGTGCACGCAATTGAGGGAGGGCGGGAGGTGCTCTTCAAACTAGGTAAGACGACACATCATTTTATTTTATTAAGCGGATGTTTGCAAAGTAAATATTTACAACTTTAATATATATTTTATATTCGAGTTTTGAAGTTATTTCTATGCATTTGAATACTGATTCTGATAAAGTACTTAACGGGAACCACTGGGTTTTGTTACATGTTTTATAGTTATTCTGTTGATCCTTAATTATTTCCTTCATAGATCTTTTTGCGCTTTCAAAGTAGTAACTGGTAGAGAATGCCTTAAAGCGTTAAGCCCGCCTTTGTACTTTTTGTGTGCAACAAAGTTTCAATAATAAATAAATAACCAAAAAAATTTAAATATTACCAAAAAATTAAAGCACATATTTAAGGGAAAAAATCTCACCGTAAATATACGTCAGGTGAGCGTCAACTGCTTTGATTAAAGTCAGGTTCAAAAGCGATATGTACGGGTCCGTTGAATAAACACATTATATCAATTGCGAGCCGTACAAAAATTACGACCCAGTCAGAAGTTAATCAATGTATTATGAGTATCCCAGTTTGTTCACTCAACGTTCTGATGTACCTAAAGGCGTAATTAATACAAAATGACGGGCGTTTTTGTAATATAAATTCTTGATATGATTTTTTATTTTTATATACGTTGCTTTAAAGCATTTTAAAAATAAGCAAGCAGTTACACAAAAAAATACAGAAAAAAAACATTTAATAAAAAGTAAAAGCCGACTTCAACGTCGTATATAAAGATTTTTTTTGTATTTATGTACTGATATCTTAAAACCGGTAAATGGTTAATTAACCGGTTATCCAACCATACTGAAAAGTGGAACTTATTAGAACTTAAAAAAGTATACTAAAACATATTTATGAAAATGTACGTATACAAAAATAAAAGTAGTTTTACAAAAATAAAGATGTTTATTCTGTAAACACTAGGAACAGACACAAGCTAGTAGTACCAGTTACGTAAGGCACATTAATTTATTTTATTACGCGGATCTTAGCTATTTATTTTTTAACATATTTAAATAAATATTTTGGAACGTAGACTGTCGCAGAGCATCAAAATTTGATACTGTGTCTAATCTTTTAAATTATATGAAACTATTATTGTTACCAAAAAAGTCTACCAACGCTTTGCAAAAACAATTTTTAAATTATAAACAAAATTTTTATTTAGATTTTAAGTATGTACATCGAAGAAACAACTTTTGAAAGTAAAGTTATGGATACGTAAATGCGAGACAGCATTGACATTTAAATCTTTAGCGTTCTATTTTATACAAGTTGAACATTGGGAAAATATGTTTAGATGTATGATTCCTTTTTACATTTGTATGCCGAATATTTTATCAAACTACAGTTGCTTCGTTATACCGGAGGTCTATGACATATGCCTCCTTACTAGATGGTGGAAATTCTTGTTTGTCTAGTAGTCCATCTGGGTAGGTAGGTACCAGTTTCTGCCGCCAAACAATCATAATTTAACACTCTGGTATGTTTTCCAAGAGTAGCCTTGTGTCGTTCGAGCTGACCTATTCGTGCTGCATTCATAATACGCTGAAGCGTGGCTCTACCGGTAGAGTCTCGCAAATGCTAGAGGCAAACGTATAAATTAATTGTAGTATCGAAAATTAAAATTTAATGATTCGTAAATTAAAATCATTAACATTAATATAATATCTGCTCTCACTACTGTCCAAGTACAATACATTATTCTTATAGCTATAGTTATACTTCTATTACAGCATGTTGTTGACGCGAACTCATAAGATTTTACCCATCCCAAAAGCGCCCAACGCGTCTAAACAAGTTTTCAATTCAAAATATCTCGTCGTTTATAATAGGTAGTTTAAAATCACATGGCTAAAAGCAGGTAGTTCCCGCGGGACAGAACCTTTAATAGGAATGTCTTTATGAGGATTGTCATTGCTGACTGTCTATTGTTTAGTAAAAGAGCTGGGTTAAAAATTAACTACTTTCTTTTGGTATACTAATATTACAACAAAATATTTAAACAAAAAAGAAATAATATGATTTTTATGTTGTAATACCGCGCTGCATATTATGGCCTAAGGCGACGCTCTTACAAAACACCGACGAACAATAGCAGCGAAATGTTGAAATGTTTCGTAAAGTAACTGTAGAGGACTGGATACCCTTATTGGTAACGGAAATTCCATCTTAGACCTCAGAGGTGACAACGCATCTGCATTTTTATTCTTAATCGGTAGTAGATGTGGGTATCTATGGGTTACAGAATCTACTTACCATCAGGCTCTTTTGTCACCGTTATATCTATAAAAAATATTTATACTTACACTCCAGACTCTTAAGGCCATATTCAAAGTTTCATTCTGCTTGTGGAGATCGAACTCGTCGCTCTCTTACTATGCTTTAATAGAAAACCCGTGTCCCGCCATCTTCTCTCTGAGCTGTGGAGCTGAACGTGCAAAAACAAGGGATATTTACGCACGTGCAGTCTACACTATCACGACTCATTCATATATTAATTTATATGAAGATTATCTAAAAAAAATTAATGGGTAAGATTTTTAATCAAGCTCTTGGTCTATAAACTTAAATCGATACTTTCACATTTATGAAAGATCTGCCGACGTATCATACGTCGGCAGATCGACAGAGTCCATACGGGCCTCGAATAGGGTTTACAAATTTGATACCCAATTTTTATGAAATCCTCACCTGAGCAAAGGTTTCTAAAACTTTTTTCGAGATAAGCAAATCGCTATTCTCATATTCGGGTTATGTGTAGAGACCTAAAGTAATTGTGTGTTGACATTTTATATTTAAATATACATAGAATGTTGATTAAAGAGAGTAAGATTTTATGATGGCTCTACATCGATCTCCCAAACACTCAACAAAGGAATTGTTCACGCTCGTTATATGGTTTGACCAAGTTCGCTCAGCGATTGATGTTAGCGATCCCATTGTAAAAGTGTTACCGAGGTCCCCAATTTGCACGAACCAATCCCCCACGAGTCACTCTCGATTATTTTGATATGCAGTACGATAGTTATTTGCATTGATAAAAAAATATTAGCACGCATTGCTAATATTTCATATTACATATTTCTTTATTATAGTAAACTAGGTTGCCAGGCAGACGTTGTTCTGCCCTTTCAACTACCCTTTATTCTATAAAAAATCATTAAAATCTTAATAAAAAATATTGATGTTCACTTGCACGTTTCAAAACTATCCTATCTCTCAAGTAGGAGCAAACAAAACACAGTTACGTAATTTCACTAAAATCAGTTGAGCGGTTTCGGAGATTAGCGTGAATGAACATCGTGACACGGAATTTTTATATATTAAGACATTATGCTTGTAGCACGAATAGCTTGGCTCGACCGGGGAAAGACCACGATCTCACAGAATACCACCGTAAAATAGCAACGTAATGGTATTGTTTTTCATAATATAGTGAGTGCAGAGAACCGAAAGACAGATGTAGATATCCAAGGGCTACAAAATCTACTTACTTTTCGACTCTGTACTAGCTTTTTACCCTTGTCCTATAAAAAAACCTTCACCTATACTGTCATCAGAATTTAAGTAATGTTGCGTTATCACCCCTGAGTACTTAGATGGAATGCCTCTTTACCAGTATCTATCCTCGATTACGAATCAAAATGCAGATACGTTGTCACCCGGGAGGACTGAGATGAAATGCCTCGATTCCAGTAAAAAGGGTCTCCGGTTCTCTACACTCACCATACGAAACACAGCAGCATTAAGCTGCTATTTGACGCTGGTATTCTGTGAGAGCGTTGTCCTTCTCCGGTCGAGCCGACTCCATTCGTGCTACAACTATACAATTAATATAGCTACAGCATGGCTCTACCACGTTCAAAACCCGTCACACCTTTATGGGTCACAGCATCCATATACCATCAAGTGGACTGTATGCTCGTTTTGTCACCTTTACTTCTAGAAAACAGCAGCATACTCACTCACTTACTCTTCAGACAAGAACACCCAAGTGGTGATCTGTTGCTTGGCGGCAGAATAGGTAAGTGGGTGCAACTACCTAGACGAACTCCTCAGATGAAAAAACTGTAACAATACAGCCTATATACGTTTCACACTTGGACACGGGATTCCTCCCACTTCTGAGAGGGTTGTGGAATGATTAGTCCGCCACATTGCTTCATTGTGTTTTGGCGGACTTCACATTTCTTCGAAATATTTTGTCTCAGGCATGCAAGTTTCCTTATATTTTCTTTCAGCCCCAAAGACGTAGGAATCCAGCACTTAAAATTGTAATTAACAATGTTGTTGGCACCAGCGAAGCTCGAACCCAGGTTGCGCATGTTCTGTGAAATTTACGGAGTACGCTTTGACCCTGCGCTACGGATTACGTGGAAGAGGCTGCAGCTAAATTATGCTGCAGCTATATTGAGTTGGTAGCACGAATGGGTCGGCTCGACTAGGGAAGAAACATGCTCTCTCAGAATATTAGCGTAAAATAGCAGCTTAATGCCAATGTGTTTCGTATGGTGGGTGTAGAAAACGGGATATCATTTTCACTGGATGCGGGGCATTCCATCTTTCTCAGTAATGACAATGCATCTGCATTTTGATTTTTTAACGAGAATAAATAGAAGTCTATGGGCGACGGTATCCACTTACCATCAGGTAGACTTTGTGCTTGTTTGCCACCCTTGTTCAATAAAAAAAAAACCTATGATAGTGAGGCTCCTATTACATAGTAAACCCACAATCTTTAATAATTCTTACTAATCCTTATATACTCGTATTATGTTTATTCTGTTGATATTTAATTATTTCTTTCATAAATCTTATTGAACCTCCAAAGTAGTGTTCTCTGCTAACTTGGTTATTGTTGGTTGACTACTAGAGAACGCTTTAAGTCTGCCATTTTGCAGCATAAATAAATTCTTTAATATGATAAAAAATATGAAAGCACGTATTTAATTAAAAAATTTCACCGTACGCCAGGTAAGCGTCAGCTGGTTTCAATAAAGTCAGGTTCAAAAGCGATAATTATGTACGGGTTCGTCCGGTAAACACATTACGCCATTTGCGAGCCGTACAAAAATTACGACCCAGTCAGGAGTTAATCAATGTATTATGAGTATCCATGTTTGTTCACTCAACGTTCTGATATAAAGGCGTAATTAATACAAAATGGCGGGCAGTTTTGTAATGTAATATCTTAATATGATTTTTTATCTTTATATATGTCGCTTTAAAGCAAGTTATCAGAAAAAAAACCGACATCTTAAAACCGGTAAATTAACCATATCCGAAACAGGAACCATACTGAAAAGTGGAACTATTAGAACTTAAATAACGTAGCGAAATTTTAAACCAATTTTCAAACCCTGGAATTTACTAATAACATTCATCTCAATATGTCGTCGATTTGAATTCTGTTTCTTTCAACTGAGCCCGTGATGTAACGGAAATCGATATTTTCCGAATAGACCAGTTTATTTTTATGAATACGTCACTTACATTAAATTAAACCCTATATAAAGAAACATTGGAACACATGACTATCGAACAAGCTCTCACCAAGATTGGAAAACGTTGCAATGACATCGCTTCACTCGTATGTCTGGGAATAAAGACCTATAAACCTATATACCTATATACCTTTATACCTATTTTGACGCACATATACAGTGGTGGTCGTATAATTAGAAACACTACCAACGGTCCTTGACATTATGTAAGATACTTCACCGCAAACGTTTTTATTTTTAAATTAAACAATAAATAGGACAACAATATGTTCAACGATTTATCATTTATTAGAAAAACAACATAAATCCTATTACACAAGTGCAGTTTCAGTATTACATTATGGACAAACATTTAAATCAGTTTTAAGGTATGAACAATAATGGTCAACTAATTTGAAACAACAACAAAAAAGTATAAAAAACATTTTTTTTTAATATTAGTAATTAGTATTGTTATTTACGAAATAGCTACTATTCACAGCATATTAATTAGTTATAATTAATATTTAGTGGCGTATCCCTTATTTTCAATAACAGCACTGCAACGACGTGGCATTGATTGAATCAATTCCATACATTTTTCTAGGGGGATTGAATTCCATGCTTTTCAACAAATGCTTCATATAGTTCGTTTTGACTGGTGTTAAGTTTGTTTGAGACTTTCTTTTTAACAATATACCAGAGATTTTCTATCGGGTTTAAATCCGGACTATTTGCTGGCCAGTTTAAAACGGATATACGCTGTTTGCTAAGGAAACATTTGACGGTATTGCCGGGTGTTTAGGGTCATTGCCATGCTGAAAGATCCAGGTTACAGGCAAATGATCGTCAGAGTAGGGAATCATTGTGTGCTCTAAGATATTTTTGTATTGCCATTGATCCATTGTACCTTCAATCTTCCGAACGGGTCCAACTACACATCCGGAAAAACACCCCAAACTTTAATGTTACCGCCACCGTGCTTGACTATACTCCTTGTGTATTTATAATTAAAAGCATTGTTTACAGGACGTCTAACATAGCGCTTTCCATCGGAATTTACCATATTTATTTTTGTTTCATCTGAAAATAACACTTTTTTCCATTCTCGTACAGTCCAATTATCATATGTTTTAGCGAATAATAATCGCTACTCTCGGTGTTGCTTGGTAAGAAGCGATACCTTTCGATAGATTCTTCCAAACAATTTAGCTTCCACTAATCTTCGGCGTATCAGTCTTGACGAGATGTTTCTCGGGTCATCAGGCGAAAAAACTTCGTTTTTAATCTGGTAGCAACACGAATGATTAGCGTATCTTCTCTGGGAGAGGTTTTTCTTGGCCAAGCCTTTCTAAGAACATTTTCAATAGTTCCATATGTTATATAGTGATCAATTGGATTAAAAACTTTCTTAACAGAACAATTTAAATGCTCAGCTATTTTTCTGTACGCCCACTTATGATTTATATGTAAATTAACAATTATTTGCCTAGTTGACGCGTCACAACTTTTATTTTTGCCCATTTTGAACAAAATAAAATTCAGATTAAATTTTTGATTGCCGCCAAAATAATAGAAAAAGCCAAGAAAGAAATGTTATTCTCCAATTTCAAAGAAATAACGAGCTATGGATGCTTTTTAAAAATGTTTCTAATTAGGCGTCTAAGCGGCCAGTAACAGAAAATAAACTCCTACATGTGTAAGACTCATTTTGTAATTAAAAGTAAGATATGTTTTATATTTTATGCATTTAATGAGTTTTTTCTTTGAGTGGCTATATTATTGCATGATTATTAATTATTGAGTGTGTATATTTTTTACGAACATTTGTACGTTGAAGTTATACTTTCTTTATTCATAAGAAGTGTTTCTAATTATACCACTGTATATCGAGGAGAATGTCTTGAACAAGAAAATTGTTAAATAAATAATTAATGGAATCAGGCGCTACTTTGCGGAAATCCATTATATTAAAGATGTTAGAAATTAATTACCTGAGACCCGATTAAGTATATAATAAAATAAGAGCACCTCCTGCAATGAGAGCTAATAATCTTCCGCTCACCAGATGTCGCTAGTTGTAACAGGTGAAGTTTTTTGTTACACAATGTCATTTAATTGAGAAGTTAGTATTAAATAAAAGTTTATCAATTTGTAGAGTATTATATTAATACACAAAACAATTCCTCAAAGGTTTGCTCTTTAATTTATTGCGCATTTTAACTCTTTTTTTAATTTTTCTACTATAATGAATATCTGTGGATTGGTTTATTATTTTAACATAATTAATATATAACATAACTAATAGTCCAGAAAGCAACATTAACATTTACATTTTTCGAACAAATTAACTTCCCCGCTATGAAATCTGTCAAATATTATTACACCTCATTTTTAAGTGGCGCCGCTCTGGTGGCAAAAAAGTCATTGCGTGCATTATCCCCACCACTATTCCCAACACCATTACTCCCAACACCAGTACACTAGGAAAGTGTTTTGTTTTAGTGTACTTGTCACCACCGTCGATAATACGACACGTGTTTCGCCTCTAAACGTGGTAAATGGACTCTGCTGCAGCTGATTCCAGTGTAGTGGTGTTAAGATTAATGGAGACGGGAATAGCGCAATTGAGGGAGGAGGTGCTCTTCTCTCTTCTTTTTGCTAATTAATTTTTAACATCTTTAAAATAAATATTTTAACTGAATCACTTTGCTTTGATAGTAAGTGGCTGTTGCAGCCCGTGGGCACTTATTTGAAAGAAAAAAGTCCACAGGTGGCATTGTCAACATGACGGCTAAGATGAATCAATTTATAACTTGTCAGTTGTAAGTAAAGGCCTTTATAGATATTTCCTACGTTACGATCGATGTTGCAGCGTATGAGATTCCATCACTGTATTATGCATCGTGAGTGTGGTAAGAGGCAACTAGGGGAAAAGCCAGAAAAATTCCAGAGCTTCCGATAGATGAGGGTATAAGCATCTCGTTTACCAACACAGAAGTGGGAGAACCTGGTAGCAATGTGGGAGACCTTTGTTCAACAGTTGACTTTTGATAGGATTTAATGTTAATGGTGATGGTAGCATAGATGGTCAACGTAGCATGAACAGTACACAAATTCATTTTCATGTCTCTAGTTATTTTTACAAGCTTTTATTTAACTTATAATGTAACTATGTTTGTTCGGTTTGAATTTTGCAACTCAATTTTGAAGAAGATATCTTCAACCGATTGAGCTGAAATTTTGTATACACGTTAAATTTGGATGACAATGCATGGTTAGCAGTGTGACGTCATTCTAAATCCAACATGGCGGAACACCCAAGATAGCGGACTAGTTATTTTTAATGCACTCCTACAATATGGGTATCAAATGAAAGGGCTTGCTGAGAATAATTCGAAAAATAAAGTGACGTCACTATGGCAATATGGCAGACTTCTAAAGATGGCGGACTTAGTTTTTCCTACAATATGGGTATCAAATGAAAGGGACTTGCTGAAAATACGAATGCGAGTTAAAAAAAATAAGATGGTGATTATAGACTCCATTGCTTCAGTCCGTCTGAAATTTTTATGTACTGGGGTTTCTGGAGTCCTCGATTATGATATTGAGGTTGAATTGTTCGAGTCTGTAACATCGGTTGGTTAACTTTTGCCCAAATACTCAAACGCTACTCAATTTTGAGACGCCTTTAAGTCTCGTGCTGTCTCTATCACTTTCAGTCAAAGTGACTGTGACAGCACGAGACTTAACGAAATCTTAAAATTTGAGAGTTAAGTTTGAGTATTTGGGTATTAGACTTGTGTAATTTGGCGAGATTGGCGTCAACAGCATTGGTTTGCAAGCTGTCTAGAAGAAGGATAACTCCAAAATCAAACCCAGAACTGTGTTTGGTAAGGCACAAGTAAGCTTCAAGCTGAAATAAGTGGGCATTCTTCCAAACACCCAAGTCAAGGTGAGGCCGTGCCGAGGACTGAGTGAAATCAGGGTGTAACATGGTGTCAATCCGTCTGAAATTTTGGTGTACTGGGGTTTTTGGAGTGCTCGATTATGATAATGAGATCGAATTGTTCGAGTCTGCAGCATCGGTTGGTTAACTTTGACTGTCCAAAGGTCTGGTGAATGGTGCCATTGGACATATTATAGAAATCATATGGCCCTGCATCCGGAGAGCACAAATGTATAATACTGACATTCCACCCGTCCGTATAGACTTTGGTAAAGACGGTGTTCATCTTATTCAACCCAAGACTGCAATTTCCAGCAAAATATAGTCACGGTACTGCAGAACGAAGAATGCTGCCAATTATAATATTATGTTGGGCTTGCACAGTACACAAAATGCAGGGTAGTACTGTCGTCCATACCTTTGTATACTTAGGCTCGAAGCTCTTCGCTGCTGGTGAAGCATACGTGGCCTTAAGTAGGGTAAAATTATTAGGTCTCCTTATTGAAGAGCTCGACTGTTCAAAATTAACCGACAAACGACCTTGCAACAATGATGCGTTGAATGAGATGAACAGACTGAGAAACCTGCCCAGCGACAACTAAAAAGTAAAAAATAAATTAAAAGTAAAAAAACATTTTTAAAACAAGATTTTATTTAAATGCGCTAAAAAGAATAAAATAAACTTTTCCTTTAAAATTTTTACTATCAACTTATAACTTCATTACACAATTTATATGATACAAAAGCTTGTCGCGAGATTTACCTGTGTAGATAAACATGATCTGATTGATTTTAATTTTTTAAATTTTCAAACTATGTAAATACGAGTACATAAATTTGAGCGACCTTGGAGAGGGCTATGCTCGGGGTTTCTCTGCGTGATAGACTTAAAAAGGAGGAAATCCGTAGTATAACCAGAGCAACCATCATAGCCCAAAGGATTAGTAAGCTGAAGTGGCAATGGGCCGGCCATATAGCTGGAAGAACCGACAACCGATGGGGAAGAAATGTTCTCCAGTGGCAGCTTCGGTAGGCGAAGTGTAGGGCGGCCCTCCACTAGATGGAGTAACGACCCGGTAAGACATGTGGAAGTCGAAGGATGAAGGTGGCTCAGGACCGTGCTTTGTGGCATTCCTTGGGGGAGGCCTATGTTCACCAGTGGACTTGTGAGGGCTGTAATAATGATGATGATGATTACAACCTAGAAAAAACCATTCACGATAATTCTTACATACGTTTT
Source organism: Parnassius orleans (assembly GCA_029286625.1). Lineage (NCBI taxonomy): Eukaryota > Metazoa > Arthropoda > Insecta > Lepidoptera > Papilionidae > Parnassius > Parnassius orleans. The sequence continues at coordinate 25,169 of JAGSMP010002704.1, read as the reverse complement.
GGCTGATTATAGAGGTTGGAGGCTATTGTTGCCTCCCCCTCCCCCTCGCAAACGTTGGAAACAGCAGTGTTTTTATTATTTTTTGTTGTCATCAGTCAAATGCTGCTGTTCATCTTCTGTGTAATTTCCCTCTGTCGCCTCTTACGCCGCCACCCAGCATTACACGATACAATATAATATGCGTACAGTATTATTCATGTTTATTTTTAACTACGTTTCGAGTGCCTTCGTCTGGGTGGGATCTCTTAATGTAGCGTCATTTAGGCTTTTTGTAAAGTTATCATCAGTGACCATTTATTTTATCTAATTTTCATTTTACAAAAAAATCTTTAAGTTGTTCGGATAAAATATGCTTAGTACACTCCTGGCATTGCTGTGTATCTGTTAGTGAAGTTTCATCACAATAGACATTTCGAAGATGAGCTTGAACAGACAGACAGACAAAATTTTTACAAAGGGACGTTAATTACGAAATGGCATCGATTATGGTTTGAAACCAACATGGATGGAAGGATGGATGGATGTATGTTTGTATGTAAAATCATCATCGATTGGGTGACTAGCGTGTCATTTTTAAGGTTTTGGGTCGTAAATAACGTAAATGATATTGATAAATATTTTAAACTTAATTTATTAGAATAGAATAGAACATACTTTTATTGCACAAAAACATAAAACAAAATAGACAAGAAGATTTGTATAAAAAATTTGCACAAAATTACACCTGAATAAAAAACTAATTTAAAAATTAAAAAACAATGAAAATAAACAACCAAACCAAATATATTTTTACAAATTAATAACACGGAAAAACCAAAAGAAATACTCAGGTACTTACCTATTTAGTATTGATCGTCAAGTTCCAATCCGTACCAATAGATGGCGTTGTATCGTCTTAGAACGCGTGTAACGTTGTGTTTTTCGAACTAATATAAAGTGAATGGTGAATGAGCGCTTCAACCCTGTATCACATACGGTACCTTTTCACTGTTAACGGATATTTGACTAGACTTCGACTTTGCTTGCTTACGGTTTAAGATTTGTTTTGTGTTTCGGATTAGTTGCTTGATTTTGTCTTTCACAACAACTGTTCAAACTTGGAATTCGATTTGCTTTGTGATTAGGCATTGTTGATAGAAGTATTTTCTCACTGAAAAATTACTACAGAAATCTTAATATTAAAGGAAAATGGAAGAATATACTGTCGTCGCCGTTATTGGTGACGGCGCCTGTTTGTTTCGTGCTCTTTCATTTTAATGTACGGAACCTACGAAAATGCGATGGTGGTGCGTTCACAAAATGTTAGATTTGTGGTAAATGATTGGCCTAGGTTTTTCAGTTATGACCACGACAGAAATGGCGATAATTATTCAACAGCAAATGAATATTCAGCCGATATGTTAACAAATTATACTTACGGTGGACTTTGTGAATTGGTAGCTAAAGGATTAATAATTCCGTTTCGGTTTGAAGTATATCGAAACGGTCTGATATACACAGAGTCCGGAACATATATCTGTCCAGTAAGGCGATTACGATTTAGCCATGATTTATCTAATGGACATTTTAACGACTATCTGCCTATTGTTGCGAAGAAAATTACACAGCGTCGCATGGAGGTACCTGTGAAGAGCGTGATCCTTTTCAGAGCTTGACCATTTAACTGTTACATCTTTGTAAACAGTGAAATATCATCTCCAACCAGCGGAACAGATCAATCTGTATCGTCGACATAAAATATGAAAAAAGAAAATAAACGAAGGTCGAGATTTACTAAATACAAAAGAAAAGTCAAAAGTGCACAAGAAAAGTTATAGGCAGAACAAGCCACATTTAAATCAAGCTATGTCCGCTTATCAGAAAAAAAACCGATGTACATAGGCAAGCTGTTGCAAATTACCAAACTGCGAATCCACAAGTGCATAGAGCAATTCAGTAGGAAAATATTACACTGCGTTTATGGAAAAACAACGTCCATTGCGCTATGGAGTATGACCCTGATATTGCTTATAGAACTGACAGCAGTGTAGCCTTGGGTTCTATGACACAAGTGTCTTTAAAGTACAAGGCCAGGTCTACCATTTACACAAACTAAAATGAAGTGGCTTTATTGTTAGTGGATCAACAATTTGAATGAAGGAGACCATCCTCGAGAGCCGAAGTAATTCACTTCAGCGTATTAGTGAGATACATCGAGCGTATCAAAAATAATCAAGCCAAATTACGTGCTGATAGTTACATCCATTTAAAAGATGCTATTGGACGACAAGACGCAGAAGCTATCCAACTAGGACAAATGGTTGTCCTTCCATCATCTCTTTACGGGGAGACCTAGGTATATGCACGAAATAACACAGGACGATATGACCTATGTTAGGAATTACGGCCGGCCTGATCTTTTATCACTTTCACATAATCCTCGCTGGGACGAGATAAAAGAGCAATTGCTTCAAGGACAACAATCTCATGATAGACGCGATATAATTTCGAGGGTGTTTCGACTAAAGGTGAAAAGATCATGAACTTATTGACAAAGGCAAAATATTTGGTGAAGTACGATGCTATATGTACTCAACGGAATGACAAAGAGAGGTCTTCCACATATTCATATTCTTTATGGCTTCACAAACGTATTACTCCGGATCAAGTCGACAATATAATTGTGTGTGTAATACGGATGCCAAACGTGACCCAGAGCTTCACGAAATCGTTAAATGTAATATGCTACATGGTCCATGTGTAACTTTAAATCGAAAGTCACCATGTATGAAAGATAACATGTGCAGTAAACGATACCCCAGGGCTCTCATAGGAACTCAAACTGGTGAAGACAGTTATCCGCAGTACAAGAGACGTTTATTAGATGACGGTGGGTTCTCTGTTGATATCAAAGGCACAACCGTAGATAATCACTGGGTAGTCTTATAATCCAGTATTATAAAAACATTTAACGCTCACTTAAATGTGGAATATTGTCATTCGATGAAATCAATAAAATAGGTCTGTAAATACGTAAATAAAGGTTCAGAACAGGCATCGTTTGCGAGAATGAGAAGGATGAAGTTAAAACCTACACAAGAAGATATAAGTTCATCAGAGGCAGTATGGCGAATCCTTGAATTTAACATTCATGAGCGTTTCCTCCCGTAGTCCACCTCGCTGTTCATTTGGAAAATGGGCAAGGGTTTTTTAATGAGCAAAATCTGAGTGAAAGAGTTAATAGACCTCCAACAACCACACTCTATCCTTTTCGATTTTGTAAAGTGGATAACTTTGCAAAACATTGCTCTACCTTGAAGTACCTGCATACTACGTTTGGGATAAAAGAAAGTTCCAAAGGAGAAAGAGAGAGCAAACGTTGAAGGCTGGCCAGGGGTCAAAAAGAGCACGTTCTGGGCAGGGTTTATACTGTGCATCCGAACAATACAGAATGCTATCACCTCGCATACTTCTTCATGAGATCCGGGGCCCAATTTCGTTTAAAGCGTTAAAACTCTAGATGGTCAGGTATATCCCACGTTCCAATCAGGGTGCAAAGCTCACGACTTGCTTGAAGATGATCAGCATTTGTTCGCAGCAATGGAAGAGGCAGCACTTTGTCAATGACCGCAAATGATTCTTGATCTTTTACGATTATTTTAGTGTTCTGCCAAGTATCAGACTCTTTATGCCTTTGGGAGAAATTCAAAGAATACCTATCTGAAGATTTTAAAAGGCAATTAGAAAGGCACGGCGATGTGGATGTAGAACACATAACAGATGTGGTATTTAACAAATGTCTTTCGGTAATCGAAGATGCCGTATTAGCGTTGGGTGGTCGACTACTAAAAGAGTATGGGTTACCTCAGCCATGCAGAACAACAATTTGAAAATAGAGAGTTTAAAGAGACAAGTTACGACTTAGCACATTAGAAAACACAGTAAAATAATGAAGGATCACTGAATGACGAACAAAAGCAGTTTACAATCAAATTAACACAAAAATTGAATCAAATGAGGGTGGAATACTCTTTTAGATGCTCCAGGAACAGGCAAAACATTCTCATAAATTTGCTATTAGCAAAAGTTAGAACTCATGGAATTGCTTTGGCTGGCTTTTCTGGGATCGCAGCTACACTGCTTGAGGGTGGACGAACTGCTCATGCTACCTTCAAGTTACCACTCAATTTAACAAAAAGCTGATACTCCCATTTGTAATACATCGAAACAAAGTAATTTTGCTGAAGTATTAAAACATACGAAATGATAGTGTGGGATGAAATAACCATGTCTCATAAGGGTGGCGTAGAGGGCTTTAAACAGAACTCTACAAGATATAAGAGGAAAAGAAGTTAATGGGTGGTGTATCAGTTTTGGCTGGAGTTTTAGACAGACTCTACCAGTAGTGCCAGGAACTGGAGCAGATGAAGTTACGTGTCGTAAGAGATCCCTTTATGGCCTCTAATTAAAATCCTCAAGATCTCGAAAAATATGCGGGTACACTTAGAGAAAAAGGGTCTGCTGGTGATTTGCGAATCTCCAGATATTGTTCATATCCACGATAAGCCAATGGAATGGTTGCGTGAACGTGCCACACTAACCCCAAAAACGACCAAACAGCTTCAATTAACGATATGCTGTTAATGTCTTTTGAGGGGAAGAAATGGTGTACACGTCAATAGACTCTGTGGTCAACACAGATGACGCAATTAACTACCCTGTCAAATTTCTTAATTCACTGAAACCATCGGGTCTTCAACATCATAAGCTTATTCTGCGCGGGCACTCCTGTTGTTGTATGTTGTTGCGAAATTTAAAATCTCCCAACTGTGCAACGGAACCAGACTAAAAGTAAAGCGTTACATCGCAATGTAGTGGAACAATTACAACTGGATGTGCGCAGGAAACTGTATTTGTACCAAGAATTCTTGATCCTGAATGATCTTCCTATGTATTCAAACAAATACAGTTTCTCAGTCTGCTTTGCAATGACCATAAACAAATCAAGGCAGACATTAAAATTTGCGGGTATAGACTTGAGAGAAAATTGTTTTCACACGGGCATTTATGGTGGCTTGCTCACGCGTAAGCTCGCCCAGTAGTCTGATAATTTTGGCACACAGTAGGTAATAGATTAGTAAAAATGTGGTGTATAGAAGTTTTGTAGCTTACTAGCTTTTGCCCGCGACATCCAGTTATAATTGTGGCTTGTACCAGCAGACTCTTTTTCACACATGGGCGCGATATAACCGAACGCGCAAAGCTAGTTTTAAATAAAAGTTTATCAATTTATAGATATTATATTAATACACAAAACAATTCCTCAAAGGTGTGCTCTTTTATTTTTGCACATTTTAACTCTTTTAAATTTTTCTAGTATAATGAATATTTTGGTTTGGTTTATTATTTTAATCTAATTAATATAAAACATAACTAAGAGTCACATTAACATTTACATTTTTGAACAAATTAACCTCCCGCTATGAAATCATCAAATATTATTACATCTCATTTTAAGTGGCGCGCCTGGTGGCATAAAAGCGTGCATTATCCCCACCACTAGTCCTAACACCATTACTCCCAACACCAGTACACTAGGAAAAGTTTTTAGTTTTAGTGTACTGGTCACCACGTCGATAATACGACACTTTCGCCTCAGGTTAAATGGACTGCGGCAGCTGACTCCTGTGTAGTGGCGTTGAGATTAATGGAGACGGGAATAGCGCAATTGAGGGAGCGCGGAAGGTGCTCTTCAAACTACTTAAGGCAAATTACTTTATTTTATTACGCGGATCTTAGCTAATTAATTTTTAACATCTTTAAAATAAATATTTTTAACTGAATCACTTTGCTTTGATAGTAAGTGGCTATTGCAGCCCGTGGGCACTTATTTGAAAGAAAAAGTCCACAGGTGGCATTGAAAATAAGATGAAACAATTTATAACTTGTCAGTTGTAAGTAGAGGCCTTTATAGATTTTTCCTACGTTACGATCGATGTTGCAGTATGAGATTCCATCACTGTATTTTGCACCGCGAGTGTGGTAAGAGGCAACTAGGAGCCAGATAAATGCCAGAGTTTCCGATAGATGTCGGTACAAGCATCTCGTTTACCAACACAGAAGTGGCAGAACGTGATAGCAATGTGGGAGACCTTTGTTCAGCAGTTGACTTTTGATAGGCTTTATTGGTAATGGTGATGGTAGCATAGATGGTCAACGTAGTATGAACAGTACACAAATTCATTTTCATGTCTAGTTATTTTTACAAGCTTTTATTTAACTTGCAATGTAACTATGTTCGTTCGGTGGAATCTTGCAACTCAATTTTGAAGAAGATATCTTCAATCGATTGAGCTGAAATTTTGTATACACGTTAAGTTTGAATGACAATGCATAGTTAGCAGTGTGACGTCATTATAAAACCAACATGGCGGAACACCCAAGATAGCGGACTAGTTATTTTAATGCACTCTTATAATATGGGTATCAAATTAAAAGGCTTGCTGAGAATAACTCGAAAAATAAAGTGACGTCACTCTAAATCCAATATAGACTTCTTAAGATGGCGGACTAAGTTTTTATGCTTTCCTACAATATGAAATTACTTGCTGAGAATACGAATTGAGTAAAAAAATAAGATGGTGATCAAAACTCCGTTGCTCCAGTCCGTCTGAAATTTTATGTACTGGGGTTTCTTGAGTCCTCGATTATGATATTGAGGTTGAATTGTTCGAGTCTGTAACATCGGTTGGTTAACTTTGATTTGTGTAATTTAGCGAGATAAGCGTCAACACCATTGGTTTGCAAGCTGTCTAGGAGAAGGATAACTCAAAATCAAACCCAGAACTGTATTTGGTAAGGCACAAGTAAGCTTCAAGCTGAAATAAGTGGCGCATTCCTCCAAACACCTAAGTCAAGGAGGTTATGCTTCCAGGACTGAGTGACATGTGGTGTAACATGGTGTCAATCCGTCTGAAATTTGGTGTACTGGGTTTTTGAGTCTCCTCGATTATGATAATGAGGTCGAATTGTTCGAGTCTGCAGCATCGGTTGGTTAACTTTGACTGTCCAAAGGTCTGGTGAATAGTGCCATTGGACATATTACAAAAATCATATGGCCCTGAATCCGGAGAGCACAAATGTATGATACTGGCATTCCACCCGACTTTGGTAAAGATGGTGTTCATCTCATTCAACCTAAGACTGCAATTTCCAGCAAAATATAGTCACGGCACTGCAGAACGAAGAATGCTGCCAATTATGATATTATGTTGGGCTTGCACAGTACACAAAATGCAGGGTAATACTGTCGTTCATACCGTTGTATACTTAGGCTCGAAGCTCTTCGCTGCTGGTGAAGTATACGTGGCCTTAAGTAGGGTAAAATTATTAGGTCTCCTTATTGAAGAGCTCGACTGTTCAAAATTAACCGACAAACGACCTTGCAACAATGATGCGTTGAATGAGATGAACAGACTGAGAAACCTGCCCAGCGATAACTAAAAAGTAAAAAATAAATTAAAAGTAAAAAACATTTTTAAAACAAGATTTTATTTAAATGCACTAAAAAGAATAAAATAAACTTTTCCTTTAAAACTTTTACTATCAACTTATAACGTCATTACACAATTTATATGATACAAAAGCTTGTAGCGAGATTTACCTGTGTAGATAAACAAGATCTGATTGATTTTAATTTTTTAAATTTTCAAACTATCTAAATACGAGTACATAACTTTGAGCGACCTTGGAGAGGGCTATGCTCGGGGTTTCTCTGCGTGATAGACTTAAAAAGGAGGAAATCCGCAGTATAACCAGAGCAACCATCATAGCCCAAAGGATTAGTAAGCTGAAGTGGCAATGGGCCGGCCATATAGCTGGAAGAACCGACAACCGATGGGGAAGAAATGTTCTCCAGTGGCAGCTTCGTACCGGTAGGCGAAGTGTAGGGCGGCCCTCCACTAGATGGAGTAACGACCCGGTAAGACATGTGGAAGTCGAAGGATGAAGGTGGCTCAGGACCGTGCTTTGTGGCATTCCTTGGGGGAGGCCTATGTTCACCAGTGGACTTGTGAGGGCTGTAATAATGATGATGATGATTACAACCTAGAAAAAACCATTCACGATAATTCTTACATACGTTTTGGCTGTTTATAGAGGTTGGAGGCTATTGTTGCCTCCCCCTCCCCCTCGCAAACGTTGGAAACAGCAGTGTTTTTATTATTTTTTGTTGTCATCAGTCAAATGCTGCTGTTCATCTTCTGTGTAATTTCCCTTTGTCGCCTTTTACGCCGCCACCCAGCATTACACGATACAATGTAATATGCGTACAGTATTATTGTTGTTTATTTTTAACTACGTTTCGAGTGCCTTCGTCTGGGTGGGATCTCTTAATGTAGCGTCATTTAGGCTCTTTGTAAAGTTATCATCAATGACCATTTATTTTATCTAATTTTCATTTTACAAAAAAATCTTCAAGTTGTTCGGATAAAATATGCTTAGTACACTCCTGGCATTGCTGTGTATCTGTTAGTGAAGTTTCATCACAATAGACATTTCGAAGATGAGCTTGAACAGACAGACAGACAAAATTTTTACAAAGGGTCATTCATGTCTTAATGACTTGCAAATAATCCTCCGAGATCGATGAAAAGCAGTTATAGAATATTATAGACGGACACTTCAATTTATTATTACCTGTGTACGTATATAAAAAATGAAAAATATGGTAGCTAAATATGATATTTAGTGTTTTTTTTTGTGTATATATTTTTATAATAAATATAAAAACAATTATAGGTAAGTTATAAAATGTGTTATTTATTTTATATTGTTTTGGAAGAGAACGCGAACAGTTATTAAGTCCGTCCTTTGTTACTCTTTCAATTATGGTAATAACAATAAATCATAAATAAATAATTAAATAACAATATTGAAATATATAATTTCTACAAAGAATTATAGCTAGGTTTCAGGTTTTAATTCTATTAAAAAGACTACTAGGTCAGGCGCTAAGTAGTAAAAGTAAAACAAATTAGATCTCTATGTGCACGATTAAAATTGTTACTTACAGTTTCTACTCTCACAGGCACAATTAACCACCCACCCTTCTTAAGTGGCACTACATTTGTTTTAGTAAGTTTATAAATTTCATGACTATTATATGTGTTAAGTGGGTACATTTTGGAAACAAATTAAACAAATCTACCCTGTTTTTTTGTTTATCTTGTGGTTTTAACGTCATTTTAAATATTAGTCTACAGTTAGCGTTATTTAGAATCGGTATATTGGTGGCTTAAAATTATTGAAATTGTTATCCTTATCAGTTAAAATTGCTGAAGTCAACTTCTTAAGGAAAATTTTAGTGTGCTGTACTTAAAAATGCCTTTGGATGCTGCTGGAGTTGCTAGAGCTGTAGCTTTAACTTATGAGGGGTACAGCCAGCGGAGAATTGCACGAACACTTCGTGTACCGCGTACACCGATACGAGACGCCATCCGGCGGTATCGGGAGACTGAACACACGGAGACCCGGTCAAGGGCGACATCGATGCACGTCAGCTCGGGACGATCGTTTTATTGTCAGTAATGAGTTACGAGATCGCATTCAGACAACGGCTGAGGTTCGAAATCGTCTATTTGAGGTCAGAAATGTCAGTGTAAGTGAAAAAACAGTAAGAAGCTCTGACAGCATTTCGTCCAACCCGCGCTCCAGAACTCCTCAGATCGCACAGAACAGCCAGGTTACGTTTCGCGCGTGATCATGCTAACTGGTCAACGCAGGAATGGAAGAATGTTTAGTTCTCAGATGAAAACAGAACTGCTCTAAGAGGTCCTGATGGACTAGATAGACTGATGGACGCCCAAACTAGAGGTTTGCTCCGTATGCAATAGTGGACACGGTGGGATATCAAGGAGGCTCAATTATGCTATGGGGAGGCATCAGTTACGAGGCTCGTACCGACCTTGTTATCTTTGAAAGAGGTGCTGTAAATGCTCACAGGTACGTCGAAGAGGTTCTGCAAGAACATGTCATTCCTTTTGCCCCTTTTATTGTCCAGAATTTTCTTTTGATGCATGATAATGCTAGAGCCCATGTTGCCAGGAGTGTTACTGAATACCTGAATGAGGTCGTAATTCAAACATTGCCATGGCCTGCACGCAGTCACGACCTCAACCCAATAGAACACATATGGGCAACCTCAAAAGACGCATTAGAGCCAGGATACCAGCTCCTGCCACTTCCATTCCATCACTGCCATTCCTCAATTTGATATCTAGGATATTATGGATGGGCTACCAAACCGGCTGCAAGAAGTCATTAGAGCCAGGGGAGGCAACATTTATTATTAAATTGGAAGAATGAAAAATGTTTTCATCAAAAATTATTTTTTCTTCAATTCTGTTTTTTGTAAAAAAAACACTTAATTTCCGATTATTCAATTTTTCATAAAAATTTCTAAACATTTTATCATTAATTGTTTTGTTTAATATACCCCTAAAACACAAAAACAAAAATAAAGTTTATTTTCAGCAATTTTTGGAAATAATTAAAAAATATGTGGTGGGCGCTTAATTATGCCTATGAACCGGTAACAAGATGAATGATATATTATATGATAGCGACCTGCCCCGGCGTCACCTGGATAGGATCTATTATGTGATTTTATTTAGATTTAAGATTACCATTTCATACCATTTCTTTTATAAATTTTTCGTTTTTTTTTTCAAAAAAGAAACTAAGTTCTTCGAATTTAATTTTTTCTGTTAATAACCATGGACTCCACGAAATTTCCGTTGGCCCGCGTCCAAGATTGGATTGCCACATGGGCGTAGAAAGATCGAAATTTTGAGTCAAATTGCGATGATAAGTGATCTTATACGACCATCGCAAGCGTAGATCCAGGCGCCAAAGCCAAACTGTGCCCAATTGTGTGAATGTCTATAATAATAGCTAAGACAAATATTAATATGATTAAGAAATTCAAATTTTGTGTAAAAAAATATTTTAATTTTCCCCCATATAAAGCGACAATTTTGTAGGTGAAGGTTCCCTAATATATTGCTTGATTATTATTACAGTCACGGACTTACTAAATTACCTTCGTAATTATTTTCTTACTCGCCTTATTCGACGTTTAAATGGGCGAGATATTAAAATAGAGTAGTTTAAAGGAACAGATCATGCATTAAAATGTAATTTATATGACTCTACAATAATGATCAGAAACCTCATTCAAAAGTTCAATAAGTCAATGAACTTTTCATTATTAATGCGGTCATGAAAAGCCAATTTTATTTGATACGCTTTGTCATTAATGGTTCAGTACGCTTTGTTAAAATAATCAGCCCTTCAAGTACTCGAATGTTATATTTTCTCATAAAATTAAAACGAAAACGACCTTGTTTTAATGTAGTAATAGTAAGGCAGCTCGAACTGGGACAAACAACGATTACAGAATACCATCGTGAAATAGCAGATTAATTCTGCTCTGTTTCCTATGCTAAGTGTTGTGATTCGGAAACCCTTTTATAGACGTAAATGTCATGGCATTCTGTGAGAGCGTGGTCCAGCCCCGGTTGAGCCGACCCATTCGTGCTACAACTAATATAGGGGTCATTCTACCATGAGGTGAAATAAATTAAATAAAAATAGAAATCAACTTTTTGTTTATTTATCAAATTAATATTTTTTTTGGTATGTAAGGAATTTTTAACTATGCTATATGATATATATATATATATATATATATATATATATATATCATAGTTAAATTTACTAAGAAATTTAAAAATCATATTTTTCCGTTAAATAGCGCGTAAAATAGCAGCTTGACGCTGCTGTGTTTCGTATGGTGAGTGTAGAGAACCGGAGACCCATTTTACTGGGCACGAGGCATTCCATCTTAGTCCTCACGGGTGACAACGCATCTGCATTTTGATTCGTCATCGAGGATAGATGTAGATGTCTGTGGGCCACAGCAACCACTTACCATCACGTGGACTGTCTGCTCGTTTGTCACCCTTGTCCTATAAAAAAAGGACAAGAGTGACCGCGAAGTCCACAGGAATGACCATTTTTGGCCTTTAAGTCTTTAATTTTATAAAATAACATACACATAAACTTCTAACAACAAATGATTAATATTCTCAGTCTTGTAATTATTCTGGACACAAATATGTTAACTAACCACAGTAGAACTATAAAAAATAAACAAAAATAGACAACAGAAGTGACATCATTTCTGTTGACCCTTCATAGATTCTTTCGTCACTTGATGACGATGATAAACGAAGTTGACTACGTTTTGATCTTGGATGGTTATTGTAAATGGTGTCATCGATTGCAGAAAAACCTCGGTCAGAACGATTCTCTTTATCGTTTTCATCCCTTTTAGCTTCAAGGATGACACGTAAGTTAAATGGAGTATCAAAGTTATTTACATTTTCTCTCTTCATGGTTGTCGCAGATTAATATTGTCATCGCTTTCTTCGTCACTTCCGTTTCACAACTCGTATTAATTAAATTTATTATAAAAAGTCACATTCAGTAAGAGTTACATCCAGTAAGAGACCAAGCTGGCGATAGGCTAGATTGGCTGAAGGATTTGATTAGGCAAAGGAGATTCTAACTCTGACTCTGGTGAACCAGTAACAACATCTTCTGTTTTATATGTTAAAAGATGGTACCCATTTCGTGATAGAAACATATTTTGTCTGGTTCGCGAAGGGGATAGCTCAAGCGGCGCGTGTGTATCACATCCTGATTGACTGACACTCGAAGTTAGTTGACGTATAGACAGAGTACCCTTTAATGTTAATGTCGTACTTTTATCCAAAATGGTAGATATATGACTTACATGGGTCTCATCAATGGATAATGTTTATATTCTTTTGCAGTTTAACCATTTTCAAGAAGCTAAATCCTCTCTTATATAATAACCGTGTAGTGGCGGTGAAAGAATATCCACTACCCCATATCGTCCCGTTTGTGTCGTAACAGGAGACAGAGGGAAACTGAAACAGGAGAAGGCCAACAGCACCTTCCTGATAATTTAAAATAATAAAAAACTGCAGTTGCTAACCTGCATGCCAAGCGGGTCAACTATGGCAAAATCCTCTATGAGGCAATCTATAGGGGAGGCATATGTTCAGCAGTGGACTTTTATAAGTTGTAATGGAAATCCTCTCTTAAATATTTATGTTCAACTCTTCTTTTCCTTCGATTTTTTTCTGCAATAGCTAGAGCTTGGTGGAACTAGTGATAAAGGCGGTGTTTCATTTGTAAGTCTATTCTCAGTTTTTCTGAGCTCTTTTTTGTTTTCACGGTGTTTTTGAGTACATTCTCGCCATTATTCCTTCCTTTTTGTTTGTGCTCTTGGAGTCAGATCATTGATACTTTTTACTATTCCATACTCTTTCTTATTTTTATACTTTCACCCTATATTTTTTTCTTCTATTTTTTTTTATCTTTTATTTCGATCTATTTTTTTTAACCCATTCTCTCTGTTGCTGTTCTTTTCTTTGTTTGTCAACTTCCTTTCAACCATATAAAGATAAAATAAAATTCAATGGAGGTGTGTGCCATAAGACTATAGGTTTGAAGATTTCATGATAACTCAGTCAAAATATGATTCAGTAGTATTTTAAACTTTAATAGAATTTGTTTTAAAACCTTGAACTATTACAAAATTTCCTTGTAAACTGTTTTTGTTTGGGTGTCTTATAAATTCATGACACTACTATAACAGAAAAAATTAACACCTTTCTTTTCAAATTTTCCGCCACACCTGGTTGAGACAACCCTAAAGATAACGAACAAAACGTTGCCCTGACAAGCGTTATTTTATTTTTAATGAAAAGGAATGATAAACATAGGGGGTAGTCACTTCGGTCAACAGTGGTCACTTCTGTCGACAAACCCATCGACAGAATAGACATCGATAGGACTGACAAATTTAGATCTATTCCGGTTAACAGATACACTTTATAGGTTATACTATCCAGTGTTGTTTCGAAATGACATGAAACCTTTTTCCTACAAGGCTGTGTGTTGCAATTTATTTAAAACCATGTTATTAACCTTATATTTATTCCTCAAAGAAGTGACTCTTCAACTTTGACAGACTTGTAGAACCTCTTTTCAATTTAAAATTTTCAGCAGCTCGCTTTAGTTCCATCAAAAAATGCGACAGTTATGACAAAAACTTTATAACGCTTGTAGAAACACCAATATTTTTTATAATTGAATCACATTATTTTTAAAAGCCTATTAATCTTAGTATTAAGGATAGGTATTGTTTCAAACTTTGTAATTTTAGCTAGCAGCTTAAGAATCTCTTTTTTAAATAGCCGTCAAACCTTCACATGGCATCGTCGAACAGTCGACAGACCATGACAGGTCACGTATGTCGACAATCATCACTTATCTACAATATAATGAATGTCAAATATAGATGGTGATATCTCATTTTATGTCACAGCAAATAGCTAATCAGGAAGTCGTATTCATGAACTTCCATTACGCGAACACAAATTTCTTAGGTTCGTAGAATAACCCATAGCTGCAGCGTGCCTCTACCACGTATAATTTCATCAATGGCTTCTTTTCTTCTTCATAAATTAACATGCAAGTGTCCCATTGTAGAGAGAATTGCCGATAATTGCCAGGCTTGGCAAGTGTTTTAATGACCGTTTACCAAACGCATCTTTCTCGCAGCTTTATTTGTCATAATTACCTAAATTACTATTAGAATATTTATCATTAAAAATGACACAATAAAAGATATCTGTGAAGTTTCTATTTCCGTTTTTTCTCTGGGTAGAAGGACCCCATCTCGAAACTGCAGAAGACTTGCTCGGCTTATTTTCAATATATAATATTAGAGTAAGTGAGGGTAATAAGATCATCCTGTTAATATGGTCACTTTCTTAAAACTCAATAGCTTTGTTTGCATAGATAGCTTTGTGATACGATAGCTCTTCATTAGTCAATCCATACTTTAATATTATAAATGCGAAAGTGTGTTTGTTTGTTTGTTTTTTTGTCCTTCTTTCACGTCGCAACAGAGCTTCGGCATGGCATGATTTTTTGTATGGGGATAGTTCGGTGGCTGTAGAGTGACATAGGCTACTTTTTTCCGCGGAAAAACATCTCATTCCCGTGGGAAAATCGAATATGTTGCACAAGTTTGTCCTTCTTTCACGTCGCAACAGAGCGTCGGCATAGCATGATTATTTGTATGGGGATAGTTCGGTGGCTGTAGAGTGACATAGGCTACTTTTTTCAGCGGAAAAACATATCATTCCCGTGGGAAAATCGAATATGTTGCAAAATTAAATTCAGCTAGGTGACGCCACCGTGATTCTAGAAGACGGACGACGGTACGATGGACGAACACAGAAGGTCAGAATATCTGGATTATTATGTCTTTTTACCAAAATTAAGATAAAAAATGTATGGATCTGTATTTTTCCACGCAGGACCGGGAACAGAGCGATAAAAAACATAAAATTCACCAGCTGATTTTCTTCAAACATTTTAGTGCATCGTAATTCACAGAATAGGCGATAACCTCGCAGACGATATAAAGTAATCCGTTGATGCTCTGCCTACCCCGCAAGGGTTACAGGCGTGATTATAAGTATGGATCAGAAATACTATCACCACGTGTCACGCTTTCACCCTTAACTATTACTTAACAATGGTAGAAACAGTTCTTAGTAAGCCTTATTAATCAGCCTTAGTAATATTTATTGAACGGAAATGAATACAGTTCTTATATGTGGTTATGAATGAATCGGTATTACAATAAGAAAAATTGTGCAAAATTATAAGAAAAATATTTTTTGAGAGTTATTTTTATTAACTAACGTATAGATAGTTTAAATTGATTACGCTAGATGTCGTTACTAGGTTTTTAAAACGCGGTAACGAAATGTTTCCTGACATGTACTTAACTCCCGCCGTTGAGCCGCGCGTCAACTTATAGTGCATACGGTACCTATACGCTTAAATTGTTTCTATTTCGTAGCTTATTCGACTACCTGCTTTCGATTTCGGTTGTTTGTTATTTGCTTTGTGATTTGGTTAAGGTTGAATGGATTTATATTGGCTTTCATTTTCGGATTTGTGTATTTTCTTGGATCGGTTTTGTTGATTTGGTTGGTATTCCTTTATACATATTTAGACTCTGGCTTTGATTTTGGATTTCGTTTATTTAGAATCGTGAATTTGTTTTCGTTGTTTTAGGTTGTTTAACAATATTTCAAAGGAATATTAATAGTATAGATAGTGTATACGGTACCTATACACTCTACTTTTCGTTGGTTATAGTTATATTGACTACTGCTTTCGATTTCGGTTTTCTGCGATTTGTTTTGTGATTTGGTTTAAGTTGATTCGATTTTTTTGGCTATCGTTTTCGGATTCGTGTTTTGTCTTGAATTGGTTTTGTTGTTTTGATTTTAAAAATATTTAAAAGGAATATTTATTCCTTTTAGATATTTGGATTTGTTTTAAAAAAATATTTAAAAGGAAATTTAATTCCTTTTAGGTATTTTAACGTTTTTTTATAAATAGGTTTTTTCTTACATCATAATGCCTCGCAAACGTAAGTCCAGCCTTTCAAGAGTATCTTCTCAAAGACAAGCGAAAAGATTACCTCGATCGCTAGAATCATTAGAAGATGCTGAACTGAGTCAGGCTGCTTTTAGAGCATCTGAGACACCTTCTCAACGTCAACAAAGGCGTCTTAAACAGACAGAGCGTCAGGCTGCTTTAAGAGCTTCCGAAACACCTTCTCAAAGTCAGGAAAGGCGTCTTGAACAGGCAGAGCGTCAAGCTACTTTAAGAGATTCTGAAACACCTTTTCAAAGTCAGCGAAGGCGTCTTGAACAGGCAGAGCGTCAAGCTACTTTAAGAGCTACTGAAACACCTGCTCAAAGTCAGCAAAGGCGTCTTGAACAGGCAGAGCGTCAAGTTACTTTAAGAGCTACTGAAACACCTGCTCAAAGTCAGCAAAGGCGTCTTGAACAGGCAGAGCGTCAATCTACTTTAAGAGCTACTGAAACACCTGCTCAAAGTCAGCAAAGGCTATTCGAACAAGCGGAACGTCAGGCCTCCTTAAGAGCCGCGGAAGCACCTGATGAAACTGAACACAGACTCATTGAGCAAGCTGAACGTCAATCTACTATAAGGGCATCTGAAACACCAGAACAGACACAGGCGCGAAGAGATACAAATGCACAGCTCCAAGCTGAACGTCGACAAAATTTTCAAAGAAACAATTGGTCGGTTTTTAATGACGCAACATTCAATTATGATCCGTTGATTGATTATAAAAATCACAGGTTAGTTGTTATCGGACTGATGGACAAGGCGTGTCGATTTTGCAGCGCTTTAAAATGGAAAGATGAGACCGCAGGTATGTGCTGTTCAATGACAAAGTGTCTCTTCCGTTACTTGGGAACCAGAAGAACCTTTGAAAAACTCTTTTCATATGATGCTAATGAGTCACGGCGCTTTTAAACAGGATCCGGAAATATAACTCACGCTTTCAAATGACGTCCTTCGGAGTTGACTGGGAAATAATAATGCCGGGATTTTCGCCACATTTACGGTGCAAGGGCAAATTTATCATAGAATAGGTTCACTTTTTCCAGCTGAAAACGAACAGCATAAATTTTACATATTTTATGGGTAACGAAGAAATTGAAGTAGACCGTCGCTGCCAATTTATCCAGGGAGTTGAGAGAGACACAGTGTTCAAAATTCAAAGATTCTTGCATGAACGTAACATTTTAGTAAAACATTTAAAACTGCTTTAGAAAACCTACCTGAAGAGGATTATAAAGTCGCCATTCACACAGATCGGACCCTCGAGAGAGAGCATGAAAGGTGCTACAATGCACTTTTGATAAACGAAATAGCAGCCGTAATTAGTGGTGATCATTTTCTTCACGAGTCATTGTCTTGCGAGCACGTGATGATACGTTGCAACGGGTAGCCGATACACACAAGTTTTATGACGCTCTGCAATAACCACTTGATTTATTGCAAAGGACAAGAGGGTTATCATTTCAAATTCCACTCATTAACCCGGTCACAGGAGCCTACTCCGAACAAAAAGTATCATGTATGGATTTTTATGCGTATCATATGATGTTGCGAGAAAATGATTTTAACCTCTTAGCCCGGTGTAGACAATTATTTCATCAATTTTTGGTAGACATGTATGTGAAGGTAGAGTGAACGTCTCTGTTATATATCTTTAAACCAAAAAGCTGCGCGTTGAGAATTATATACATTTACAAGATGCAGTTTCTAGTGACGCCAATGTAAACCCCAGAGATTTAGGTAAAATGGTAATTCTGCCCTCATCATTCGTTAACAGTCCCCGCTACCTACGTGAGTACACACAAGACGCATTCGCCTATGTTTCGTACATAGGCGAATGCTTACGGAAGACCTGATCTTTTTGTTACTTTTACTTGCAATCCCACATGGAAAGAAATAACCGAGGAGCTAATGCCGGGCGAAAAAAGTACTGACAGACACGATTTAGTTGCTAGAGTATTTAGATTAAAAGTACAAAATTAATGTATGTAATTAACAAAGGAAAATTTTCGAGAGGTACAGTGCTTCATGTATTCAATTGAATGGCAAAAAAGAGGATTACCGCATGCCCACATTCTAATACGGCTTAAAGAGAAGTTGCGGCCCAGCCAAATAGATGACATAATAAGCACCGAGATTCCGGATCCTGAGCAAGATAAAGAATTGTATGATATCATCGTCCGAAATATGATTCACGGTCCATGTGGAGCACGAAATTCAATATCGCCATGTATGAAAGAAGGAAAATGTACAAAGAAATTCCCTAAACAGCTATTAAAAGAAACAGTGCACAATGACAATGGCTACCTTTTATACAGACGCAGAGCTCCCGAAGATGGTGGCAGGAAAGTTACAATCAATTCTCGTTCTGGAGCGTTCGAAACCTTAAATTACAGCTGGATTGTCCTGTATCCGCCTTCTATGTAAAATGTTTAATGCCCACATTAATGTAGAAGCATGTAGCTCTGTCCGCGCAATCAAGTATATCTGTAAGTACATAAATAAAGGAAGCGACCAACAATATTTAATCTCAGGAGTGAAGGTGAGGCAAATCCCGTTAAGGGGTACAGACCAAGCAGGGCGTTATGTCAGCAGTAACGAGGCAGCGTGGCGTCTCCTTGGCTTCCTTACACGAAAGGCACCCAACAGTTACTCACCTTGCTGTGCACTTGAAAATGGAGAGCATGTATATTTCACCGAAAGAATTCCAAGAAAGAATTGCATCACCGCCAAAACTACACTAACAGCCTTCTTTCAACTTTCTCAAACCGACCCCTTTGCAAAACGTTGTTATATTCTGAAGTCCCCTGCTATTATACTTGGAACACATCTAGGAAGGAGTGGAAACGCTGTATTCAAGCCGCGCCTGTTAAATTGGCCCGGTGTAAAGTCATCAGATGCCTTGGTCGTGTGTATACCGTCCATGTAACTAATTTTGAATGTTTCTGTTTACGATTGCTGCTGCACCATGTTCGGGATCCTACAGGATATAAAGACCTTAAAACTGTCAACGGTCAGGAATGCGCAACTTATAGAGAAGCATGTGAATCTCTGCATCTTTTAGAAAACGATAATCACTGGGATGAAACCATGGAGGAAGCAGCAGTGCAGTCAGCCAAAATTAGGGATCTTCATGCAGCTCTCATATCATCTTGCGGGCTATCTAATGCACATAAATTGTAGGACAAATATAAAGAGTACATGGCGGAAGATATTTTGCGAAGGTTACAGCAGACACACGCGAACCTGATATACAATGAACACATTTATAGTGAAACACTTGGAAAAATTGAAGATAAAGTAATGGCAATGGTAGGCAAAAAATTAGCGAAAGATTATTAAAGCGACTTTGGAATGATAAGCCCTCAGCGAACAACCGAAAATGAACTAAGTGATGAAATTATACGTGAAACAAACTAAGATATACGAAAAAACGAGTTTTTGACAAAGTATTAGGACAAATTGAATCTGGAAATGGTGCACTTTTCTTTTTAGATGCCCTTTGAGGAACTGGGAAGAAATTTTTGTTAAATTTATTATTAGCGCAAGTACGCAAAGATAAAAACATTGCTGTGGCCGTAGCTTCCTCCGGTATAGCCACACGCTGCTAAGCCGCCGTACTGCACATTGTGTTTTAAAACCTCTAAATCTAGCCCAGGAAGAATCGCCGATCTGCAACTTTAGCAAAAATAGTGCACGAGGTATAATGCTACGACAATGCAAACTTTTAGTGTGGGACGAAAGTACAATGTCGCATAAAAAGCTGTACAAGCACTAAATCGAACGCTCCAGGATTTGCGCAGCATACCGATGTATGGGAGGAATGGTGGTTTATTGGCTGGTGACTTTCACCAAACTTTACCTGTCATTCAAAAGGGCACACCGCAGATGAAATTAAAGCATGCCTCAAGTCGTCTATTTTATGGAACAAGGTGACAAAATTCAGTTTAACTACGAATATGAGAGTGCATTTGTATAATGATATCAATGTTGGAAACTATGCTGACACACTATTAAAATTGGCGATGGGCGGTTGGAAACGGATGCTGAGGGCTGCGTTAAATTGACGAGATTTTTGTAATTTAGTAAAGAGTCATTCCGAATTAATTGCGAGCGTTTATTCAGATTTAACAAACAACATGCATGAAGACAAATGCTTATATAAGGGCGATTCTTGCACCAAAAATGTGAGCGTTAACAAAATAAATTCAGATATATTAAGGAAGTAGCAGGAGAAATAACAGAATATTTGTCAGTAGACACAGTTATAGACACAGAACAGAGCACTTCATATCCCGTAGAGTTTCTAAATTCTAGAGTTGTCAGTGTGCCCTCACATGCTTCAATTAAAATTAGGCGTCCCAGTCATGCTAATGCGAAATTTAGATGCTCCTCGGTTATGTAATGGGACAAGGCTGCTGACACATCTTGGACGGAACATAATCGGTGCTAATAATTTTGACAGGATCACGGATCCCTATAATTCCACAGATCATCATCATCATCATCATTACAGCCCTTCACAAGTCCACTGCTGAACATAGGCCTCCCCAAGGAATGCCACAAAGCACGGTCCTGAGCCACCCGCATCCATCGACTTCTGTGCTCTCACCAGGTCGTCACTCCATCTAGTAGCCCACACTTCGTCCGCCGGTATGAGGCCGCCACCGAGAACCTTTTTCCCCATCGGTTGTCGGTTCTTCGAGCGGCCGCCCATCTACTGCCACCAGCTTACTAATCTGTTGGGCTATGTCGGTCACTCTGGTTCTACCGGATATCCTCATTTCTAAGTTTATCACGCAGTGAGACCCGAGCATAGCTCTCCATAGCTCGCTGAGCGGACCTGAGCTTCCTCATCCGGCCAGCAGTGAAGGACCACGTCTCAGTTCCGTAGGTCATCATCAACACGCACTGGCTAGTACAGCCTCGTTTCAAGTTTTGAGGATACCACGAGAAGATGTGCCGTAATTTCCGAACGCTGCCCAGCGAGTTGAATGTCGATTGACCTCTCGGTTGAAGTTGGACTTACCTAATCGGACATATTTGTCCCAGGTAAACATATTCGTCAACAACTCGAGCTTAGTGTTCCCAACAACTACCGGCATAGGTGTGACATGGACATTAAACATGATCTTTGTTTTTTCATGTTCATCTTAAGACCTATCCGTTGGGAGGCAACTATTGAGGTCATTGAGCATAGTGCTTAGGTCCTCCAGCGATTCTGCCATATGACCATCGTCGCAAATCGAAGGTGAGTGATGTACTGCCATTGATGTTAATGCCGTATCCTTTCCAGTCCAGAAGCTTTGCTCCCAATGCAGCGGTGAAGAGTTTCAGATATAACGCCCTGTCTTACACCTCTCTGCAGTTGGATAGGTTTTGTACTCTGGTTCTGTACTCGGATAGCCATCGTAGCCCTACGGACAAGCACTTCAACACCTCGATATACCGACAGTCAACTTGGCACCGCTGAAGGGACTGCAGCACCGCCCAAATTTCGACGGAATCGAAGTTATTTTCAGTCCATACATGTTGACATAGGGCAAATTGTACCTCGGACTTCTGTACACGGTTGCCGGCATGTATGTGGTCTATGGTGCTAAAGCCTTTTCGAAACCGGCTTTTGTCGGGAGGCTGAAGTCGAGTCTGCGTGCGAGACGATTCGTAATGACTCTCGAAAAACAGCCTGCAGACGCGGGTCAGAAGGAATCGGTCTGTAGTTCTTCAAGAGAGCGTTGTCGCTCTCTTGAAGAACAAGACCACCGCACTTGCTCCACGCCTCCGGTGTAGTGTCACCATGTAGTGGACGGAATTAAAGAGCTTGAAGGACTCTACCGTGGTTTTCCACCCGCTTCAGAAGCTCCGGCCTGTATTCCATCCTCTCGCTCAGGCCTGCTGTTTTGGTGCTGAGAGCCATTCTAATCTCGCTCAGACTGACGTCCGGGATATCATCGAATAGTGTCGATAAGACTCGCTCTGATCGTTACCTTACCCTGCGTGGCCTCAACGTTGATGTGTACAGCTGCCCATAGAACCTTCAACTCACTCAAAACCAGGTGTCCGAACGACGCTGCCACACCGGTCTTCAGCTTCGACAGTTGGTTTTTTCTGGCAGACAGATCTCTGGCAAAGACTTTGGTTTCTGGTTCTGCTCGATCGCTTCTTCAATACGAGCTGTATTGAAGTTGCGCAAGTCCCGCCGCATGCATTTGGAGATCTGTCTGTTCAGTTGCCTGTATGCTATCAAATCTACTGAAGATTGCAGCTTCATTTCCGTCTAACAGCCATGAGATTAAGAGTGTGATCGGAGAGTTTTGTGTTCTTCTGGCGGCGGGTCTTACAAAACTTAGCCCGACCGCATGGACAGTTCCACGAGCTTGTCATCATTATCGTCCACTGCATTGCAATCTTCTAGGCACTGAAAACGGTTTTGTAACTGAGCTGAAAGGTTTCTGGGACTTTGGATTAGAGCACGAGGGGACGGAGCGTTGATTCGTTAGACGACACCCTCCAACTTAACGTTTTAGGTCAGTGTGCCTCTAACCATCTGGTGATCGCCAGTTTTCACCCTGATCACTGTGACATCACTGAACAGTTGGCGTCTAGTCGTCATCGAAGTCAATCTCATTTTGTCAAACCGTCGGGGCTCGACCAGGTCCACTTTCCTGTAGGCCGCTTCTGGAAGAAAGAGTTCACCAAAGAGTCCTCTTTCTCCATGAAGTCGGCCAGCTGCTGGCCCCTGGGTTCCGTTGCTTAACCGAATTTCCTACTTTCAGCTCAATGTTCTCTGTGCTCAGCTTATGCGTTGAAGTCTCCCACAACACCGTATAGTGGGTTTTAGGAATGCATGGCCTCAGAGATATCCTGCATACTTTTCTACCTTATCGGGGTGTGTGCCAGTTGGTGCAACCTGTATGACCTTCAGAAGAATACCGTTTGGTGATTCTGAGTATAAGGTAAACCTCGTCGACACACTCCAATTTACAACGTTATTAACGAGAGACTTGTGACGATAAATCCGACACCTCCTTGGGACAGATGGTCGCCTCCCGGTGATATAGAAGAACAAGTTGCCGGATTCGAGGATTACTGTGTCCCCTCTCTCGGACCTCGGATAATCTATAATATTCCAGCGCAACTTGTCTATCTCTTCTCCAGCCCGCCCAGGACTTCTCGTCAGTCCTCAGGAGTGCGTTATAAGTTGCCAGGTCGAGTCGTCGGTGGTGGCAACCGAACCTCCACTGAGATTCTTAGCACCCCTGCCCCTGCCGTTACCATGGTCGCCACCGTAGCCAGGGAATAGCGGGGTCGCCGTGACCGGGGCCGCTCTTCGGTAACTTTCATTGGGGATATTGCCGCAGTTGCACAGCTTGGCGAGCGGGTTGGCAACCGCAGTTTTTTATTGTTATTTGTTGTTATCAGAAATGATGCTGCCCATCTTCTGCCTCAGTTTCCTCGTCTTCACGACACCCACGGAAGATATGGGGTAGTGGGTATTCTAACCCGCCCACTACACGGTACTTCCACGGTATTCCTAACAGATCTTCCTTTTCAATTCAAAATGTTGCAGTTCTCTATTAAGCTCAGTTTTTCAATGACAATTAATAAAGCAAGGGCAAACGTTACAGGTATATGGGAGTCAACTTAGAAAACTGTGCCTTCATGGTCATTGTATGTAGCATGTTCGCGTGTCAAATGCCCAGAATTCCACATTCTTTCCCTGAATGGAAAAACATAACATTGTGTACAGTAGCGTCTAAAAATAGTGTTCAGTTAGTTTTTTCTCCAAAATTCTACAATCAATGAACTGTGAATCTTACAGATCTCTCCTTCAATTCAAAATTTTCTATTTAGCTCAGCTCACTTTCATTCCAAATGCTGCACTCTCTGACGGACCTATTAAGCTCAGTTTTCAACTCAAAAAGGCTGCATCTCTGACGGATCTTTTATTTGGCTCCAGTTTCCTTTCAATTCACAAAACTGCATCTCTGACGAATCAATTTAGCTCAGTTTTCAAAAGTCTGCATCCCTGACGGATAATTATGCTCAGTTTCTTTTAATTAAAAATATCCCATTTCTATTTGAATAAAATAGGCTATTTTCATGCTTTCCCATACGCTGCGTTTCAAAACATTTAAATAGGCTTGACGAATCAATTTTGTCAGTTTCCTTTAATGGCTGCATCTCTGACAAATCTATAAAACTCAATTTTCTTTCAATTCAAAAAGCAATGGATAGTTCGTTTCCCAGTGACCATGCGGGCGAAGCCGCGGGTAACAGCTAGTAAGCTATATTTTATCCAAAAAACTTGGTATTTTTTTAAATGAATTAGAAAAATTGATAGAACGAATGGTCACTGATGATTACTATTAATTAATAGACCCAAACAAGACAAAGCTTTAATTAAATAAATACACTCATTCAGGCATCAGATCTCCAGATATTTCTGAGAGGGTTTTTAACTTTAATGGGAGTAGTATTAACGTTAAGTAAACGTATATTACCCCCTCATATCATTTTGTGGGTATCATAAGAGGCTACAGAGCAAAACAAACCAGAGGCAGCAACGCCTT